>JANAVB010028442.1:0-414473 GCA_029216955.1 Iris pallida
AGTTCTGAAGAAAATTTTCAGCCAAGCTTCTGCAGAAAACATCAAGGGGAAAGGATCAACAGAAATCATTCAGCGTGCATTTATCAAACAGAGACAAGCATGTATTGTTCAAATCAGAAAAAAATTATTTGACACGCACTGACTGATCAAGCGTGTGTTGTTCGAATCAGAAAAATCTATCTTCAACAGCAACAGAATAAGTATGCGTACTACACTACCTTACCTTCAAGTTGGGTGCTGAAGATTGGCAGATTCATGTTTGATATAATATGCAGAAATCGAACATTAGAAGACATTGCTTTCCTGTTTAAGAATGAAATCTCCTAAAAATTTTATTCTCAGAGAAGAAGGAAAAGAGTAGGGGATGAGTATCTGTGAAACTCAGCTACCTATTTAAAGGATGAAGTACAAGCCTATTCTTGGAAAAGATCCGCATAAATAGTGCTCGTAAACGTGGAATGAATTACACGTGTGCTTTGGAAAGCAATGCAACATTGGAAACAGTCAAGAGTGCTAATTAACTAAATGCACGCAGATCAAATACAGAAGTTATATTTCATTCTTCCAGACAGGCACTGATGGCCTTACAAAAGACAAAACAAAAAGAGCAACAAAAACATAAAAAGTCACGCTCTACTTTCCAGAGCGACTGAGCTTGTTGCCTAATTCTTCCACGCTCTTAACTCCCAAGCGGTGCAACAGAGCCTTGAACTTTTCACGCTGCTCTATGAGGTTGCGTCCATCAGAAGGAGCCGAGCCATCCAGGCCAAAATAACTCAAGAAATTCTTGGCTAGTTGATTGGGGCCATCTTTGAGCTCGAAGACAAAGGGCTCCGGCTCTTCACCCCCAAAAGTGGGGTCCCCATGGGAACAAAAGCCCAGTTTGCGTGCTTCTTCTGCAGCTTCTTCTTTTGGTGTCATCTTGACGTGAGATGAAGATAAAAAATGATCCTTCTCTTGGTTTTTATAACAAAGCTCACCGGCGGTTCATATTTCTCCATAAATTGGATACAATCAGTCTCGGAGAACGAAGAGTTATTATGACATTTAATAGGTTCATTCGAGTGTTTTCGAAGAACTTCGAAATCTTTTCGACTTTCGAAAAATTTAAAGTCATCTCAGCGTGACTGATTCCATTTTATCATCTCTATTTCAAAGTATTTCGAAATAATTTATCATATTTCGAAAACTTTGAAGGGGGTTTTGTAGACCTTTAAAAATGAAAGTCACGCTGAGTTGATCAGAACCAGTTCAAAAGTCACGCTCAGTTGATCCAGACAATATGAACCAAGTCACGCTGAAGACAGCTCATCATTTGTCAGAAGAGTAATTATGACTGACAGCACGACAGTCGAAGAATGTCTCTTCATATGCCACGTATGCACAGGATTCGAGAGATCACCGCCGTCTATTGCGTGATTTTCGAAATCTTCTTCAGCAAGACTCAACCTTCGTCAAGTTGGCGTACCAAAAGGGTTTCTTGTCATTTAATACGACTGACAAAGCAATCACTGTCAGAGATTTTGTGTCAGTCGAGGCACGCCGAATCAAGACAGCTGGCAGTCTTATCACAAGTCTGTGTGTATTTGAGAGATCTTCATCTCAAGTTTGCATGGATCCTGAAGTTTTCTTCTTCAAGTTTGCGTGGGTTCTGAAGCTTTTTGCCTCGAGTCTGCATAAATCCTGAAGCTTCTTGCCCCAAGTTTGCATGGATTTTGAAGCTTTCTACACCGAGTTTGCGTGGATTTCGTCTTCAAAAAATCTGTGTGAACTTCATCAAATTAGAGTACGTGGAAGCCATACCACTGATCTCTCGCCTGCGTGTCCTGTAACTTGCACACGACCCATGCATGATTGCCATGTGTCCAACAGTTACGGGCCACGTCCAGTAACTGCTCACAACCTTGCGTATGTTAAATCCTGCATAATTTTTAACTAGGCAATGGCTGTGAAGACAGTTATCTTTTCAGTTATTATTTTTGACTCTATAAATAGAGTTCTTTTTCTCATTCATTGTACAGATACATAGATATCTACTATCAAAATTTTGAGAGCTTTTCTTCTTCGCATAGTCCAAGGGATAAAGCGATCGTCTTCTAGATCGGATTCCTACAGTTGTAATTTTCCCAGAAACAACAAATAAAGAGAATTTCTTTATGGAAAACAGTGTGGACGATGAATCTCCCTCTGTAGCAGATTTCGTCTTTGAACTGTACCTTGGAAAACTCCTGTGGTGGGCACCCATTTAGAAGGTAGTCTCTTAGTTTTGGTAGTTGAAATCTTCGATATGGGAACATTGGTCTTCTTTCCTCTCCCATCGACGGAGATTTTCTGAGCAGAGTTGCAGGAGACGACGGAAGGTGCCTCATCCTCTAAACATGGTTGTTGCAGTCTTTAGAAGACGGATTGCCAGTCTTTTCGTATCGTCGCGTTGTTGTAACAGCAGTTGACGATGATTTGGGTGCAGTGACGTCCGTGAGAGGACTCTTTGTACCCCGAGGAACCTTCTCTTTTCTTGCGTTTGTGGAGGATGGCCTCACACATGTTAGATGGGTCTGGATCGACCATGTTTGCTTCCTGGATTTTGGGAGACTTTTGGGAACCTCTCTGTCTATTTGCCACCGGGGGCTGGACTTGAGTGGTTCTGTACAACTTCCCATCAGAGGCCCACATAACAGTATGTGGGACGCTCGGATGGTCAGAGGTTGGATCAGCGGACCGAGCTTGCCAAGCTCGCGCTGCCCTAGACTTCTTCACTCTAGTGCGTGAGGGCACATAGTAGGAAGAGTCTAAGTGGTGCTGGAGAGAGTCAGACATGTCTTCTTGGGAGCACAAGAGATCAGGACCATAGGAGAGACGGTCGAAGACGGAGCCGCGTGGAGTAGGCGTCATGCGGCTGGCATCAATAATCTTCATGCGGCTGGCAGGCATAGCCGCATAGGTCTTCCCCATGCGGCTGGAAGTCTCGGCCGCATGAGTTTTCTTCATGCGGCTGGATGATCTGGCCGCATAGACCTCCTTCATACGGCTGGCAGTTTCAGCCGTATGAGCATCCTGCATGCGGTTGGCAGACTTGGCCACATGAGTGTTCGGCTTCTTCTTGGGACGCATAGAATCACTCTTTATTCCTGCAAGTTCAGCATTGTAGTGCTTTCCTCTGCCGGACTTGGGGACAGTAGAGTCCTCTATGGCTCGAAGTGGAGCCGTATAAGAGTCGCCTTCGCCGTCTTGGGTAGCAGAGAGTACTCCGTCCAGAGCTTGGGGAGGAGCAAATGATTTTGTCTTCCACTCGCTGCGAGCTTTCTTTGTACATGTCTGCTTCTGGACTGGGCCAACGCTTCCCACAGAGAGCATTTCTTCAAACGCCTGTTGGTCGAAGCGGACGACTATCTTCTATTGCATGGAGCCAAGTTTGGTTGCATCCGATGGTGTCACCAAATCCTCAGCCGTGGAGAAGTTTTTCCCCAGTAGAGTCGCCATCATGTTTGCCATAAAATATAAAAGAACAGAACAATTATCGGAGGACTGGAATTTTACTTCACAATACAAACTCGTTTGTACAAAGAAAGCCTAGGGACAAAAATCTAGGTACAGTAATCTAAGTATAATTGTTTATTTTAGATTCTGGGGGATGACGATAGAGGCTCGGGAAAGCGACGGCCGCTCTGCCTTTCTCCTTGGACGATCGGGTGCAGCTTTGGCTCTGTAGAAGAACTGCTTGGCGTTGATGAAGAAATGCTTTCCTTTTGATCTCTGTATATTCTTTCTCTAGCTTTCTGGCTCTCTATGTCTCTCTTTTTTTTATCTGAGAATCTCCCTTTTTCGCAAGGGAATGGCATCTTGCTATTTATAAGAGTGGAGGGCATCATTAGGGTTTGCAATGATTGCCTATTCTTAAAAGTCGGCGACTAAGGATCACTGGATCTGGGCCGTTCATCTTGAATATAAGAGATTTGAGCAATAAACGTGATTGCATCAAATATTTTGTGGATAATTAATGATGATTGACATAAATCCTCCTGATTTATCATGCCAACCTCGGATTTCCCGACACATGTCATTAATTTGCTTGATTGCAAATGATCTGATTTGATCCCAATATTTTATTAGGATTTGTTGAGGGATTTCAATCGATTTGATGCCACGTGTCCCGCTATCATGCCACGTGTCTGAACCGCGAGCTACTATAGAAATCTGAGCCGCAGGAAGGTTGCTCCTCATTGAGCCGCATGAGACTGGCCACGTGTCAAGGCTGCTTGAGAGTGCTCCCTGAACATTTGAACCGCATGGTAATGATCTAAGCTGCATGAGTATAGCTGACCGTATAATGGGTGCCTTCTTCGTGAACCGCATGGAGATAGTCTTCGTGAGCCGCATAGGTATAGTCTTCGTGAGCCGCATGGGGCAGCCTCCGCTTGAGCCGCATAGGATAACTTTGATCTGAGCCGCATGGGGTAGCTTCGGCCTGAGCCGCATGGGGTGGTCTCTGCTCGAGCCACGTGCGACTGTCCACGTGTCAAGGCCGTATGACAGTTTCTGGATCTCGGGGGATCGTGTCAGATGTTTGCAAAAACAAAAATGTAGAACCTTAATGATACAAACTTTGTAAAAGATTACAATTTGAATTCTGGAAAAGTACAACTGTAGGAATCTAATCTAGAAGACGATTGCTTTATCCCTTGGACGATGTGAACTTTGAAGACGATAGCCTCTGAAGTTGAAGACAACTCTGAAATTGAAGGCAAAAAGCCTCAGAAATTGAAGGCAAAAGCCTTGGAAATTGAAGGCAAAAGCCTCGAAAAAATGTAGCAGCACTTGGGAAAGAACTCCTGAACTCTCTGAACTTTAAAATCTGGTCTCTCTATGATCTGATCTCTGATCTCTGATCTCTCTCTGATCCTTAAATGAAGACTTGAAATTCTATTTATAGTGTTCTGAAAAATAACTAACTTTTAGTTATTCTGGACTGCGCATGATGGATTGCGCAGCAATTGAATTGCGCAACAGTGGACTGCGCAGGCAGTTGCTGGATTATGGGCCAACTGTCTTGGACACATGGCATCATTTAATCGAAATGCGCATGATCATGTATAGACGGTTGCCATGTAATGAACAAAGGATGGCATGAATGCCACATGTATTTTATCATTTATGTTGAAAGAACGTGCAACCTGAATTGTGTTGGCTTTGGATTACGCGGACTTGGACTGTGCAGGAATGGATTGCGCCAACATAGATTGCGCCAACATGGATTGCGCTGCCAGCTGTCCTCGAGCGTCGTGCTGCACAATTAAATGAACGGTCGCCTCGTTCTCCGCGCTGTCAGCTGTCAGAAGATTTGATTTGTGTCAGGTAATGATGATTTTTGCCACGTCAGCCTACGCGCTTGGGAGTGTGCGCAGTCTAGCGGGCGCAATCTGAAGGATGCGTAATCTGATGTCTGTGCAGTTCATCTGAAAGTTATATTTCTTGATTTTCTGACTTTGTTGATGTGTACAACTTGATTTTTTAGGACCTACAAGCCCCCCTTCAAAGTTTTCAAAAGTTGAATTTATTCAAAACTTCAAAATACTTTGAATTTTGAAATTGAAATCAATTTGCGCATGTAGTGAGCTGTCTGCGCAATCTGAAAGGATTAGCCCCATTTTTTAGGCACAATCTAAGGCGGCCGTTTTGATTTGAAAAACTATAAATAGCTCTTCAATTCCTTCAAAGTTTTCTTTACTTGCTTTCTTCGTACACTTGAGAGAAAAATTTCTGAGCTCTTTCTTCCTTTTTTCTCCAATAATCTCGATGGCTCCCCGACGATCCTCCGCCGCTGCTAAGGGCAAGGCCCCCGCCGAGTCATCGGCTAGGGCTGTGCGACGCGCTTCTCGTCACGAAACTGATCATCTCGTGCTGTTAGGTAGATGACCTAATCATAAACTCTTTTTAGAGTTTTGATTTCACTGTTCCTTCAGAATCCATCTCTTTTTAGAGATGTGATCATACTGCGCCACCCTTTTTAGGGTTCTGGTTGCACAAATCAGTTCGTTCTTTATTTTTATCAAGGAAGACTCTCTGCGCAATCAGTTGAACTGCGCTGGCAAAAGTCAGCGTAATTTGCTGATTTGCGCGGGACTGCCAGCGCAAACTGTTGACTGTTTGTTTGCGCAATCAGATTATTGCGCAATCGGATATTGCGCAATTTGATGTTGCGCAGTCTGACGAATTTTTTTTGACTTGACTTGTACTGAATTTTTGTTTTCTCTGTCCGATGCAGTTAAAACTAGAGAAGATCCCGGATATGAGGACTTTGTAGGTGTAGCACTTGTCTCCCGAAATTTTTTTATTTTAGAGAGCATTTTTTTTATTTTGTTTATTATTATCATTTATATGATGGTTTGAATCGTAGGTAATTAGGAATTTGAATTAGGATCACAAGGGTGCGTACCTAAGCCTATAGCTTAAGTATAGTAAAAGTAGGACATATATGGTCTCTAGAGTCCCCATACAGCCTTTAGGGTATTATTTTACCATTTTAGAATTTCCAGGATTTATTGGAGATTTTTAGATAATTTTTATATATTATTTCATTATTTTCTTATGCTTCTAGGATTTTCTGTGAGAGCACCCGAGGGTATTTTTGAGGCCAAGTAATTTATTTGGGCTCTAGAACCCCTATATTATTTTCTAGATTTTTCTAGGAATTTTTAGGAATTTTCTGGAATTTATTTGGAATTTTTAGGATTTTTTCTGATTTTTATTTATTTTTCTGTTATTAAAAACCTATTTACTAAAATTAATTATACAGTCAGCCGCCGGCGGGGCCCACCCATCAGCCGCTCCAGCGGGAGGGCGCGGGCCCCACGTGGCAGTGAGTGGGGGCGGAAGCGGCTCGGTCTCCGACCCGCAGTAGGATTTTTAAGCCGAGCTGGCTTAGCCGACCGAATCCGAGCCAAACTCGGATAATCTGTGGCCATTGGATCCTGGCGGTGGGCGCGTGTGATTGCGCCACGTGGCAGCGCCAGCCGCTCAGCCACCGACTCTCCCTGTATATATATATTAGTATTTAGTTTTTCCGAAACCCTATATTATTTCCAGCAGCTTTTAGTGGGAGAGTTTGATTGGGATCTTCGACTTCGCGGAGCGATTGCCGTTGATCTAGAAGTCCTTTTTGCGCGCCGTTTTTTTTATTGGAAGCGTATTGAGGTTAGGTTTCTGATTATATAATTATTTTCTGGTATTTTGATCTCGAATTTCTGGATAATTAATTGAGTGTCGGTTGTCCAAAAATTAACACGTCGTACGGTTTTCGAGATTTCGAGCGATCCCGAACTCCGTTTTACGATCCGTTTGAAGTTTTGGAAATCTGACATAGAGCCCTACAACATATAAATTTTCCAGAAATTCAGAGTTTCATCTAGTATTTTATTTTGTTCGTAGAAGTCAGATTTGGTCAACGGTTCATCGATTTGGTCATAGTTAGCCATAATGGCGATAACTTTTGACCAAATCGTGATTTTGCGGCACGGTCGATTCCAGTGCACTCATGGCGCTGAAATCTACCATGTTGCACACTCAAACTTTGAATTCATAATGTTTGACTAGTTAGTCAACAGTATGTCTCGGTTTGCGTGCCACGGGTCCCGAATTTGGAACCGTGACTTTCCTTGGCCAAATATTTTTGTGTAGATTATTATTTCAGAATTAAATAGGTTAAAATAGGATTTTAGATGATTTATTCCAGAATTAGAATAGTATTAATTGATTTAACCCATTAGCCACTTTCTAGGATTTTTAGAGTGGGAATTGTATATCTAACTTGTGGTTGTTTGTGCGACGGGGTTCGTAGGTTGATGGCTTGATTTGATAGCTTCTAGGCCGGAGTTCATATTGTCTTCAACTTGTGAAATCAATTCATCCAAGAGTTCAGGCAAGTACTTGTTGACACCTTCATGTGCATTTACTTTATATTGTTATATTTCACTTATACATGCTATCTTCCGTGTCTTGACTGTTACACACACGAGAGTTGAGTGTTTGACTATTGATCATGTTTTCTCATCGTTATCGTGATCGTATTTTCATGATTGTGAGGTATGGATATTGGAGGGGTACAATTACTAGGCACGTGGACAAAGCCCAGATGGTATCGTTGGCAACTCTCCCGTTTACGGCGGCGGGCCTTATAACCTCATCGTTCGCCCAAGCCGTCCATGTGTAGGAACGTTGTACTTCTCATGACACGTGCACTACGAGTGGTTACATGAGTCTCTTTACTTTTCATGATTGTTACTTTCCTTATCAGTTTCTTCCATCTCATGATTTCTTGTTCATATTGTTCATTATTTCCATTGATTCTTACTTTCCATGTTTAGTGTTTTATTACTTTATATTGTACTTGTATCATGTTGGTTTAGACTTGTACTTGTTCCAATCCTGACTGGATAACCATTTTTCAGTTGTAGACGACGTGATCTGTCCAGAGGTTTACGGTGAGTATGTTGGAGACACTGACGTCACTGGCGTACCCGGTTCCAGCACTGATGCGAATTAGCATATTTTCTTCCTTATGGATTCGCATTAGTTAGTAGTTATAGTTATGGAGTTAGTTGTCTATTTTATTTTCTATTATCCGGGTTTGTTCCCGAGACTTTCTGAGTTGTAGTGGATTTTTCATATTTATAATATTGAGACTATTGGATATTTTAGTGATTTTTGCTGGCTTAGTTGTGGATGATATATATGCGTGTTGTACTTGTTGTGGACCATTATTATCATAGACAGCGTACTACCGCCGATGCTGCGGCGTAGGCTGGACTTGGCCACGTACTCGTATCCCAAAAGGGGGAGCGGGTCGTGACAAGTTTTTATGGTGGCCCACGCAGGTCCAATTTCGCAAAAGACTGCGAACTCGTGGTAGTACTTATGTTAGTCGTACTACTGCGAGCCTGCGAATAGATTTGAAGTTAGGAGGTTATATCATCCACAAATAGGATTTCCAACCTTATGAGTCTATTTTATCTTAGTATCTTAGTGTCTCTTAGTTTGCATCTTTCTTGATTCCGTCCGTGATTTCTTCGATATGTTTGTATCTACCATTCTAACCATATCCTTTCTTTCCTTTTAGTTTGCAATGGTTGAGACAAGGCGCAGTGCGATCCGTAAGGGGAAAAGGGTAGCTAACCCATATGCTACTCCCGAACCCGAGGGATCGACAGCAGAGAGTACCGAGTTCGTAGAGCCTTCTAACCATCAACAAGATAGGGTTAGTGCTGAGGATCTTCCACCACCACCACCAACAGCCCCAACCCAAGGAGTAACTGTAGATGGAGCTCATCTCCTTATGTTACTCCAAGGCATGATGGAGACTCAGCAGAGACATGCAGATGTTCTAGAGAGGAGCGTAGAAACACGACAAGATCGTTTGGGTACTATTGATGGGTTTTGCAAGATGAACCCACCTCCCTTTACTGGCTCGGAGAAACCTATAGAAGTCACCAACTGGCTAGTGGAGATAGAGACACTACTGGAGGCATCGGAGCTACCACCGGAGAAATAGATAAAAGCAGTGAAGTTGCAGCTCAAGGACAATGCACATCATTGGTGGGCAGCACAAGAAAGACGGTTGGGCAAGAATGTGTTATGGGAAGAGTTTACAAACCTCTTCAATACCATGTTCTTCCCCACCACAGTTCGGAAGGAGCTACGGGACCAGTTCATACGGCTAGAGCAGGAGAGCATGACAGTGGACGAATATGATGCAAAATTTAGTCACTTGAGTCGTTTTGCTCCTACTCTTGTATCTACAGAAGAAGAGAAGGCAGAGAAGTTCCATTCTGGGCTAAATTACAAGTTGCAGAGTTTGACAGCGTCAGTAGACCCAACATCCTATACAGATATCTTGAATGCAGCTAGGCGTCAAGAATCTATTCTAAGGCAGAAGGTAGCTTCCCAAAAGAGAGGTAGAGATGGTAGTAATCAAGAATCATCAAAACGTCCTAATAATTCTCAAAAGACCCTTCAAATCCAGCATCAACCTCCAACTAGTGTGGTATCATCCCAGCCACAACAGCAGCCTATCCCACCCAAGCCTAAGTGTAATTATTGTGGAAAAGAAGGACACAAGGGAGACCATTGTAGGAGGAGGTTAGGACTTTGTCTCCTTTGTGGAGCACCAGACCACCAAGTGCGAGAATGCCCCGTAGCACCAGCTCATAGGCCAGTTTCACAACAGCAATCTGGAGGAGCACAACGTCAAGGACAAGCATTTCTGGCTGTGACTCAACCCCAAGACATAGGTAACTTAAATATGTTTCATTGAAAGCCTTCTTTAGTTTTAGTTGGTATGCATGCTTAGTTAGTTGTTAGTCCCCTTATGTTCCTAGCCGTTATCACACCGTGACTTAGCTTAAGAAATTATTGCTTGTAAGAGTTAGGTATTATGCTATACTATTTGTGATATTTTGATTTTTGAGGACAAAAATCTTTTAAGGGGGATAGTTTGTAGCACTTGTCTCCCGAAAATTTTTTATTTTAGAGAGCATTTTTTTTATTTTGTTTATTATTATCATTTATATGATGGTTTGAATCGTAGGTAATTAGGAATTTGAATTGGGATCACAAGGGTGCGTACCTAAGCCTATAGCTTAAGTATAGTAAAAGTAGGACATATATGGTCTCTAGAGTCCCCATACAGCCTTTAGGGTATTATTTTACCATTTTAGAATTTCCAGGATTTATTGGAGATTTTTAGATAATTTTTATATATTATTTCATTATTTTCTTATGCTTCTAGGATTTTCTGTGAGAGCACCCGAGGGTATTTTTGAGGCCAAGTAATTTATTTGGGCTCTAGAACCCCTATATTATTTTCTAGATTTTTCTAGGAATTTTTAGAAATTTTCTGGAATTTATTTGGAATTTTTAGGATTTTTCCTGATTTTTATTTATTTTTCTGTTATTAAAAACCTATTTACTAAAATTAATTATACAGTCAGCCGCCGGCGGGGCCCTCCCGTCAGCCGCTCCAGCGGGAGGGCGCGGGCCCCACGTGGCAGTGAGTGGGGGCGGAAGCGGCTCGGTCTCCGAGCCGCAGTAGGATTTTTAAGCCGAGCTGGCTTAGCCGACCGAATCCGAGCCAAACTCGGATAATCTGTGGCCATTGGATCCTGGCGGTGGGCGCGTGTGATTGCGCCACGTGGCAGCGCCAGCCGCTCAGCCACCGACTCTCCCTGTATATATATATTAGTATTTAGTTTTTCCGAAACCCTATATTATTTCCAGCAGCTTTTAGTGGGAGAGTTTGATTGGGATCTTCGACTTCGCGGAGCGATTGCCGTTGATCTAGAAGTCCTTTTTGTGCACCGTTTTTTTTATTGGAAGCGTATTGAGGTTAGGTTTCCAATTATATAATTTATTTTCTGGTATTTTGATCTCGAATTTCTGGATAATTAATTGAGTGTCGGTTGTCCAAAAATCAACACGTCGCACGGTTTTCGAGATTCCGAGCGATCCCGAACTCCGTTTTGTGATCCGTTTGAAGTTTTGGAAAGCTGACACAGAGCCCTAAAACATATAAACTTTCCAGAAATTCAGAGTTTCATCTAGTATTTTATTTTGTTCGTAGAAGTCAGATTTGGTCAACGGTTCATCGATTTGGTCATAGTTAGCCATAATGGCGATAACTTTTGACCAAATCCTGATTTTGCGGCACGGTCGATTCCAGTGCACTCATGGCGCTGAAATATACCATGTTGCACACTCAAACTTTGAATTCATAATGTTTGACTAGTTAGTCAACAGTATGTCTCGGTTTGCGTGCTACGGGTCCCGAATTTGGAACCGTGACTTTCCTTGGCCAAATATTTTTGTGTAGATTATTATTTCAGAATTAAATAGGTTAAAATAGGATTTTAGATGATTTATTCCAGAATTAGAATAGTATTAATTGATTTAACCCATTAGCCACTTTCTAGGATTTTTAGAGTGGGAATTGTATATCTAACTTGTGGTTGTTTGTGCGACGGGGTTCGTGGGTTGATGGCTTGATTTGATAGCTTCTAGGCCGGAGTTCATATTGTCTTCAACTTGTGAAATCAATTCATCCAAGAGTTCAGGCAAGTACTTGTTGACACCTTCATGTGCATTTACTTTATATTGTTATATTTCACTTATACATGCTATCTTCCGTGTCTTGACTGTTACACACACGAGAGTTGAGTGTTTGACTATTGATCATGTTTTCTCATCGTTATCGTGATCGTATTTTCATGATTGTGAGGTATGGATATTGGAGGGGTACAATTACTAGGCACGTGGACAAAGCCCAGATGGTATCGTTGGCAACTCTCCCGTTTACGGGGGCGGGCCTTATAACCTCATCGTTCGCCCAAGCCGTCCATGTGTAGGAACGTTGTACTTCTCACGACACGTGCACTACGAGTGGTTACATGAGTCTCTTTACTTTTCATGATTGTTACTTTCCTTATCAGTTTCTTCCATCTCATGATTTCTTGTTCATATTGTTCATTATTTCCATTGATTTTTACTTTCCATGTTTAGTGTTTTATTACTTTATATTGTACTTGTATCATGTTGGTTTAGACTTGTACTTGTTCCAATCCTGACTGGATAACCATTTTTTAGTTGTAGACGACGTGATCTGTCCAGAGGTTTACGGTGAGTATGTTGGAGACACTGACGTCACTGGCGTACCCGGTTCCAGTACTGATGCGAATTAGCATATTTTCTTCCTTATGGATTCGCATTAGTTAGTAGTTATAGTTATGGAGTTAGTTGTCTATTTTATTTTCTATTATCCGGGTTTGTTCCCGAGACTTTCTGAGTTGTAGTGGATTTTTCATATTTATAATATTGAGACTATTGGATATTTTAGTAATTTTTGCTGGCTTAGTTGTGGATGATATATATGTGTGTTGTACTTGTTGTGGACCATTATTATCATAGACAGCGTACTACCGCCGATGCTGCGGCGTAGGCTGGACTTGGCCACGTACTCGTATCCCAAAAGGGGGAGCGGGTCGTGACAGTAGGGACCCTTTCAGAGTCAGAATACAAAGAGGACCTATCTCATGTGCACTATCTTCAATATGATCTGTCAACCTTCCGTCAGGCTATTTTGATATCCCAAGATAATGAGACACTGCAATGTTTGATGAATGGACAACCTCTGGAGTCAGCAGACGCTGTCATTCGCAAGAAGCCATTATTCCTGTTCGGTGATGCTTTTGAGAAAAGCTCTCAACCGAGACCAAGGATGGAAGAAAGGATTGTCCATCAGACGGATAGGTCATTCTCGATACCAGATGTTTCACGCTGTCTCCCTTATCCCGGTATGCTCATACGAGCTATCCGAGGAAGATGGAATGGAACCTTGCACCTTTCCAAGATGCCCGCCCAGGAAGGATTTTTGTGAAGAAGGGGCCGAACAAGAAGGACATGTTCTACAGTTCCTCAGAACGGTACAGTGTCTTGTTAAGAGGTTTGAAACCCGGTTGCATTTCGCAGGAGAATTCTTCCTTGTTATTGCCTGTCAGAACTCCAATATTCGTAAATGAGTTTGCGAAGGTCGAAGGAAGGTATCCTGAGCAGGACATCAGATTAACTGGATTGGTGAATCCAGATTTTAAGAGATGGAACTGCATAGCAAACTGGATCCTGACCAAGATTGAAAACAAACTTCAGCAAATCAACTTGTACCAAGCAGTGCATGCCACTGTTTATGGTTTTGCCCCCAACCCGCATCTGTTCTTGGCTCTAGCAGAAAGGTACAATTACATAACAGGGACTTTCATGACTTCTGACGGAGAAATCGGGTTTGCACTTCATGAGATGCGGTACATCTCTTACATGCCAATGGGAGATGCCCCATATGAAGAATTTGTCCCAACAAATGATGAGTTAGACAAACTCCGAAAAGAGAACGCAGAAATGGTAGCAGTCTTTGAAGAACTGCTATGTCATTATAAAATCTGTTCTCTGTTCTACAAAAGTGCTACATCAAATACCTGCTATTCCTCAAAATGGTTACCTTATATGTTCCTTAACCACATTAAAGAACCGAAGACCAAGGAACATGATAGATGCTATCCTGAATTCTTTAGACCATTGAGTAGCAGTGACGTGGTGAAACTGATGGAGGAAAGCGGAGATTTAGATGAAGAGATGAAGGATGATCATCAATGTCCTCCTTTGAAGAAAGGATATACTCTCGAGAGTTATTTGAGAGTAGGATATAGATTTATGTCAAAAGAAGCCCAATTAGCAGGGTTTCTGACATATTGGCTCTGTCGGTTTGTAGTCCCGGGATCGAGTGTGTAGACCGCTTCCATCGCGGTGTTCTTTTTGCCGCCGTTAGATTAGTCTTCGGCTACAAGATAGATCTTTTGTCAGCGATGACTTGTAGGTTGAATGTCGATCTTCGTCTGTACGTTGATCTGATGTTGAAAGCTAAGGTTGAAAAAGAATTTCCTCGGTTGGAATTGCCATATACATATCTGTTTGGGTGGTTGCTTCTTCACCATCCTACTTTGATGGACCCCGGCATGGGACCGGTCGACGGCAGCTTTTTGCGGAGATACTCTCATGGTAAGTGGAAATACACTGCTCTAAGAGATTGTAGATATGCTCTGAACCTGAGCAAAGGATGGAACTTTTGTTGCACTCCTCCTCCTGCTGGATATGAACAAATGTCGACAAATATGATTGACTCGAAGATGCAACCATTGAGCCGTACAGCTTTTGAGTGGTTGAAGACAATTCGACCGTCCCATTTGGTGTATCGGTTTGAAGAAGAATGTTATTTAGAGCCATATCTCCCCAGTCGATTTGCTCGAAGGTTCGGGTACGACCAATTCCATGTGGGAAATGCTATCACGTGCCTTCAAAGAAAGGGTTTTTCGATAGATGGGGCCCGAGCTAGGGCTTATTATAATGCTCGAGATACGAAAGTAACGTTCTCGATGCCAGTAAATAGCAATCATGGCCCTCGGATGCTATTTACATACTCAGTATTCTATACATCTTCGAACACCTTTGCTGAGAATTTCAATATCGCGGATAGCTTTGCGTCTTCAACAAGATTGAAGAGGGAAGGAATCGCCATGTCACTCCCAGGAAATGATGAGGTGCATGAACCAGTAGATGTACCCCTGGAAGCTTCAAGGGATGCTATGTTCCCTGAAGAGGTTAACGCACCACTGCGTATTTCTCTGAAGGTGGTTAATCTCCAGCCAAGAAGAGGAGAAGAGAGGAGCCTCCCGCTCCAGCAGCAAAGAAGAAACTGATCTTAGATCATTCTTCTGAAAAGATTACCACTAGATCTCAATTTCAGCAGTTGGCCGAGATAATTCAGCAAGAAGAGGCTACCACACCGACCTCTGTCCAAAGACAAGTCGAGACTGTAAATATAGAGAGCCCTGAGAGGCCTCTGAAAAGAAAGAAGCTGGCCCAAAGAAGAAATCGAATGGCCTCTCCTTCTAGACGAGCCCCGTCTTCAATAGTAGTGGATGCTGCGGCAGGATTCACTATGCTATCTCCCACTCCTATTTCAGAGCCTAGGAATAAAACTCCTAGTCCAGAACATAGGGAAGAGATCGAACAGAGGAAAGATCCTGATCCGAGAACTGAGGCCGAAGAACCTAGAGGAAGTATCATGGAGGAAGAGCAAGATGTTGTACGATCTATTTCACCTGTTGCGGAGATGACTCAACTTCCTCCTACTCTTAGGACCCTCCATGAAGAGGAAGATCGTGAAGTGATTGCAGCTCTAGAAGATTGCAACTACAGCCCGCTGGAAGACTCTTTTAACCAAGCTGCAACTGCCAACGGGAATGCTCCAGAAGAAGGTGAAGATGAGGAGAGCTCTTCGTCCGACAATATTGATGAATATATGCAAGATCTTGAAAGGGATGATGAAGTGCATATATCTCCTAATGCTGTCGATGATACCTTAAATCCTGAAGAGGATGTTGAGGTAGAAGTTCCAGAAAATGTCACTGATACCTTAAATCCTGAAGAGGATATTGAGGTAGAAGTATCTCCAGAAAAAGCAGCAGATGAAGAAGCTCCGAAAGAAACTCCCGCCACTGGTCCTCAAGGTATAAAATGAAATTAGCAATCTCCTCTTAAATAGATTGATAGCTAACGTCTTTATTTGTATTTCCTGCAGATCTTGAGACTCCTCTAGTACCTCCGACGTACACGGACATAGTGCCTATAACGACGGTGTTTGTTAGTAGCAGTCATCATTTATCCTGTGGTTCTGAAGCGGGCAGTAGCCAAGCTGTTATGGCTGAAGCTACTTCTACTCGGCTAGAGGCTATTCCAGCAGATGACAGGCTCATTGCTGGATTAAACCATGGTAAAACAGTTTACATCTTTAATCTTCTTGGACAATAGCAAGCAATAAGCAAAATGACAATTTTTTACTTTTGCAGAGGAACAACTAGGAGGGGCAACTAGCTCCATTTTGGCTCCTTTATTCAAAGAGCCCGTTGTCCAGATGCGAGAGATTGAACATCCTGCGGCCTCGTCATCAACAGGAGTAGCTGCAACTCCTGGTGCTATAGCAATTAATAATCTTGTGATCCAATCTTTTACCAGATGCTTTTTTGAGTCTTTGGGACCTCTAGTAAATAGAATGATGGAAAAAGAGGGTACTAATTTTTTTATGGTTAGGGGTCCGACCTCTCTTTTAGTAAGGGCTATCCGAGAACAAGGTGACGAGGCTCAGGCCACTTTCCTGGATCATTTGATTTCCATCAAAAACTATAAAGAGCTCAACCAAGGAGACGTGGAGTCTCTAGTGCAGGCAGAATTCGAACAACTGGCTCAGGCAGCTGACATTGAAAGGGTGAATCTCCAGAACCTTTTGGAGGCTTTCTCTACAAAATCTGCTGAGTATCAGTCCAAGCTAGAATCAGTGACCTTGATGGCTGAGAGAAAAGAGCAAAGAGCTGCTGAGCTGAGGGCAGAGATTGCTCGTCTCCAGGAGGAATTAGAAAATAAAATTACTGATCATCAACTTGCAACCCAACAATTCAATGCTCTGATTCAAGAAAGGGATGAGTACGTGGCAGCTCATAATGCTGAGATTACTCGCCGAATGGTGGCCATGCCTGCTTTCAATGAAGAAACCGGGATGGAAGAAGCCAGAAGGATAGTGATGTCATCTCGTGAAGAGCGACTACAGACTGTGAAACAACAAATTGCTAGTCTGATAACTCCTCCACCTCATTAGAAAAAACTTTTTGTATCTTTGGTAGCACATGTTTTTTTTGTAATGTCTCGTATTTTGATTAATAAAAGACATTTTTGTTATGGCTCTATTATTTATCGCATATCTTGTTCAGATATAAATAATAGATATAGAGAATATATTCAGAGGTACAAGACATGATATATTTCTAAATTTTGTAGGAAAATAAATATATTCATTATATCTGCTTAGAGGTAATATGGACGTGGCAGAATATATCAAATATTATTATTTCAATAGATAACTTAATCAAGGATGATAAGTTACTGACGTGAATGATTAAATGAACGAAAATGAATCATCAAAAAGGTGTGAACGAAATAAATCGTCATAAGGAACGGGTAAACCGTCGAATGGTGGAATGAACGGACAAACCATCAGATGGAAATGAATGAACAGATGAACCGTCAAATGATGATTAATGAACAGGTGAACCGTCAGGTGGATGTGAATGAACGGGCGAACCGTCGGATGAATGTGAATGGATGAACCGTCGGGTGATAATAAATGAACGGGTGAACCGTCAGGTAAATGTGAATGAACGGATGAACCGTCGGATGAATGTGTCGCTTCGTTATTTGGAGAATCTTTGCCTATAAATAGAACAAAAATTTAGCAGAAAGGAGCACTTCCGCTTTTCTAACATAAAAATATCGTCTGGAGATGCACCCAAGAAGACTGAACTCGCCCCGAAGGTTGAAGAAGCCGTTGAAGAATGTCTGGCCAAACTGGTTCAGCCAAACAGGCAGAAGCAGGTGAAGGTTCGTCTGTACCAAAACCACCGCGAGATATTCTGGACTTCCTGCTTGAACTAGGAAAGACTGAAGAAGAAGAGGCCATGAGGCTGGCTGCTTGCAAGTTCCTCATGGGCTCCAGCAAAGAGGTTCTCGGCTCTTTTGCTGACCGTGTCTTCGAAAAGGACGGTAGTGGTCCACGTCCCAATGTTAAGAAGGATGATAGTGATTTCCCTTAATATCATGTACTATCATTCATGATTAAATAAAATTTATTTATGAACTTGGACTTGTCTGATGATTTACAAGCATTTATATTTATATATAGTACTTTTTAAGAAATTTGCCATTGATAGGCATCATTGCAATTTGACCGTCGAGCTCTGAGAGTTGATAGGTCCCATTTGAGAAGACTTTACTTACAACATAGGGACCTTCCCACTTCGTATCGAATTTGCCTTTGCTCATGTGAGTCATAGTCATAGGACGTCTGACCGTTATAACAAGTTCTCCGTGTTGAAAGGCTCTAACCTTAACTTTGCGGTTGGAAGTCTTCGAGATGCGGGCTTGGTATAACTCAATATGTTGCTGAGCCATTAACCGCTTCTCGTCGAGTGCTTCTAATTCTTGAAGTCGAAGAAGATCATTGTTCTCTGTAGTGAGCTCATTAGCAATGTCAATCCTTAAAAAAGGGATTTGAAGTTCCAGAGGAAGAACTGCTTCACATCCATACACCAAAGAAAAAGGTATAAAGCCTGTAGGGTTGCGGATCGTAGTTCGGTAGGCCCATAGACATTCGCCAAGCTTTTCACTCCAATTCCGTTTGTTAGTGGATACAAACCTTTTGAGGAGCTTGATAATGGTTTTATTGAAAGCTTCAGCTAATCCATTAACAGCAGGATTGTAGGCTGTCGAAGCGACATTGTCAATTCGGTGATCATCACAGAATCTTGTAAATTTCTGGCTGATGAATTGCGGTCCGTTGTCATGGATGATTCGTCGAGGGACACCAAATCGATAAATGACATAGTGTTTGACGAAGTTAATGACATTGCTGGTTTTGACTTCAGCTAAAGGTATAGCTTCAGCCTACTTAGAGAAGTAGTCAGTTATTGCGAGAATGAACCGATGTCCTCTAGAAGAAGGAGGATTAATAGGACCTATAATGTCCATACCCCAAGCTTTGAAAGGCCAGGAAGCGGCTGTCGGATGTAGAAATTCTGAAGGTTGATGAATGAAATCTGCATGGATTTGACAAGCTCGATATTTTTTTGCATATTCAATGGCATCTGATACCATAGAGGGCCAGTAATAACCCATACGTCGGATGCGATCTTGTAGTTTAGGACCGGACTGATGTGCTCTGCAGATACCATCGTGAGCTTCACGCAACACCTGTTTTGCTTCATCACCAGCTAGACAGTGCAAAAGTAGGCCGTCATAAGTCCGTCGATAGAGAGTCTTAGTGGTTTGGTTGTAGTAGAATCGTAAAGATCGTCGTCGAATACTTGTAGCCTCCTTAGGATCTTCGGGGAGTATGTCGTGAACCACGAAGTCGATGAAAGGAGTTCTCCAATCATCATTGATAACATTAACTTCAGCAAGATTACTGAACTCGATGTTACGATTGTTTTCGACACAAAATAATTCTCGATTAGAGATAACCACCACTTGTTGTCTTCTGATGGAAATGGCTAAGACTGCTGCAAGATTGGCCAAAGCATCTGCCTCGGTATTGCATGCTCGGCGTACATATTCAATGAAAAAAGCTTTGAATGATGTAGCCATGTTGATTGCTGCTTCAAAGTAAGGTACCAGATCTTGATGGCGGACTTCATAAGTTTCTCTAACCTGGTTGACAACCAGCTTAGAGTCACCGTAAACTTTGAGATATTCGATATTCAATTGCTTGGCTAATTGAAGACCGATGAGTAGAGCATTGTACTCTGCTACATTATTGGAGCAGGATTCATCTAGAGAGTAAGCTCTTTGGATTGTTGATCCGTCTGGAGAAACGAGAACAACTCCAACTCCTGCTACAATAGCACCATTGGGTCCAATTCTGGATGCTCCGTCAAAGAATAGACGCCAGGTTGGAAATTCTTCAGAGATCATGTTGACTTCCAACGTCTCGTCTAGAATTTCATCGTAAAGTTTGGACGTCTCTAGAATAGGATGAGCTGCTAAGAAATCTACCAGTGCTTAACCTTTGACAGACTTTTGAGGAACATACACCATGTCATATTAGGCTAGCAGAATGGCCCATGTAGCCAGCCGAGAGTTGAGCGTGCTAGGCTTTTTCATCAGTACCCGAAGAGGATTAACTCTGGATATGACATGAATAGTTTGACCGATGATATAATGTCTTGTCTTTTGAACAGCGAACATAATGGCTAGACATTCTTTTTCAACCGGACTATAACGGTGTTCAGCACAAATCATAGTATGACTGAGATAGTAGATGGCTTGTTCATGACCTTCTTTATTATTTTAGGTGACTAAAGCACCCAATGAATGGTCCATAGCACGGACGTACATTAAGAATGGAATGCCCGAGATTGGTGGCACCAAGACTGGTGGGTTCATGAGATATCGTTTGATGTCGTCGAATGCTTGTTGACATTCTGTAATGCCCCAGTCCCAAAATATGTAGGACTAGGAACGTAGACATGCCAGCTGTATTCATACGAAGTTTGCTCCAATATATGGAAGCCTCGTATAAATACATAAGCTGTAAAATGCAGTAGAACCATAACTAATCTCATCCACACAGAATAAATGAATAAAAGACATCATATAAAGATAATGAATTGTCTTGATACAATATGTTAGGCGGAGACAAATC
Organism: Iris pallida; assembly: GCA_029216955.1. Taxonomy (NCBI): domain Eukaryota; kingdom Viridiplantae; phylum Streptophyta; class Magnoliopsida; order Asparagales; family Iridaceae; genus Iris; species Iris pallida. The sequence continues at coordinate 20,843 of JANAVB010028442.1, forward strand.
CACTACCAACAAAATAAAGAAAAGTACATAGAATATGAAATGAGTGGCGAGCGAAGCGAAGACGATCCAAATGCAATCATCCTCGAAGAAATAGCGAAGATCACGGCTAGAGCTAGAACACCTACGAAAGATAATAGCACACACCTGGCAAGACAACCAGGTCCTCAGAGGGACGTAACAAGACACATAATAGCATGCCATATAAACTAAATAAATATTGCTCAATAAATAAGTAAATCGAATTATAACATGGTCCAATACGCACCTACTGAACGAGCGTACCATCCCCCAACCAAACAAGGACAGGAGATGGTAAACTAATTCACGACGACGTATCTTTCCATGCTATGAATCCAATAAGGTATCCGGACCCCAATAGGGTTCAATACCTTCTCATCGAAGTAGTAAGTCACACCTACAACCAAATAAGGACAAGATGTGACGAACTAATCCGCGACAAGTTATTGTTCCAAGCCACGGTCAGATACAAGTACCCAAACTAAAAGTACTCGTACCTAACGGATAGGGTAGCCTACTGTTCTATGTGAAATGTAGTTAAGAATAATCCTTCCTACGCATGGGCCCTGGCTGAATAGGATCGGCATAGTCCCACTTTGGGCACCAGAGGCCCCAGCAGTAATCGTGGGTCATCAACCCCGTATCTCCAACGGAGAGTCCGGGTCACAAAGGAAGTGCATCGAAGCCCATACGCTAAGGAATTGTCCTTCCCGCCCAATGCCTACTGTGTTGTATCCACAACACAAACCACAATAACCGCTAAGTCAAACTAGCATGCAACTTCTATTAGCGGTTATTCCTATCGCACGGCTTGTACGTACTGGTGGCCAGCCAATCACGGACTTTCGTGTTCTACATGCGACACACAACTTCGTGTTACAACGTGGTAAGGCCAATGAATGCAACACACAAGGTGGTCCCTTAAATCTAGGTTTAATGTGAGAAAAATAATACATAGCAGAAATAATAACGAACAGTAAGTTCTAACAGTTATGCCATGTATCACAGTTTATTTTGCATAAAGAAAATAAATAATGCATGAAATATGAGCTAAAATAATTAAACAGCGAATGGCAAGGTGTCTTGTCTGGTAGAGCGCCTGGTGTGCTGCGATAATCAATGTGGCACGATCTGCAACTTCGGTGCGACAACTATGCAAAGTGATCTCGGGTAATGACAGGACGGTTCCAATGGGTCCAGAAGGGTCAATTTAGTTAGGGTGGACATAAGGTAGTACGAAGTTGGTGAGAGGATAGAGAGAATAGGACTGGTCACGGACTAGGAGAAATAATCAAAGAAATTAGATAAAAATATCTATATGATTTTAGAAAACTATTCTTAATATTGGAAGCTATATCTTATTAGTAAAAATAGTTTCTAGATAAATCTTTGAAAATATGGAAAAATCGATTTGGCTAAACGCTAAGGTTGTGAAGATATGAGTTTAGGCAAAATCTATATTTTATAATTAAAAATACCTTTAGATAATTATTGAAGGAAAAAATACTAAGAATTTATTTCATGATTTGCAAACTATATTTTATGGATCAACATATTTATAGGTAATATAAAATCTAGAAAATTTATTTAGGGTTTTTAAAAGTAACATTTAAGTCCAGCTATTTTAGAAATACCATTAATATATATATATATATATATATATATATATATATATATATATATATATATATATATATATATATATTAGATTTATAAATCTCTAACTAAAATATGACAAAAATTTATAATAATTATTTCCAAAGCTTAAGCTAAATATATGTTTATGTAGAATTTATAAAAGAATGATATGAAAATAATTACTCTATATGATGTAAAAAAATGTACTAAACAAAACAACAGAATAATAATAATAATAATAATGAAATAATAATAATAATAATAATAATAATAGTAGTAGTAAACTTGAAACAATCAAATAGTAATAAAATCAACATACAAAAGAACACCTCACAGCAACTTCTGTTACTCCTCGGGAAAAAGGGGTAAAAGAGGATGAGAGAGAGTGAGGAGAAGAGAGATTAAGCGAGTGAGAAAAGAGGAAGAGGGGTGTGGCGGAGTTCGTGGTACGGCAGGGGAGAGTCTCAGGGAGAGAGGGAGAAGAAGCGGCAGGAGGCGGAAGGTGGAGGAAGAAGAAGGGCGGAGATAGGCGGCAGAGGCGGATGGGTTCGGCGCTCAGGCACGGTGGTTAGGGGATCTGGCGAGGGTTCCGCCGCCAGTGCGGCGCGTCGGTCGCGCGCGGTGGAGGTCGGCGAGAAGTGGGCGAGAGAGGGGTTCGGGAGTGGTGCTTGGCCGCAGAGGAATAGCGACGGCGCACGAGGCTGATGGCCGCGGCTAGGGCAGCGGGTTCGGCGTCGAGGGTCGCACGCGCCTCCGGCGCGGTGGCGACGGCAATGCTCGCCGCGTCGGGGTCGGAAGGCGGACCTACTGGTCGGACGAAGGTAGGCGGCCGGGAACGGCTGGTCGGCGTCGTCCCGTGGATGGGTGGATGGCTGGCGTGGCTCCGGTGGCGAGGTTAGGGTTTATTTGTTATTTTTTTCTGGAGTTTTGGGTGGTGGCGATGAACTGTGGGGGTTAGGCGAAGTCGACGGCCGAGATGGCCGTAACGACGGTGACGGTGGTGGTAGTGGTGATGATGGGGTATAGGCGGGGCTGCCGCGGCAGTGGCCGCGGTGGCGGCTGGGTTTGTTTTGGGTATTCCTGGAGGTGGTGGCCGGAGACGACCACAGTGGTCGACGCGATTCCAGGTAGTGTGGCTGTGGCCGAATCGGGGTCGGTGTGCGGCCATTGGCCGGGGTGGTTGAGAAAGTTGGTCTGGATCGTTAATGGAGTTGGGTCGGAGGGTCGGTCCGGGAGAAGGAGGTTCGGTGCTGCCGTTTTGGTCGGGATGTTGGCGTTGGTGGTGGATCGGAAGATGGGCTATTCATGGGGAGAGGTCAAGGAAGACAGCTGCTGTATTGGTGATGGTCGCGGTGGCGGCTATGCCGGTACGACGACGGCATGGTTTAGAATAATGCTAGATTAGGGAATTAATTTGTGTCGGGATTTGTCGGCATGAAAGAAATATGTAAAATGTAACATTGGAATAAGATGGACGGAGAACACGGACACGATGCACGCACGCTTTGTAGATGAAATATTTGTGGAGGAATAATGTGGAGGAGTGCCTGCCTGTTTATAGGATGTGGGAATTCCTACTTAGATATGGACTAGGATTAGATTTAAAACCCAAGTAGATAATTCAATATATAATTTAATTTAAAGCAATAATCCAAATCCAAGTCAAATCTAAATTTAAATCTAATTTAAATTCTTTTGGCTTAAAATCAATTGAGAAAATTCAAATTCCAAATATCTAATCTATTTAAGTAAATCCAAATTTTAAATCAAGATTTAAATGGCAACAATAACTTTCAAAAATATTTTTCAAAATACCAATAATAATAATTTCGAAAATAATAATTATTTTTAAATATCTTTTTGAACACTAAAATATTAATATTAATAAATCTCAAAAATTATACTTTTATTTAAAATAGACCAATAAATAATTATGAAATATATGTATGCAAAAATATTCTTTACATAGTTATGCTTTTCTAGTATACAAAAATATTATTTATTTATTAATAACTTTAGAAATGAAATAAGAATACAAGCTTAGGAATATAGCAAAACGAATAATTATATTATTTGAAACTAAAAAAAAATAGAACAAAAATGTTTTTCTAAAATATGTACGCTCGCACATATTCGCACTCGTCAAGCAAATTCGAAAAAGAAATAAAAGGTCGTGCGCGACGTATAATACGACTACGCGACGTATATTACAAAAAATTTTAAATCAGTACTAAATTTAATAAAAAAATAGTAGAAAATTTAGGGGTTTTACATCCTACCCAACTTAAAAGAATTTCGTCCTCGAAATTAAGAATTAGTAGGGGGGTGGAAGGACACAAGGGGGTATCGATGTGGAACAATCGAAAACAAAATCATGTCGTAAGAATCGCGATATAGATTATAGAAAAAAATATGGTATGGTCACGGGTAATGAATGAGGGACTCGATTAAGAGAACAAAATAGATTCACTTAAATTAAGCGATTAGAGGGTCTCGATAGGGCCGAGTAGTTGAGATGAAGTTATAGTAACATTGAGTGAGAATGGTCATAGCCGATGGGAAGGGTAGAGGAAGTTCTGGTAAGTCGCTTTCGTCCTCCTAAAATAGGTGAGGGCGAAGCAATAAAGAGTTTCAAGACGATATTATCGAATACGAGTACGTAATTCAAGGACGGCCGAAAATTTTAAAGGAATTACCAAGACAGTCGCGGATGAGACTCTAAAGGACAAGTTTAGCTATGTCCCTATCCACGTAGAATAATAGACAAAAGCGAACCAAAGTACACTCGGTTGATCAGACCATCATGTACCGGTTCTGATTAGACAATATGTTAGTGAGCGCGCTCAATAGCATAAGTCATGAACAAACTCGATAAAATGGATGAGTTTGCAAAACTAAATTATAGTAGCAACATTAGTCAAGGTGGCAAAAATATAGGCACGAGATTAAGATTAAAATAAGGAACAATTATGAATAGTCTAAGAGTCATAGGAATTTAAGTCTTGTTTATTCCTATACTATCATTCTACGATTTCATTGACCAATGCTTGGTTGACTAGATGGGTTAGGGCCCTCTAAACTTAAGGGATTGCTAGGTCACAAGGCATTCTACCCAACTTAAAAGAATTAAACTAATGGCGTTTGGGACAGCTAACTAATAGGGTCAATCTCTAGCAAGCACGAAGGGAAGATAAGAATAGGGATGGAAGGAAGCAAGCAAGATGCAATTGATGAGTCAAATAGTAGATAAAATCAAGAAAAAAGGTCAAGTGTGTGGATGAGATCCTAGACTTCTAATCCTATACGCAGGCTTGCTTGGTACGGTAAAGTAACCAAACAATTTATCTTGACCAGCATGGGCCACTACAAAAACATGTAACGCCCCAGTCCCAAAATACGTAGGACTAGGAACGTAGACATGCCAACTGTATTCATACAAAGTTTACTCCAATATATGGAAGCCTCGTATAAATACATAAGCTGTAAAATGCAGTAGAACCATAACTAATCTCATCCACATAGAATAAATGAATAAAAGACATCATATAAAGATAATGAATTGTCTTGATACAATATGTTGGGCGGAGACAAATCCACTACCAACAAAATAAAGAAAAGTACATAGAATATGAAATGAGTGGCGAGCGAAGCGAAGACGATCCAAATGCAATCATCCTCGAAGAAATAGCGAAGATCACGGCTAGAGCTAGAACACCTGCGAAAGACAATAGCACACACCTGGAAAGACAACCAGGTCCTCAGAGGGACGTAACAAGACACATAATAGCATGCCATATAAACTGAATAAATATTGCTCAATAAATAAGTAAATCGAATTATAACATGGTCCAATACGCACCTACTGAATGAGCGTACCATCCCCCCAACCAAACAAGGACAGGAGATGGTAAACTAATTCACGGCGATGTATCTTTCCATGCTATGAATCCAATATGGTATTCGGACCCCAACAAGGTTCAATACCTTCTCATCGAAGTAGTAAGTCACACCTACAACCAAACAAGGACAAGATGTGACGAACTAATCCGCGACAAGTTATTGTTCCAAGCTACGGTCAGATACAAGTACCCAAACTAAAAGTACTCGTACCAAACGAATAGGGTAGCCTATCGTTCTATGTAAAATGTAGTTAAGAACAATCCTTCCTATGCATGAGCCCTGGCTGAATAGGATCGACATAGTCCCCCTTTGGGCACCAGAGGCCCCAGCAGTAATCGTGGGTCATCAACCTCGTATCTCCAGCGGAGAGTCCGGGTCACAAAGGAAGTGCATCGAAGTCCATACGCTAAGAAATTGTCCTCCCCGCCCAATGCTTACTGTGTTGTATCCACAACACAAACCACTATAACCGCTAAGTCAAACTAGCATGCAACTTCAATTAGCGGTTATTCCTATCGTACGGCTTGTACGTACTGGTGGCCAGCCAATCACGCACTTTCGTGTTCTACATACGACACACAACTTCGTGTTACAATGTAGAAAGGCTAACGAATGCAACACACAAGGTGGTCCCTTAAATCTAGGTTTAATGTGAGAAAAATAATACATAGCAGAAATAATAACGAACAGTAAGTTCTAACAGTTATGTCATGTATCACAGTTTATTTTACATAAAAAAAATAAATAATGCATGAAATATGAGCTAAAATAATTAAACAGCGAATGGCAAGGTGTCTTGCCTAGTAGAGCGCCTGGTGTGCTGCGATAATCAATGTGGCACGATCTACAACTTCGGTACGACAACTATGCAAGGTGACCTCGGGTAATGACACGGACGGTTCCATTGGGTCCAAAAGGGTCAATTTAGTTATGGTGGACATAAGGTAGTACGAAGTTGGTGAGAGGATAGAGAGAATAGGACTGGTCACGGACTGGGTGAAATAGTCAAAGAAATTAGATAAAAATATCTATATGATTTTAGAAAACTATTCTTAATATTGGAAGCTATATCTTATTCGTAAAAATAGTTTCTAGATAAATCTTTGAAAATATGGAAAAATCGATTTGGCTAAACGCTAAGGTTGTGAAGATATGAGTTTAGGCAAAATCTATATTTTATAATTAAAAATACCTTTAGGTAATTATTGAAGGGAAAAATAGTAAGAATTTATTTCATGATTTGCAAACTACATTTTATGGATCAACATATTTATAGGTAATATAAAATCTAGAAAATTTATTTAGGGTTTTTAAAAGTAACATTTAAGTCAAGCTATTTTAGAAATACCATTAATATATATATATATATATATATATATATATATATATATATATATATATATATTAGATTTACAAATCTCTAACTAAAATATGACAAAAATTTATAATAATTATTTCCAAAGCTTAACCTAAATATATGTTTATATAGAATTTATAAAAGAATGATATGAAAATAATTACTCTATATGATGTAAAAAATGTACTAAACAAAACAACAGAATAATAATAATAATAATAATGAAATAATAATAATAATAATAATAATAATAATAATAATAATAATAATAATAATAAACTTGAAACAGTCAAATAGTAACAAAATCAACATACAAAAGAACACCTCAAAGCAACTTCTGTTACTCCTCGGGAAAAAGGGGTAAAAGAGGATAAGAGAGAGTGAGGAGAAGAGAGATTAAGCGAGTGAGAAAAGAGGGAGAGGGGTGTGGCAGAGTTCGTGGTCCGGCGGGGGAGCGTCTCAGGGAGAGAGGGAGAAGAAGCGGCAGAAGGCAGAAGATGGAGGAAGAGGAAGGGCGGAGATAGGTGGCAGAGGCGGACGGGTTCGGCGCTCAGGCGCGGTGGTTAGGGGATCTGGCGAGGGTTCCGGCGTCAGTGCGGCGCGTCGGTCGCGCGTGGTGGAGGTCGACGAGAAGTGGGCGAGAGAGGGGTTCGGGAGTGGTGCTTGGCCACGGAGGAGTAGCGGCGGCGCACGAGGCTGATGGCCGCGGCTAGGGCAGCGGGTTCGACGTCGAGGGTCGCACGCGCCTCCGGCGCGGTGGCGACGGCGGTGCTCGCCGCATCGGGGTCGAAAGGCGGACCTACTGGTCGGGCGGAGGTAGGCGGCCGGGAACGGCTGGTCGGCGGTGTCCCGTGGATGGGTGGACGGCTGGCGTGGCTCCGGTGGCGAGGTTAGGGTTTATTTGATTTTTTTTCTGGAGTTTTGGGTGGTGGCGACGAACTGTGGGCGTTAGGCGAATTCGGCGGCCGAGATGGCCGTAACGACGGTGACGGTGGTGGTGGTGGTGATGATGGGGTATAGGCGGGGCTGCCGCGGCAGTGGCCGCGGTGGCGGCTGGGTTTTATTGGGTATTCCTGGAGGTGGTGGCCGGAGACGACCACAGTGGTCGACGCGATTCCAGGTGGTGTGGCTGTGGCCGAGTCGGGGTCGGTGTGCGGCCGTTGGCCGGGGTGGTTGAGAAAGTTGGGCTGGATCGTTAATGGAGTTGGGTCGGAGGGTCTGTCAGGGAGAAGGAGGTTCGGGGCGGCCGTTTTGGTCGGGATGTTGGCGTTGGTGGTGGATCGGAAGATGGGCTATTTGTGGGGAGAGGTCAAGAAAGACAGCTGCTGTATTGGTGATGGTCGCGGTGGCGGCTATGCCGGTACGACGACGGCATGGTTTAGAATAATGCTAGATTAGGGAATAGATTTGTGTCGGGATTTGTCGGCAAGAGAGAAATATGTAAAATGTAATATTGGAATGAGATGGACGGGGAATACGGACACGATGCACGCACGCTTTGTAGATGAAATATTTGTGGAGGAATAATGTGGAGGAGTACCTGCCTATTTATAGGATGTGGGAATTCCCACTTAGATATGGTCTAGGATTAGATTTAAAACCCAAGTAGATAATTCAATATATAATTTAATTTAAGCAATAATCCAAATCACATCAAATCTAAATTTAAATCTAATTTAAATTCTTTTGGCTTAAAATCAATTGAGAAAATTCAAATTCCAAATATCTAATCTATTTAAATAAATCCAAAATTTAAATCAAGATTTAAATGGCAACAATAACTTTCAAAAATATTTTTCAAAATACCAATAATAATAATTTCGAAAATAATAATTATTTTTAAATATCTTTTTGAACACTAATATATTAATATTAATAAATCTTGAAAATTATACTTTTATTTAAAATAGACCAATAAATAATTACGAAATATATGTATGCAAAAATATTCTTTACATAGTTATGCTTTTCTAGTATACAAAAATATTATTTATTTATTAATAACTTTTAGAAATGAAATAAGAATACAAGCTTAGGAATATAGCAAAACTAATTATTATATTATTTGAAACTAAAAAAAATAGAACAAAAATATTTTTCTAAAATATGTACGCTCGCACATATTCGCACTCGTCGAGCAAATTCGAAAAAGAAATAAAAGGTCGTGCGTGACGTATAATACGACTACGCGACGTATATTACAAAAAAATTAAATCAGTACTAAATTTAATAAAAAAATAGTAGAAATTTTAGGGGTTTTACACATTCTTCAGTCCAAATAAAAGATACACCCTTCTTCATTAGTTGAGTGAATGGTCTGCAGCGTCCAGACAAGTTCGAAATGAATCTCCTGATCTACGCAAGTTGACCTTGGAATCCTCGTAGCTCTTTTAGGTTGCGTGGAGGACGCATCTCTTGAATGGCTTTGATCTTCTCGGGATCCACGTGTATACCCTTAGAGGTAATGACGAAGCCAAAAAACTTACCACTAGAGAAACCCAAGAATGACTTGGTGGGATTCATCTTGAGTTGATGTTGGCGCATGAGATTGAAGATTGTTCTCAAATCTTGGATATGATCTTCTTTCAGACAACTTTTAACAGCGATATCATCAACATAAGATTCGACTGTTTTACGAAGATGTTCTCTGAAAATGGTACTCATAGCCCGTTGGTAAGTTGCACCAGCGTTCTTGAGACCAAATGGCATTACTGTGTAGCAATAGACTCCCCGAGGAGTGCGGAAAGATGTGTGTTTTTCATCTTCGGGATTCATCTTGATCTGATTGTATCCAGAGAATCCATCCATAAAAGATATTCGCTCGAACCTACAGGTATTGTCAATCATGACATCTGTAATAGGGAGAGGAAATTCATCTTTCGGACATGCTTCATTAAGGTCCTAAAAATCAATACAGACTCGAACCTTGCCAGTTTTCTTCAGGACTGGAACAACGTTGGCTACCCAATCAGGATGTTGTTCTTCTCGAATAAAGCCACAAGCGTTAAGCTTCTTGACTTTATCATCAATTGCGTCCATCATTTCAGGCTTGAATCGTCGTTGCTGTTGTTTGACTGGCTTAGCATTAGGCAAAATGTTCAGTTTATGAGTAGCAATTTTGGGATCTAAACCTGGCATGTCTTCATAACTCCAAGCAAACATCAAGGTATTCTTTAATGAGAAGAATTAACTCTTGTTTATCTACTTCTGAAAGATTCTTGCTAATAAAGATTGGACGAGGTGACCTGCTTTCTCCTACATCAACTTGAACTAGTTGATCTTCAGTAGGAGGTTCTCTTTGTTCAAATTGGAGTACCCACTGATTATCCATCTATTGAGCCCAAGGATCTGTTTTAGTATTTTCTTCAACGTCCTCATCATAGCCTTCCGGAAGTTCAGCGGAGACCATATTAGAAGATACGATCACACGATGGACTTTACCAATACTGGTGTCAGAATCCCATGACCTGGAATCAGAAGAGTTAGAACGTTCTTCGCTATCAGAGTCGGAAACTGCTGGGGATAACATCAGAGGAGAAGCATATCCGAGACCTCTTTTGGTCTTGTTGTAGTACATTTTTGACTTTCCTTTCGGAATAGTCGTACGAATAGGAGTTCGTCTACCTTTACCGTAATTGAGACCACTTTTAAAGTCATAACCCATCTTACGGATGATGTCTTTTGATTGTTGACTATAACGACGGAGTTGTAGATGTCCTGTATCGTTAAGCTTGCTATCATCCGTATAGCTAAATTGTTGTTCTGGTCCTTTACTAAAAAGTATTGGACTTTTGCCTTTCTTTCGAGCAGGGACAATACGGTAAGAGTCATCCGGATCTTCAAATGAGACTTCTGTTTGAAGAGATTGTACAACTCACATTTTGAAGCTATCTAACATATCTAAATAGCATTTAGTATGATAAATAACATCAGTATACTGGAAAGTAGATACTTTTTTATTAATTTGTACATCTGTAGTTACAGCAAGACCTTTTGCTTTAGCAGGCTTAGTCAGATTAATTACAATCGGGGGAGAAGAAGAACGTGGAAGAGACTTGTTACGACGGAGGTCTATGACAAGTGGCTCAGAGGAGGTGAGCTCCCTTTTTTCCTTGTTGTGCATTAAATCAACAACAAGAGGCTCAGAAGAAGTGAGCTACTTTTTGTCCTTGTTACGACGTAAGTCGATAACAAGTGGCTCAGAAGAGGTGAGCTCCCTTTTATCTTGATCGCCATCAACCGGTTTCTTCTGAATTGGCAAGTGAATAGCCAATGGTTTAGAAGACTGAGGATGAGAAATGCGCCCTTTGACAGGTATGATGAGAGTGTCATTAGGTACTGCTTTTTGGTCTTCTTCAGTATCCATGGCCAATACCACTTTCATAAATTCTTCCTTATACATACGAGCGTCATTACAATATGCTTCGACACCCTTGAAAGGATAAAGGTCTACAACTTCCTTAAAAACTTGTCCTTTGTCATCAACCTATTTAAAGCATTGATGAAGAGTTGATGGAACAATGTTATGTTCATGGAGGAAAGGTCTTCCCAGAAGAGCGTTATAAGAACAACCATGATTGTCAATGATATAAAAAGTTACCTTTCTGCGAAGATTGCCTATTTGAAGATTTAAGCGGATCTTGCCCAAAGGTTCACTCCTTCCTTGGTTGAATCCCAAGATAGTAGTGATTGTGCTTGAAAGACTATGAACATGTATCTTCAATGCGTCCAACATCGTCTTTGGCATGATGCTGAGAGCAGACCCTGGATCTATCAGGATACGATCAACTTTCATCGAATCGACATACCCTGTATAGTAGAGAGGACGATCATGTCTATTATCCTCCAGCAACATATCATCCTGAGTAAAAATGATATTTGGAATCAACTCCAGGACACTATGACAGTGACAGCAAAAGACTAGTTTTGATTTTAGCTTTTTGAAGAGAGTTAAGCAAGTTTCAGCTTGCATCAGAGCTTCACTTAAAGTCTCTCGAGTCTCCTTGGAAAGGCACAAGAGCTCGAAGATTGATAGCCTAGCCGGTGTATTGGCTAATTGGGCTAATATATGAAAGTTATACGGCTTTTCAAGTCCTGTAGGAGATGATTTCTTCAGGGGTTTATCAAAGCGGACTTGTTGCTTGCCTTTGTCAGCCGTCATTGGCTTGGGACGAATAGGTACTATAACTGGTGAAGATGTAGAAGGGATCTCTTCAGTAGAAGCAGGTTGTGCTGGAGCAGATTTAGAAGAAGAAGCAGGATCCTCTTGAGCTTCAGAATGATCTTTCAAATAGGCTTTTCCTGATCTGGTGCCTAGCAGAATTTTTTCATCAACTATGGGGTCAAAAGACACCATGTTGCAAGTTTTTATCTTGCTTTTGGAGCGGTCTTTCTTCTTGGAAGAAGAGAAAACCTTGAACTCTGGAACAAGATCGGGATGAATCCATATAATTTTACTGTTATCAAGAGACAAGGGGACAAGGCCTTTATTTGGTGGAAGAGGAAGATTCATAATCTCAAGAGTAGCTTTTGGAATAGGAATGACATCGTGCTGTAACATCTGCGGAGGAAAGTCACCAAACTGGACTGAAACCATATTCACAGTAATAGTCTTCTCATCTTGCTGCAGAGTGACGACACCAACATTGACAAGCTCTTGAATTTTTCCTTTGAGCACGTAGCATGCTCGAGTAGGGTGTCCAATAAACCTGTGGTAGACACAATATTTAGGATGATCTGTCTTACCGACTTCATCAGGTTTCTTTGGGTCTGGGAGCTGAATCTTATTGCTTTTGAGTAAGCAATCAAAGATGCTTGCAGTGTCATTCTCGTCGAAGGAATATTCTACTTTCGGACGAGGTTCCCTCGGTGGAGGTGCAGAAGGAGTAGAAGTGGATGTAGGCAGAGCCACATTGACAGCCAAAGATTCTTTATTCTTGTTCAGATTGATGTTCAAAGTCTCTTTTGCTTTGCGATTGTTCTGGCGGTTGCCACCACCTGATGTCTGGTGTTCATCTCGATCGGGATTAGACATTTGTACCCCTAATTGCTTGAACTTTTCAGCACTCACTTTCGCAGCTTTGGCATTGACAATAAATGAAGGCCAATCTTGGAACTGGGTAGATCCTGTCCACATATACTGATGATAGGCAAAAGATTTGCCTTATAAGTATCAATAGTGACAACAGCTGGAGTCCCGGGAGGCATCTTCAAGGCTTCACGACGGAACCGTTCGATAAAATTTTCAGCAGTTTCATTGTATTTCTGTTTGATTTTGTTAAGAGCCGACATAGTCATGTCGTTAAATCCTTTATAGAACCGTTCTAGGAAGATTTGCTTGAGACCTGAGAAGGAAGTGATACAACCATCGGGCAAACTTTTGTACTAGTCATATGCTACGCCGGCTAAACAACTGACGAACACTCTGGTAAGAAGAGCGTCATTTGGCTGGAGTTGAACGATCATTACCTCAAAATGATTGATGAATTGACTAGGAGAAGTACTACCATCAAACAAAGAGATCGTTGGGATCTTGTAGTTCGGTGGGAACGGGACTTCTTTCCATTCAACTGGATAGGGCTGCTTGATCTCCAATCTTTGTAAGTTGTCTTTCTCTTTGAAAGCTTCGAACTGGGTTCGCAAGCATTTGACAGCTTCATTGGCGTCTTCTGATGACGAAGAAGGAGCAGGTTGAGTCAGAGTAGTAGGAGGAAGAACAGCGTCGTAAGCACTAAACCCAGCCCCTGACTGACTGGGTGTAGTTTGAATTTGTACTTGTACAGGAGGTATTTGAGGAGATACTATCCCCAGCCCAGCATTGACAGGTATCGAAGATGCTATGATCTCTGGACTCGCAGCAGGTATAGTGGGTGGTGTAGCATATTGTGCCACAATGATAGAATGCATACTAGCAACCATTTCAGCCATGGTCTTTAGCTTGTCTTCAAGTACAGCGATTTGCTGTTCTTGATTTGCTGAGGTTGAAGCATCTTGGTCTTCATTGACAACATACGCCGTGACTTCTCTTGGTACAGTGGAAGACACTGTCTGTTCGGAACTTTTGCTATATGCATCATAGTCGGAGAAAGAGTCGTCTCCTGACTGAGAAGTAGGAAGATAACTTGAAGGGTTTTGAGGAAGATTCCTTTGACCGATTGTATTTCGGCTTCGAGAACGGGTATGTCGAAACACTCCTTCAAAAGATTCTTGGAGTAATTCTAAATACCGTTGGCTTGGTTTACGAGGTTTGCCATGCTTGGAGCACCTTCTACCCCCAGTGTCTCGGAAAGTCATATTAACAGAAGCATACAAGACTTCATCTTCTTCTGACATAGGTTCAGATTTTACAAAAGTCAAACGATCGAAGACGGATCGTTTTGTCGTTTGACAACAATACTTGATGATGATTTTGTGGTTGCAATGATGATCAGATGGTTGAACCGGAGGTATTGAAACATTGTCTCATTTTTGTCTGAGATGTTCTCGGAGATCGGGAACAACAGCAGGATGAGAAAAACTCTGAGGGATCTGTTCTTTGATAATGTTCGGAACATGATTCCGATTCTTCAAATGTTTAGTCCCTTGAGTGTACAGGGAAGTGCTCACTTCATTGGCATAAGTGTCAGGATTTTTAACCCTGGAGATTTGTTTTTGATGATGTTTGGTCTTCTGTTTGACATGAAATATAAAAGAACAGAACAATTATCGGAGGACCGGACTTTTACTTCACGTTACAAACTCGCTCGTACAAAGAAAGCCTAGGGACGAAAACCTAGGTACAGCAGTCTAAGTACAATTGTTTATTTTAGATTCTGGGGGGTGACGATAGAGGCTCAGGAAGGCGACGACAGCCCTGCCTTACTCCTTGGACGATCGGTATGCAGCCTTGGCTCTTGTGAAGAGATGGTTGGCGTTGATGAAGAAATGCACTTCTTGCTCTCCTCGTATTGCTTTTCTGACTTCTCTCTTTTTCTGTGTATTTTCTCTCTGATTATTGGGGGGAAGCTCTTTCTGTCTATCTCCTTCTGATCGTGTATCTTCACAAGGGAATGGCACCTTGCTATTTATAATAGTGGGAGCATTATTAGGGTTTGGATGATTACCCATTCTCAAAGTGGCGGCGGCCTGATGATTGATCAATCTGGGCCATTAGTCTTGAGTGTAAAGGATCTGGACCATTAATGTGGATTATGCCAAATTCCATCAATAATAAATGTTGATTGCAATAAATCTCCAACATGATGATTTGCTGATGTCTGCAAATCTAAATGAATCAATTTAATTCATTCTCTTGCCACGTGTCCCAAATTATTGGGATCTGACCCAAAATTTGATTATCTTTAGGACACATGTCCTGTCATCATTATTAAGCCGCATGAGGAGTATTCATATTTGGGCCCCATGAAGGTCGTCATGACCGAGCCGCATGGAAGATTTCACGACCGAGCCGCATGAATAGTCTCTACACTCAAACCGCATGAAGGTTGTCATGACCGAGCCGCATGAATATGTTCATGACCGAGCCGCATGGGGGTCTTCATGGCCGAGCCGCACGAGAGTCTTCATGGCCGAGCCGTATGGGTTTCTTTATGGCTGAGCCGCATGGGGGCCTTCATGGTTTCAACTGCATAGATTTCTTTGCACTGGCCGCATGAACTCGTCTAGTCTGGCCGCATGGACCTGCCTCGAAGCTTGGTAGACAGCGCCGTATTGGTGAAGATTTTCCTTATTTCCTAGGAAAATTCTGCTTTTCGTGTCAGTCATTATGACAACTTTATGTCAGGTCTGTCATCTGTCAGCTGTCAGCCGTCAGAACATTAAATGCGTCCAGACGTTGAGCACAGCTGTTTTGAATGCCACGTGGCCTCTCTCTCTGAGCCGCATGGAGTTTACTCGAATTGCCTATGTGTTTGAGCCGCATGGGACTCCTGAGCCGCATGAAGCTCGTCTGATTTTGAGCCGCATAAAGCTTCCTGGGTTCTGTGCCGCATGAAGAATGTTTCATGACCGAGCCGCATGAAGGACGTCTCATGACCGAGCCGCATGAAGGACGTCTTATGACCGAGCCGCATAAGGAATGTCTCATGACCGAGCCGCATGAAGGACGTCTCATGACTCGCATGAGGAATGTCTCGATCAGCCCGTGCACTCACTTTGTGGGCCCGGGTATCCCGAACACACGAGTGCGTAGGTATCATGTTTGCTTCCTGATGTGGGGCTAATAGAAATACTTGCCCTTGATCTTTGTTGGGAGACTCTTGAGAACCACTCTGTCCGTTTGCCGCCGGGGGCTGGACACGAGCGGCTCTGTACAACTTTCCATCAGAGGCCCACTTAGTGGGACGCTCTTGATGGTCAGAGGTTGGGACAACTGACTGAGCCCGATGAGCCCGCGCTGCCCTAGACTTCTTCTACTTAGCACCCGAAGGTGCGCAATAGGAAGAGTCCAAGTTTGGAAGAAAGGAAGAGAAGTTGGTGCCCTTTTCAAAGGAAGAAAGGGGCTCTATTTATAGAATGGAGTGAGCCCTTTCTTCTTCTCCTTTCCGATGTGGGACTAATAGTAATATTTTTCATGCTTCTACAGGACCCCCTTCAAAGTTTCCAAATTACAAATTTGGAACACTTTGAATAAGAAGCATGGAAAGTAGAGTTGTTTGGGTGTGGCAATCCAATCAGAGGTAGCATGGACGTGATGGGTTTGGGTAGTTCCGCTGGAGATTTTATGTGGACTTATCATCCTTGGCATACCTCGATTTTAGGTACGAATAATAAGTTGAGAGAGGGAACCATCATATTTACCCAGAGGGGATTAGGACGTGGTAAATATGGGTCTAAAGTAGAGCCTTCCTACTCAGAGGTAATGAGGACGTGGTAGGAGTGAACGCGAATGAGGATACATAGAATAACTCAGAGGTGCTATCAACATGGAAGTTCTATGCATTGGGTGAAAGAATGCTATGGAACAGTTGGGCTCCGAAAGTATGTGATGATGAGGAAAGATGTGGATGTACTAGGGGACCTAGTACGGCATTTAGGGTCAACAGAGGACATTTGTGGACCTATTATCCTTGGCATACCTTAGTTTTTAGGTACGGATAATAAGTTTGATAGGGATACCTAGAAAAACTTCACGGTAAGGCGGATATGGAGGTTCTTGGTATCGGGCGAAAGAATACCATGGAGCAGCTGGGCTCCCGGGGCATGATGAGAAATTTGTGGTCAACAGAGGACATTTGTGGTCAACTGAGGACATTTGTGGTCAGTAAAGGACATTTATGGGCCTATTATCCTCGGTGTACCCTGGTTCAGGGTACGGATAATAAGACGAGAGAGAAACAACATACTTACTCAGAGGTAATGAGGACATGGCAAGTACGAAGGTTTTACCGTGGAGTCTTCCTACTCAGAGGTAATGAGGACATGGCAGGAGTGCACTCAGCGGAGAATATTTGTGGACCTATTATCCTTGGCGTACTCCAGTTGTGGGTACGGATAATAAGTCGAAAGGGATCAACATACTTACTCAGAGGTAATAAGGATATGGCAAGCATGAGGCTTTCTTCGACGGAGCCTTCCCACTCAGAGGTAATGAGGACATGGCAGGAGTGGGCTCAATTAAGGAGGGTACATAGAACGACTCAGAGGTAATGAGGACATGGAAGTTCTATGTAAAAGGGTGATTTGTTTTTGGCGGAAGTGAAACGACTCAGAGGTAATGAGGACATGGCCGTTTTGGAAATTTGTGGATCTGTTACCTTTTTTGTGCACTGAGAGTGCAGGTAGTGGATAATGAGGGAGGATCTCTTCCAGGAAGAAGGTTCAGAGGTATGGTCATACATGACTTTCCCCCGAAAGAGTGACCGGAATGTGAGTTCAGAGGCACCTGCGGGTACATAACTCGATAATTTGGAATTTGGAAGTGTGAGTTCAGCGGCACCAGCGGTTACATGACTCGATGATCTGGAATATTATGAAAGTGAGTTCAGCGGCACCAGTGGGTACATGACTCGATGATCTGGAATATTGTGAGAGTGAGTTCAGCGGTACCGGAGGGTACATAACTCAATAATCTGGGATTTGGAGAATGTGAGTTCAGCGGTACCGCAGGGTACATAACTCAATCATCGGATTTTTTTTCTTCTTTTTTCTTTTTCTTTTCTTTTTTTTCTTTTTTTTCTTTTTTTTCTTTTTTTTGAGGATGTCATTTCGGACGGAATACTTCCTCAGGAACATGCCGTTGATGGGCAACCTGAGTTTGAATCTATATTGACTGTGGGGCCCGTGCTTGTTTGACCAGGCGCTCCTCCTTGTAGAGTGGGCAGGGCCGCTTTAATCTCGTCTACAGACTTGACCAAAGCGAGTAATATGGCTTCAAGACTGTCAATGTGCTGGCGATCACTGGAACCACCTTGATTGTTGTCCGTCATGAATACCGTCCTTACGTGAGGAGTGATGGAAGAAACGGTGGAGGATGTGCCCTCCGAGTCGTACCCATGCACCGAGAAGTCATCGAGATAAGTAGGAATGTTCTCTTCGGGTTTGGACTCGGAGGGAGCAGTACCCCCAGCCTCAGAGTTTACTTCGTCTTGAGAATCATGGGTGTCCTCGGAGACATCGGTGCCTGTCGTACCTGATAGGAGAATCGTTTCCCCGGGCTTGGCTCCTTGAAACATCGGATTATTGCGAATGTTCGGAGGGGTGCTATCCCCAGTTCCCTCAACCCCCAGCGATGTGAAGGATGAATTTCCCGTTGCGGTAAACTTCGTCTTAGAACGGGTGTGTTGGAAGACACCAGTAGAGGACAACCGTTTAGATGATAGTTTCTTAGCTGTAGTGGTTGATATCTTGGGACTGGAAATACTCGTCTTTTTCCTTCTCCCTTCGGCG
Source organism: Iris pallida (assembly GCA_029216955.1). Classification (NCBI taxonomy): domain Eukaryota; kingdom Viridiplantae; phylum Streptophyta; class Magnoliopsida; order Asparagales; family Iridaceae; genus Iris; species Iris pallida. The sequence continues at coordinate 39,642 of JANAVB010028442.1, forward strand.
GGGACTTTTTGAGCGGAATTATAGGAGACAACAGGAGGTGCCTCATCTTCTGAGTTTGGGTGCTGTAGCCTTTGGAAGACGGATGGTCGATCTTCCGTCACTGCCGCGTTGTTGCAGCAGCAATTGACGATGATTTGGGTGCAGCAATGTCCAAGCGAGGACTCTTTGCACACCGACACTCCTTTTTTTTCCTTGCATTTCTGGAGGATTGCCTCCCGCAGGTCAGAGGAACCACTCTGTCTGTTTGCCGCCGAGGGCTGGACTTGAGCAGTTGTATACAACTTCCCTTTTGAGGCCCGTGTGATAGTCAACGGGGCACCTCGATAGTCAGAGGTTGGAACAGCAGACTGGGCTTGATGAGCCCGCGTTGTCCTAGACTTCCTCCTTTTAGCACCTGCGGGTGCGTAATAGGAGGAGTCCAAGTTGGGTACCACAGAGTCTGACTTATTATCCAGAGAATCATCAGAGTTGGGACCGCATGAGAGACGGTCGAAAACTGATCGAGAGAAGCGTGAAACGGACATTATGCGTCTAGAGTTGGATACCGTGCAGGCTGGCTGCATGCGGTTGTCTTCTGCCAATGGACGAATTGTCCTTGTGCGGCTAGGAGTCGTGGTTGGCAATAGTGGCCGCATGGGTTTTCTGCAAGCGATTGACTCCCACAGCCGCATGAGTTTCATTCGTGTTGTTGGCAACTGTAGCCGCATAAGTTATACGGCTGACAGATATGGCCGTATGAGTTTTCTTCATGCGGCTGGGGGACGTAGCCGCATGAGTTTTCTTCCTGCGACTGAAGGGTGTAGTCGTATGAGCTTTCTCCCTGCGGCTGATGACCTTATGCGGCTTGGATCTCATAGAGTTCCTCTTTGCCCCTGCAAGTCTAGCATCATAGTGTTTTCTTCTGCCGGACTTGGGGACAGCAGAGTTGTCTACGATCTGAAGGGGGCCGCAGGGGAATCTCGCTCGCCGTTTTGAACAATAGAAGGTGTCCTTGCAAGAGCTTCAGTAGGAACGAAGGATCGGGGTCTCCACTCCTTACGGGCCTTCTTTGTGCGGGCTCGCTTCTGGACCTGACCAGTGCTCTTGTCAGAGAGCATCTTTTCGAACGCCTGTTGGTCGAACCGGGCGACCATCTTTTGTTGAGTGGAGCCAAGCTTGGCTGCATCCGATTGCGTCACCAACTCCTCAATCGTGGAGAAGTTAGTCTCCAGCAGAGTCGCCATCGTGTTTGCCATGAAATATAAAAGAACAGAACAATTATTGGAGGACCGAACTTTTACTTCACGTTACAAACTCGCTCGTACAAAGAAAGCCTAGGGACAAAAACCTAGGTACAGCAGTCTAAGTACAATTGTTTATTTTAGATTCTGGGGTGACGATAGAAGCTCGGGAAGGCGACGACAGCCCTGTCTTACTCCTTGGACGATCGGTATGCAGCCTTGGCTCCTGTGAAGAGATGGTTGGCGTTGATGAAGAAATGCTCTTCTTGCTCTCCTCGTATTGCTCTTCTGACTTCTCTCATTTTCTGTGTATTTTCTCTCTGATTATTGGGGGGAAGCTCTTTCTGTCTATCTCCTTCTGATCGTGTATCTCCACAAGGGAATGGCACCTTGCTATTTATAATAGTGGGAGCATCATTAGGGTTTGGATGATTACCCATTCTCAAAGTGGCGACGGCCTGGTGATTGATCAATCTGGGCCATTAGTCTTGAGTGTAAAGGATCTGGACCATTAATGTGGATTTTGCCAAATCCCATCAATAATAAATGTTGATTGTAATAAATCTCCATCATGATTATTTGCTGATGTCTGCAAATCTAAATGAATCAATTTAATTCATTCTCTTGCCACGTGTCCCAAATTATTGGAATCTGACCCAAAATTTGATTATCTTTAGGACACGTGTCATGTCATCATTATTGAGCCGCATGAGGAGTGTTCATATTTGGGCCGCATGAAGGTCGTCATGACCGAGCCGCATGGAAGATTTCACGACCGAGCCGCATGAATAGTCTCTATACTCGAACCGCATGAAGGTTGTCATGACCGAGCCGCATGAATATATTCATGACCGAGCCGTATGGGGGTCTTCATGGCCGAGCCGCACGAGAGTCTTCATGACCGAGCCGCATGGGCTTCTTCATGGCTGAGCCGCATGGGAGCCTTCATGGTTTGAACCGCATAGATTTCTTTGCACTGGCCGCATGAACTCGTCTAGTCTGGCCGCATGGACCTGCCTCGAAGCTTGGTAGACAGTGCCGTATTGGTGAAGATTTTCCTTATTTCCTTGGAAAATTCTGCTTTTCGTGTCAGTAATTATGACAACTTTATGTTAGGTCTGTCATCTGTCAGCTGTCAGTCGTCAGAACATTAAATGCGTCCAGACGTTGAGCACAGCTGTTTTGAATGCCACGTGGCCTCTCTCTCTGAGCCGCATGGAGTTTACTCGAATTACCTATGTGTTTGAGCCACATGGGACTCCTGAGCCGCATGAAGCTTGTCTGATTTTGAGCCGCATGAAGCTTCCTGGGTTCTGTGCCGCATGAAGAATGTTTCATGACCGAGCCGCATGAAGGGCGTCTCATGACCGAGCCGCATGAAGGACATCTTATGACCGAGCCGCATAAGGAATATCTCATGACCGAGCCGCATGAAGGACGTCTCATGACTCGCATGAGGAATGTCTCGATCAGCCCGTGCACTCGCTTTGTGGGCCCGGGTATCCCGAACACACGAGTGCGTAGGTATCATGTTTGCTCCCTGATATGGGGCTAATAGAAACACTTTCCCTTAATCTTTGTTGGGAGACTCTTGAGAACCACTCTTTCCATTTGTCGTCGGGGGCTGGACACGAGCGGCTCTGTACAACATTCCATCAGAGGCCCACTTAGTGGGACGCTCTTGATGGTCAGAGGTTGGGACAACTGACTGAGCCCGATGAGCCCGCGCTGCCCTAGACTTCTTCTACTTAGCACCCGAAGGTGCGCAATAGAAAGAGTCCAAGTTTGGAAGGAGGGAAGAGAAGTTGGTGCCCTTTTCAAAGGAAGAAAGGGGGCTCTATTTATAGAATGGAGTGAGCCCTTTCTTCTTCTCCTTTTCGATGTGGGACTAAAAGCAATATTTTCCATGCTTCTACATCTTTGGCATTGGCTGTTTGCGTTTCACCGAAGTGGGTCTGTTGAGATAAGTCCTTAGATCTGCAAACTCACCCCCAGGGGTTTCTGTTTGAGACACCAGCAGTTTTCTCTACCTGGAACGGGAAATCTTGAGGGTTGGGAGGTCCTGGAATTCTGCTACTGGGGTAGGCAGAATACCTCTTTGGTCAGTACAAGTTCTCTTGTCATAAAGGAAAGAAGAATCCTTGTTTGAAAGAGTTCTAATACTGATTGGTCCCGAGGCACATTCAGATTGATCTTTTTCGGTAAAAACTGAAGAAGATTGAGAAAAGACCAAAGGGCCTTTTCCTTTGTTTTGTGAAGAAGGGTTAGCTAAAGAGCGTTTCTCTCTATTGTCTTCCAAATCATGGGACAAGGAAGTTTGAGAAAAGACCAACGGACCTTTTCCTTTGTTTTGAAGAGGAAGAGGAATAGCCAAAGGACTACCTCCAGTAGATTGCACAGGAGCAACAGTGTGTTTGGGAAGAGGAGCAGAGCCTTTTCCCTTGTTATGAGAAAAAGAGAGTTTAGCCAAAAGGCTGTCACTCTTGGATTGCGCAGGAGCAATTTGCGCATGAATGGATGGCGCACTGGTTTTGGTCATAGAAACTGTGGTTTGCGCATCAGGAGTTCTTGCTACAGAGTGCTTAGGGTGGACTCTGGATGCTGGAGCATTGGACTGCGCAGACAGATTGGCAGCCAATTGTGCCAGGGGCATAGGAGTCTTGTACTTGGCTAAGGCAGCATATGAAGTCTTCTGTGTACTGGCAATAGCAGATTGCGTAGCAGTAGCAGAGACAGATTGTGCAGCAGGCTTGACGACAGAAGCTTTGGACTGGGCTGCAGTCTTGCTAACAGACTGCGCAGAAGTCTTGCTGGCAGCATCAATAGACTGCACAGCAGTCTTTGGGACCCACACTGGGCGTACTTTGCTTGTGGCAGAAGTAGTTGCAGTGCGAGGAGTGGTCTTGGAGTTGATCATAGCCTCGTAGACTGTCTGGTTGATCTTCATAACCAGTGTCTTCTGCGTCTTTCTGATAGACGCTACGTCATATTGAGTTGTCACTTCCTCGTCGGAGGAGAAAGTCGTCCCCAGCAGAGTCGCCATTTTGTTTGCAAAAACAAAAGTGTAGAACTTTATTGATACAAACTTTGTAAAAGATTACAATTTGAATTCTAGGAAAGTACAACTGTAGGAATCCAATCTAGAAGACGATTGCTTTATCCCTTGGACGATGTGAACTTTGAAGACGATAGCCTCTGAAGTTGAAGACAACTCTGGAATTGAAGGCAAAAAGCCTCGAAAATTGAAGGCAAAAGCCTCGGAAAAATGCAGCAGCACTTGGGCAAGAACTCCTGAACTCTCTGAACATTAAAATCTGGTCTCTCTATGATCTGATCTCTGATCTCTGATCTCTCTCTGATCCTTAAATGAAGACTTGAAACTCTATTTATAGAGTTCTGAAAAATAACTAACTTTTAGTTATTCTGGACTGCACATGATAGATTACACAGCAATTGGATTGCGCAATAGTGGACTGCGTAGGCAGTTGCTGGATCATGGGCCAACTGTCTTGGTCACATCGTATCATTTGATTGAAATGTGCATGATCGTGTATAGACGGTTGCCACGTAATGAAAAAAGGATGGCATGAATGCCACATGTATTTTATCATTTATGTTGATAGAACGTGCAACCTGAATTGCGCTGGCTTTGGATTGCACGGACATGGACTGCGCAGGAATGGATTGCGCCAACATAGATTGTGCCAACATGGATTGCGCTGCCAGCTGTCCTCGAGTGCCGTACTACACGATTAAATGAATGGTCGCCTCGTTCTCCATGCTATCAGCTGTCAGAAGATTTGATTTGTGTCAGGTAATGATGATTTTTGCCACGTCAGCCTGCGCACTTGGGAGTGTGCGCAGTCTAGCGTGCGCAATCTGAAGGATACGCAATCTGATGTCTGCGCAGTTCATCTGAAAGTTGTATTTCTTGATTTTCTGACTTTGTTGATGTGTGCAACTTAATTTTTTAGGACCTACATCAGAGATTTTCTTCGTTTCCCTAGGAGTCCGTCATTATGAGGGAATCATAATGGTATCTTAGTGTCAGAACTGTCACCTGTCATAGTTGTCAGCCGTCAAGGCATTTAATAAAGTAAAGGATAAACAGGAGAGTTGTTTGCAGGCCACGTGGCTCCTCTCTGAGCCGCGTAGAACTTCTTTGAGCCGCATGAACTCTCTGAGCCGCATGGGGCTCCCTGGCCGCATGGATCTTTCTTTATTCTTTTCCATGCTTCTACAATCCTCTGCATGTAGAATCAAAAAATTAGTAGATTTAAATATTTATGCATGGATACCAAAAACTAACCAGTCAGGACCCTACAAGAAATGGGTACCAAGAGTTTCATCTGCAAATTGTTTTGTAGGTGGAACGCCCTTCACATACTAGGAGCAAATGGATTCTCGACAGCGGTTACTCACAACACATGACCGGAGATGCTTTATTATTCGCAACACTGTCGAAGAAGAATAAAGAAGGATACGTCTCCTTCGGCAATAATTTAAAAGGGTACATAATCGGTATCGGTGACATTGGTAAGGCTCTATATCCTGTGATTAAAGATGTCTGTCTAGTTACCGAGTTAAAACATAATCTTCTCAGCATAAGCCATTTTGCTGATCACGGTTATGGTATTAACTTCGTCAAAGACAAATGTACTATATTTGATATTTCAACTGGTAGTACCATCTTTGAAGGTATCAGGAAAGAAAACATATATGTTTTCTATCTGTTAGAAGATGCTAACAAAGCAGGTAAATGTTTGATGGCCAAAAGCATTGAGAGTCAACTATGGCATATGAGACTCGGTCATGCAAACATGGATACAATTTCAAAACTATCTATAAAAAGGTTTGTACGTGGCTTACCGGACATATCTTTCAAGAAGGATACGGTATGTAGTAAATGAGAAAAGAACAAAGCTACACGATCTGCATTTAAATCCAAGAATGCTGTAAGTACCACTAGACCTCTACAACTGTTGCATATGGACTTATTTGGACCAAGTAGAATTGCTAGTCTAGGTTGTAAGTTATATGCATTTGTCATTGTAGATGATTTCTCTAGATATACATGGGTATATTTTCTTTCACGCAAGAACAATGCATTATCAAAATTCGTCACCTTTTGCAAGAAAGTACAAAATGAAAAAGGGTTCATGAATACTCGTATTCGTAGTGATCATGGCGGCGAATTTGAGAATACATAATTCAAGCAATTTTGTGACACACACGGTTATTTGTATGAATTTTCTTGCCCTAAGACTCTGCAACAAAATGGAGTTGTGGAACGTAAGAACATGACTCTATCTGAAATGGCTAGAGTAATGTTAAACCAGTTTAGTCTACCCAGATACTTTTAGGCTGAAGCTGTCAATACAGCATGCTATATTCTCAAAGGGTTCTAATTTGGCCTATTTCGAAGAAGACTCCCTATGAACTGTGGTTTGATATAATACCCACTATTTTGTATTTCAAGATTTTTGGTTGTAAATGCTTTATTCTTAATACTAAAGATAATCTGAGTAAATTTGATGAAAAGGCCGATAAAGGTGTACTTTTAGGTTATGCAGCAAAGAGCAAAGGGTACAGAGTCTTCAACAAAAGAACCATGATCATCGAAGAATCAATTAGTGTCAAGTTTGATGAGCTAAATCAACACTTAGACGATGACGACAATGAAGACGTAATTACACCAAGTACAGCTACAGTAAAACCTTCACACAAAGATGCAGAACTTTTAAGCAAAGAAGCCAGAACCAGTAATCCTGAGGATACGCCAAAAGAGATGAGATTCTTGGCAGATCATCCAAAGGACTTGGTAATTGGTAAGATTACCAAGTGTGTAAGTACTCGTTCCTCTAGTAAAGATATAGCTTCTTGTGTTGCTTTTATTTCACAGTTTGAACCCAAAAATATTGAAGAAGCATGTAGTGATAATTTTTGGTTAGATGCTATGCAAGAGGAATTAAACCAATTTGAACGGAATCAAGTTTGGAAACTTGTTCCCAAGCCCATTGATCATCCAGTCATTAGCACCCGTTGGCTATTTCGAAACAAACTAAACGAGAATGGTTTAGTGACTCATAATAAGGCTCGACTCATAGCTCAATGATACAATCAAGAAGAAGGTATCGACTACGATGAGACTTATGCCCCAGTTGTGAGATTAGAATTCATTCGCATGTTATGTGCATTTGTATGTTTTCATAATTTTAAGTTATTTCAAATGGATGTCAAAAGCGCATTTTTGATTGGTTTTATAAAAGAAGAAGTTTATGTAGCTCAACCTCCCGGTTTTACTGATCTCAAAAATCTTTATTATGTTTTCAAGTTGAAAAAAGCCTTATACGATTTGAAGTAAGCCCTTCGTGCTTGGTACGATCGTCTAAGCTCTTTTCTACTTGACAATGATTTTTCAAAGGGAAAGGTTGATACTACATTATTTATAAAATCTTTGAATAACAACATTCTTTTGATTCAAGTCTATGTAGATGATATTATTTTTGGATCTACTATTGTATCTCTTTGTCAAGAATTTTCAAAGTGTATGCAGAATGAGTTTGAGATGAGCATGATGGAAGAGCTGAAATTCTTTCTCGGACTGTAAATCAAACAAACCAACAATGGGATGTTCATAAATCAAGCAAAGTACACAAAGGATCTATTAATGAAGTTCGACCTGGAAGCAGTCAAGCCACTTAGAACTATAATGGCGACTTCAACCAAGCTTGATATTGATGAACAAGGCAAACCCGTCGACATATGTAAGTATCGAGGTATGATTGGTAGCTTACTGTATTTAACTGCTAGTCGACCAGACATTATATTTAGTGTTTGCTTGTGTGTCACCCCCAATTTTCGAATTAGGTGTATTTTTGTCATTTTCTAAGTTTTATGATTTTTAGGAATTTTATTTGATTTTATATGATTTTTAGGGATTTGGTTTGAATTTTATCCAATTTGGACTTAAGTTGGAGACCCGGGTAGCCTAGACACTAGTGGGACCCACATACTAGCTGGGCTTGGCCCACATGCCATCCTAATTAGGCTAGAAACCAATAGACCATACTCCCATGGCTTAACTAGTCAATTAGAGGCTTAATTAGTCAAATCAGAGTCAAACCGAACCAACCTAAGTCTAATGGGTTGGGGGCTTAATGGGTCTCCACCCAAACCCACCAAGCCCCACCCCCCCCATAGCCGGCCAAGAGGAGCCACTCCCCCTCTCTCTTTTCTTCACAACTAAGTCAACTCTCTCTCTCTCTCTCTATTTCATTTCTCCTTTGAAGCTTCTTCCCTCTCAAGAAACAAATTCCAGGTATGCTTTTAAATCCCCATTAATTCCTCTTTTGCATTTATTCCCTTCACCATAAATGTAGAGGAGACCACCCTCTACACTTTGACCATAGATTTTGTAGGGTTTTCTAAAAACTAGTTTAGGGATGAAATTGGGGGTTTTCCTTTTTGAGAAGAGTTTATATGTATATATATGTGTATGTATTTATTTATATGTATTTGTGTATGTAGAGGAATGGTGGTGGTGGTGGTGTGTGAGAGTGGTGGTGAGAGTGTTTGTGTGAGTGTGTGTGTGTGCGTGTGTGTGTGTGTGTGTGTGTGTGTGTGTGTGTGTGTGTGTGTGTGTGTGTGTGTGTGTGTGTGTGTGTGTCTATATATATATATATATATATATATATATATATATATAATATTATATATATATATATATATATATATATAGATAGGAAGGAGAAGTAGAGGAAGTATGAGTAGAAGAAGATGAAGAGAATAAGAAACCACAACAGCAGCTGCTGTGGGGGAGAGGGAATGGAGCTGCTGCCCCCCCCCCCCCCCCCCCCACAAGCAAACAGCAGCAGCAATAGCAATGCAGTGCAGCAGCAGCAATAGCAATGCAGTGCAGCAGCAGCAGCAGGAAGCACTGTAGCAGCAGCAGTAGCCCCTAGAAACCCCCTATTTAACCCTATATATATATATATATATATATATATATGTGTGTGTGTGTGTGTGTGTGTGTGTGTGTGTGTGTGTGTGTGTGTGTGTGTGTGTATAGATGGATGTATTAGGAATAGGAGAAGGATAAAGAAGGAGGAAAGAATGAGAGGAAGAGTTAGAAGAAGAAGAATTAGAAGAATAGGAATTAGAAGAAGAATAGGAATTAGAAGAAGAATGAGAATTAGAAAGTAGGAAATCGATTTAGAGGAGATTGAGTTAGAGGGTGAAATTGAGCCCCAAGTGTCGGAATGAGTTGAAACTGGGAGGAGACTTAGATTATGGAAATTAGACTTTGCGGGTAGGCTCCCGAGTTGAAATCAGGGTTTTAGGATGATGGTATCGCGTCGTACCATTGCGTATCTTGAGATATTAAAGATATCGGCAATAGGCCATAAGATGGACTGGATGTCCACTCTACCTAGGAATCTTGGTAGATAATGAATGTATAGGCTAGTATCTTACTACCCTAGGGAGCACGGGTCGAAATACCAAGCATAGGTAGGCTAACTTGGTAATTGCCTAGGTTAGAAATTTACCTTTGTAAAGGATAAATTAAGATATTGGCCTACGGCCAAGATACAGATTTCGGAGTCCAAGATGGACTCGGATATGGGTTGTAAGGGTTGGTAATGATTAGAAATAGTCGCCTAAACCTAGTCTTGACCTTGGTTGACCATGGTTGACTTTTTAGACCAAAAGTCAACTATAGGTCAACACTTTACCCAATTTAGTTCCAAATTCCATTAGACTTGAACGGTTGACCAAAAGTCAACTGTTAGTCACCATTGACCTAAGATTGACCTAGGGTTACCTAGAGTTGACCAGTTGACCAAAAGTCAACTGTAAGTCAACTGTTGACTTAAATGGACCTAGATTAATTTCGTTTGACTTGCATTGACCCAGTTTAACCTAGTTAGGCCTAAAATGACTTAGATCGACCATGTACAATCTAGCTTGACCTTGTTTGACCTAGATTGACTTAGTTGGCGTGTCTTGACCTAGTTTGACTCAGTATGACTTAATTTCACTTCCAAAATATTATATTGATACAGTATTCCATCTATAGGTCCTCGAGACACTGTTCTTGGACTCAGTCAATCTATCCATCACATTTCTTGCGAGTACATTCTCTGACACTTTTTCTAATTTATGATGATTGTTATAATTCATGTAATTAGTGTAGATATGCTTATTCTCGACACATTGGTCACACGGATTGGTATTCATGGATCCCGATATGAGATGTTATTCCTCGTTATCTTGGTATATCTTGTACAAGCCCTCTTGTAGTTTTTATGCAGTATATGGACACCGATTCTTGAGGAAACTTGCTTCCTTCTTGTAGAATCCCGTGTCGTAACGTGTCTTGCTTGGATCCACTCTACCAGTCGGAGGCGGGGAGTATTAGTATAGATATGTGGTCAAAGCCTATTGTGCACCCATTGTGCACCTATTGATTGTGAGTGTTGATCATACACCCCACGTATGATTAGCCAGACTTGTTACTATTGTGCAAGTTTCCAAGCCGTCCACATATTGTAGCTAGTACTCACACACCGAGATAGATGATTCTTGATTCTTGTACATGCCATGATCAGTGTTACTTGCCTTGTTCTTGCTCTAGATTTACAACTTATCTTGCCATGATACTCACATGTACATTCCATAATTTTTCTTGTATATACTCTGTATTTATAGTCTTATAGCTTTTGTCATATCTTGTGAACTGTTGTTAGTTGATTGTACTCGTTCCTGGATATGTTGACAAAATATTACAGATGCTGATGAGGAGGATTGCAGTGCCTACTACGGTCCGGATGACATAGTAGGCTTAGACTTGGAGACCTTGGTCCAGCAGGGCTTAGCTCCACCTGACGAGACTTTATCTATTGCTTAGTTAGAGTTATTTGTACTGGACCTTGTCTCCAGTTACTCTGGGGACTGTTATTATTTTGGCTTGTATTAGAGACTTGGACTTGGACTTGTATATTATTTATGTTTGGACTTGACAGGTTATATTTTATTGTCATGTTGTCTTTATCTTTCAGTCTTTACTTTATCATCCTAGAGTTGTGATTGAGTACTCATATATTATCATTGCTTGTCCTCCGTTCGGAGTTGACCATATTCTCTACAGGTTTTGATATTATATATAAACTGTTGTTAGAGTAGAAAACCTACAGCATTCCACGCCGTTTTTACGGTGAGGGCTGGGCGTTGTTACGTATACGTGCCCTTATAGCGGATACAGGTCATGACATTGTGTGCATGTTTTCAAGCTAATCCTAAGGAATCACATCTGTGCGCAGTTAAGCGTATCTTCCGATACCTGAAAGTCACTTCTTCTGTCGACTTATGGTATCCCAAAACTACGTCATTTGACCTAACCGGTTATTCTGATGCCAATTTTGCCGGATGCAAAGTAGATCAAAAAAGTACCAACGATACATGTCATTTCCTAGGAAAAGCTTTAGTCTCTTGGTTTAGCAATAAGCAAAATTCTGTCGTATTATCAACAACCGAGGCTGAGTGTATCGCCGCAGGACGTTGTTGTGCACAAATTTTGTGGATGAAGCAAACTTTAGAAGACTATGGATTATATTTTACAGACATACCCATTTTCTGTGATAACACTAGTTCTATTAATTTGACTAAGAATCCAATATGTGACTCTCGTACTAAGCATATCGAGATTCGACATCACTTTCTTAGAGATCATCAATAAAATGGAGATATATACCTTGTATACATAAACACACAGAATCAATTGGCTGACATACTCACAAAACCTCTAGCGAAAGATCGTTTCAATTATTTACGTCGAGAATTAGAAATTTTAGATATTAATAATATTAATTAATTTTGTTTAACTAATTAATTTATTCAATACTCAATAACTGTTTTCGAGACAATCCTAAAAAGTGTCTGTCTGTCACCACGACTATGGTCGAAGCGAAGCGATATTTAAGAGTTCCTCGGTGAACCTCCGTTAGCTGGAACAATACTCCTACAGCTAATCTGAAACAGACGTTGAGTAAAGAATATTAATTTATAAAATAATGTTAATTATATTATTTGAAATTTAAAATTACTAAACTTTGAATTAAATATTTGAAATGAATTGATAAAAAAGGTATGGCCCACAAATTTTTTTTATATAGCCAGGAGAACCCTTGGCGAATTCGGCCCGAGTTTGGTCCAAATTTGGCCAGAGTTCGGCTGGATGTATATATATTTCAGTCAGAACCCGAGGCCCCCATCTTCTTCATCCCTTCCAAAACCACATCAACAGCAGCAGCAGTCGCCTGAAACCCTAGTTCTTCTCCATCTTCCTTCTCCCAATCTATGTGGAGATCTTCATCCAAAATTTGGATTCGTGCGGAGAATCGCATCCTCTACAGCATACTTGATTCTCAGAAGGTATAATTCTATCTCTCCTCCACTTTTAAATTATTAGGGTTTCTAGTTTTTGGGATATAATGCCTAAGGGATTCAATCCTTTCAAGAGGAAGAAGACCCATGCCAGTGAAGAGGCATCGTCTTCTAATCCGCATACAGATTCTCTCTTTTCTCCAGTCCAATCGGATGACGGTGCATCGGATGAGTTTGATTTCAAAACTCCCGACCAAGCATTACTTTGGTATCCGACTTTATTATGCGTACTATATGTACCGGATCTTCGATCAAGTAGACTGTATTTTCTGACCACCGTCCTTACTTTAAGGTATTAGGGTTACATCACTTTGCTACTTTACAATTCTCTATCGTCACTAATGCCATTGGATTGTTTTACTGTAATTTTGTGTTCGACACTTTTACCATGAGAACTCGTATCGACGGTATAGATATCGAGTTCAATGATGAATCGCTAGCAAAAATCCTTGGACTTCCAAACGAAGGTGCCCCGCTTGATGACATCACTGACTTTGATTTTTCCGAGGGCACGACCCTTGTTAGTTTCAAGAATGAGCTTTGTGTGCCCGGACATGCTCGTCCTGGAAATTTCAAGGCCAATAACTTGAACTTGTTTAACTACGAATTACATCGCATCATCCATCCACTATACTTCCAAAATCTACTTCAAAAGATGATGTTACTGCACTCGAGCCTTCTGCTTTAGATCACATTCTTAAGGGGATTCCTTTTTTTGCCCCTAAGACTATCATCCAGATGATGGGTAGATGTCGTGGAAGAGACCGCAACCTCTCTTATGCGATGATTATCCCATGCATCTTTCAGCATTTTGATATTGACTTATCCACTTGTGATCTGGACCCTGAGCCCAAGTTCCTCAAGCTTTCTCGTCGCAGCATTGCCACTGCTCCTCCACCTACTACACCTACTCCTAATGTACTTGCTCCTAGTGTACCTGGTCCTCTTCAGTCTTATCCTATGACCTTTGAGGGTATTCACCAGCACCTATCAAATCTGCAAACATTCTTTGTTGACACTTTCAGGGAACATGAGTTTTGTGACGTGACTCAGTTCCAGGCTATTTCCAACTCCTTTGTCGATCTTCGATTTGCACAGACAGGTCACTCTGCTAGGTCTCTTCCTAGAGACCCTTCTGTATCCGGCTACCGCATTGATGATGAGGCGGTCCACTCTCTGTTTCATCTAGGGAACTCATACGATTGATATCGTACATCTGGTGCTACTCCACATACTTCTGGTGCTGGCACTTCTGGAGCTGGTCCATCTGGACATGCTGGTACAGCAGTCGATGATGATGAGGATGAGGATGATTTTTGAGTTGTTACTTTTTTAGACTGATGACTTTTTCTTATGTTTACTTGGGAATGCTCCGACATTCCAAGATATTATCAGTACTCTTTTTGGATATGATTTGTGACTTTGATAGACATGTTTTTATGCCTCAGTTTGGCATATGAGTCAGTTTAGTTTATTATTCAGCTTAGCACTTTATTTGTTTCAGCTTTATTACAGCATTATATTTTATTATGCTTCCATATAAACTGCATGTGACAAATACCATGCCTGTGTTGTTTATACGATATATGTTTATCTTATTTTTCTGTAAATGTTTATACCATGCCTGTGTTAAATGTCAATTTTTTTATTTTTTGTGTGTTTCTTTACTGATTGTTACTTATGCATTTATTGCGGGGGAGCTTTCTCTTTTGTAATTATTTTACTAAGTGACAAAGGGGAAGAAATAAGATCTAACATCTTCATGGATACAGGTTATGAACAATTTTTATATTTTATATCTCGGTACTTTCGGTACACTTTTGAATTGATCAAGACCAAAGATGTTATATCGGTCAAGGTTTGTCAATTATCAAAATGGGGGAGATTGTTGGCCCATTGTCATGGTCAAACCTGATTTTAATAATTGATCAAAATCTGTCTCGATATACGAATCAATTCAGATGTTTACTAACGACGTTTTGGACACTGATCAAAGATGGATATCTACTCAATTCAAGACAGAAGCTGTTTGCCACTCCAGAAAGTATTTCCTTAAAAGCAATATAATTTTCATTTTTTATTGAGTCCAGGAATGCATTGTGCACCAAGTCGTACTGACAAATAGGCTATCTGAAATCATTTTTCAAAACTGACCTACCTTTTAAAAATGACCTATGTTTTTGAAAAATATTTATTTTACAAAAAGCTTCTGAAGGATTTTTCAAAAAGCCAAAACAATTTTTCACAGAATCAACTGACCAAACCCTGACAGAACTCGGCCAGTGTTCGACCAAGTTGAAGGTTATGTGAACGTTTGATTTTGAACTTGGTATCCCTTCAGTTGCGGTTGGTTACAAAAAGTTCTGTCCGAATTCTACCTGAATTCTGTCAGAGTTCTGCCTTTGGAAAAACTGTAAATAGAGAAGGATTTCGATCATTTCAAAACACCAATTCACTTTTATCTCTTCTCTTCTAAAGCTTACATTTTTTAAAGAGTTCTAAAAAGCTTCTATTTCTAAATCTCAAGCTAATTACAATCCTCTAGTCGATTTGCTAGTGCGGTACGGTCTAGAAGTTTCAGAGCGATTATAATCAGAGGCTTGATTGAAGATAGACTCTTCACAATTGAAGTTGGTCGAGTTCTTCATATCAAAGCTCATGTCTGTAGAAGTTGCAAGGACTTAGTATGAAAACTTGCGGGATTTTCCAATAGTGGATTCAACTGGAAGCTAGAGTTCTTCCGACTGGACTAGTCCTCACAAGAGAGAAACCAGTATAAATTTTTGTGTTTGCATTTGCCTTCTGATCACTCTTTTCATTACCGTTATTTATTTTATGATTATTATTATATCTGTGATCTAACTGCTAACGAGTTTTTAATTAGCAATATTCTGCTGCCTACTCTATTCACCCCCCTCTAGAGTATTCTGCTTTACGATTTCGTTCCTACACTATACACGAAGATTGGCTTGATCGATCCCGCAACATCGAAGAGTTATTGGGCATACAGAAGCTCTTCTTGCAAAAGATGATGTCTACTATTTATAAAAGGCATAATGTATGGAACATTGTAATCAGTTGTACCAGTAAATGGTAAGCCAAGTCGGTATATCGAGTTGTAACCCAATGCATCAAAACATCAAATGTAAGCTTTACGACATTTGTTCAGTTGGTTATCAATGTAAAGTGAAATGTATTGTAAACTTTACATTCTATTGCAAGTCTTGTACTCTATTTTCAATTATCAATAAAGACAGCTTATTTCTACATATCTCTGTGTGACTTCAAGTTTTTTGCTTAATTTTGCAGCTATAATTCAAACAATGTCCTATTCAATGAGTAAGAACGTCGCCATTATCTTCAATACCAAACATGTACGACATCACGCCCAAGCGAGGACGATCGATTCCAAGAATTAAATGTGAGTGAAATGACTGCGAAATCAGGGTGTGACAGACCCAACCCGGCTCCAATAAACTAAACCCGAACTTCATATCATCCTCTCATGAATACCTACGCATGCAACACCATTCCATTCCTACAAAACACCAAACATACAAAGCAAACACAGCTCTTTTGGCTAAGCCTAAGAGATGGCTTTAGTAAAGCCAACTATGACACACCCAATCCTATGACCAATCCCCAATCAACAACACACTCTAATTTTATAGAAATTCTAATAGTACCCTCTCTCTCTCTCTACTTTTCTAACTCTCAGCCAAACCACCTTTCTCTCTCTCTCTACATTTCTAACTCACAGCCAAAACGCCCTTTCATTCATAATAACTCACAACTCTTTTTCTTTACTTTTTCTAACAAAGCAGCTAACAAACCGTCTCATTCATAAATAGCACACATCTTCTCTCTCTTTCTGTCATTACAACACAACAACAGCCTTAGCCGAGCCCATCCTCCCCCTCAACCCCAACTCCAACTCCTTCCTCCTTTCTTTTTTCATCTTCTTCCTCCTCCAACTCCTTCTTCCTTCTCCTCACAACATTTTCATCCTCCTCACCCATTGGCAACCTGCTGCTACTGCTTGGGCTGCTGCCTACCCCTACCCCTGACAACCTTCCCGTCGGCCAATCGGCCAGCAATACGTTGCTGCTACCACTACTACTATAGCAGCAATGAGCCGCTGTTGTGCGGCAACAGCTGCTGCAACCTCATCGAGCCGCGGTACCGCCCTCCGTTGTACGACAATTGCATGACCCCCGGCCAGCCCTTGCAGTGGACGACAGCACCGTGCTGTACCCCCACCATACGCGTTGACCGACGCTACGTCGCATGCACACGTGCATACAGCCATAAGAGGCCATGACAGCTGTGACAACGATAGTCGCAACGAGCGCTGCAGTAGTAGATGGGTGTACGTGCACAACCGCGACCGCCAACTGCCGACACCGATCGAACAACGGTCGTCTCGACCCCCACAACCCACGTATGCACTCTGACGGACCCCTCCCTGATGGTCATCATCGGCCACGACGAGTGAAGAGTCGATTCGTGCATTTGGACGAGATCCCGTCGTGACGCGCGAGTTTTTGAACTCAGAATTTGTGCTTCATCGCAGCGACTTTGGGTGCATTTTCTGGACAATCTGACTGTTGGATCATTGAACTCTTTCCTCCATTGCAATCTCGGTATATAGCTCTACCTTGAAATAACATTTCAACCGTTAGTTCGTTCATTTGATATGTCAAAATTGGCCACCAAGTTGTCCGAATAATTGTGTTTATTTTGGACAGTTTTATGGAGCCAAGTTCGTGGATTTGTATCTTCGATATCGCAACTCCATTTGATGCGCCACTAGTTCCTGTGCACATCTGGCATAACCAACTTCTTGTTGTCAATGTTTTGTTTCATTGTGAGCTCGTTTGATTGGCTGAATTTGACGCCAAAGTTGGTCGTCCGAATTCGTAATTTTCAACTTATAAAATTCTAATTTTGGACCTGAGACTCTGGATTCCAATTTTGACACCACCAGTGGACTCGTGGCATCGTTCTAGCATGAAATCATATAAAGTTTGCTAGATTTGGAGGATGTGGGCCCCGACTTGTATTTCGGTGCAAAACAGACCCCACAATCCGAGTCAACGGGCATTTTGAGATAGGCTCATTGGAATCCAATTCTGGATATACCGTTGGGTTCTTATCATTATTCTAGACCCATTGATGTATACTTTACTAGATTTAGTGGAGTTGAGCTCTGACATGCATTTCTGTGCAAACCAGATTCCAATGTCTGGGTCAACGCACCATTTTGAGATCGACTCATCGAAATCCACTTTCGGATATACCGTTGGGTTCGTATCGTCATTCTGGACTCATATAGTTTACTAGATTTTGATGACTTTGATCCTGACAAAAATTTTGGTACAAGTGGGTCCAACGGCGGACCACATTTTGACCTAAAATTACCATTTTGCTTTTGTGTCCATAATTGGGAACGTTGGTAGTCTATCCTAGCTATTTTCCTTATTATGGGAACGTTGGTAATATTTGTTTCAGCATATGGCGACATTCATAGAGACTCCTATGTTGCTACCTTTCTTGGACTTGACGATTTTCCTGCAGGACATTATTGTATCACTGCTTCACCCCAAACAAGATACCTTGCCATAATTGTTCTATTTACATTATTCACATTTATTCTTGAGATGTTAGTTGGTGACAATGTTAGTGTGTATCCAAAGATGAATTGGATTTTATCGATGATGGCATCGATGTTATGTGTGCGTGCGTGTGTGAATTAGAGTTAGTAGACATACCTGAAAACTATGAAGTTACCCTAATAACTTCTATGACTTGACATGAGATATTACACGATACCTTGAGTGAGGGTCATTATGTTGGCATGAACTTACGTATTCGACTGATCATCAGTGCGAGCGGTTCGTGTGTCGGTACATATAAAGTTAGATGGTGTATGGGGTAGAGACACGAATTAAGATATGGATTGTCTGAGTTGTTGTCACGACCCGCTCCCGAATAATCGGACACGCCCAGCCTTCATCGTTAGACACGACGATGTAAGCTGTACCAATCTAGGGAAATCTAACCAGATAAATATGACTATAAACGTATCCCAGAATCAAAGTACATGTCTCAGAATTATTACATTCCAGCAACTGAAAATAAGTCTGATAGTCTCAAATACAACAGAAATATAAACTGCTAAGGTAATACTCTAGGCTTCAGCAGCCTCTAAGTCAAGAGCTACTCCAGCTGGCTCTACTGCATCTACTGGCTCTCGACCATAATATGTATCGCACAGAGCCTCCAACTCACCTACAACATATCCTAGTAAGGAGCGGAACAAAGTACAGTTCTAGGTAATGAACAAGAACATGATATGGAAATGAGTACAGGAGTACATAAAATTGAAATACAGGAAATGAACAGAAAAGTACAAAAAAGTAAGTACAAGAAATAAAGTACAGGAACCACAGTACATGAAATTTAAAGTACAGGAAATGTAACGTACAGGAATGAAACTATAATCCTGAAGTACAAGACATGACAAGTACACCATGTTTGAAATACAACTAGACTATGTGACCAACTGGGGTGAGTACAGGAGCATGTACGGGAGTACATAAATATGGTACGACTTAGGGCCCGCATGCACGATGCGAGGCCTAAGCTATCTACATGAATATAGTAACCGGGGTTTGGTCACATAGCTATTGTATTTCCCCACCCGACACAAGCAAGTACAAGAACAAGAATACAGGAGTACAGGAGTACATGAATATCGTGCCATGACATGTCATAAGAAGAGTACAAGATATATAAATGCACAAGACTGTAGAAAAGTATTTGCCTTACTCCGAGAAATCAAGGGTACTAGATGGAGCTGGATGTCCTCCTATTTAATAATAGCAAGTTGGTTAAGTTCTATACAAATTCCATTAATTATTTGCTTAGACATTGCTAACCAATTACCTAACTAGGTTTTGATGTTAATCTAAAAATGTATATAACTAGTTATCATAGACTATTTCTAGATATTTAGAAAAAATTCACTATTTTAATTAATATTCAAAACTTGGCCAAACCATAACTTCCTTTAGTTAGAATTTAAAAATGGAAATCATTTAATATAAATTGATCACTCATAAAATCTTATTGAAAATATAGAGTCAATAGTGGAAAAATATTATCTTAAGGTAGCTTATTTAATAACACCATTTCAAGTTATGAATATAATTCCCACCCAGCAACCTTGAAACTCAAACATGAAGTCCAACCTAAGTAAGGTCAAGTTAAGTGTAGCTCGGCACACCCTTACTTTCCATGTACTAAATCCCAGCTGTCAAATTCAATAAGAATTACACTCAGGATTTAGTGCACACAACTGCAAGCTAAGGAAGAAAGAAAAATGGGGAAGAGGAGCTCGTCGCCTCCACCATCAATTTAGCTAGGGCTCACGAATTGGGAAAAATGAGAAAGAGAATCAGAGCTCTCGCGAACCAAGGAAAAAAGAAAAGTGGGCTGCGAGTGAATGCTCTCTATCTCTTCCTCAAATAATATAAGGGTCGCAATATTTGCAACCCGCCCCCTCCGCTCCAGGAATATTTACAGAAAGCCCCCTCCGCTCTAAGCATATTTACAGAAAACTCCCTTTCCTTTTCATTATTACAAGATCTATTAAAAATCAGTTAGAAAATTAAATGGTGGGCCCCAAAGTTTGTTATAACAAACTTTCAAAATTAAAAAAAAACATTCCTGATCTAACCAATTTCCCTCCAAAAGTATAAATTATAATATTTATTATTTAAAACTAAACTTTTTATTAGAAAACTTTAATTTCTCAAAAATAGGAAAGTGGAGTTACAAATCTCTCCTCCTTGAAAAATTTCGTCCTCGAAATTCAAAACTACAAAATAAGTCTCAAAATCACAAAAAAAGTTAAAACTCAAGTCATTTATTGAAATCAAAATTTTCCAATACTAGAATACAATCAAGCAAACAAGCTAGGATAGCGCTCTCACATCTCGCCCTCACGCTCCCATGTGGACTCTTCCAGAGAGTGATGTCTCCACATGACGCGGACAAGTAGAAAAGTCTGGTTCCGCAGGCGCTTCTCCCTCCGATCAAGGATCTCCACTGGCTGCTCCTCATAGGTCAAGCTCGGACCCACCTCTAGCTCTGAATAGTTCACCACATGGCTCGGATCTAGAATGTAGCGTCGGAGCTGAGATACGTAGAAGATGTCATGCACTCCCTCCAAGCTGGCTGGAAGTGCCAGTCGATACGCCACCTCGCCAATCCGTGCCGTCACGTCGAAAGGCCCGATGAGTCTCGGAATGAGCTTCCCGCCTCTGCCAAATATGATGACGCCTCTAGTCGGTGAGATCTTCAGGAATATTCTATCTCCAACCGCGAACTCCAGTAGCCGTCTGCTGCCGTCCGTCCAGTGCTTCTGTCGATCCTGTGTAACTATGAGACGCTCTCTGATCAGTCTGACTTACTCAGCTGAGTCTACCACCATCTCTGGCCCAAGCAAAGCCCTGTCACCAACATCGTCCCAAGATAAAGGCTTGCGACTCCCCGCCCATATACCGCCTCGAACGGTGTCATCTCGATGCCAGCCTGATAACAGTTGTTATAGGCAAACTCCATAAGATGCAAATGATCCTCCCACGAACCGCCAAAATCGAGGGCGTAAACCCGCAGCATGTCCTCCAATGTCTGAATGGTCCTCTCGGACTGTTAGTCCATCTGTGGATGATAGGCGGTGCAGAACTTCAACTGTGAACCCAAACTCAGCTGCACAATCTGCCGCATGTAGAGGTCTACAAGCTTCTCGGTCGACAGCCCAACTTTGAACGGAATAAAATGAGCAGACTTCGTCAGTCTGTCTACGATAACCCAAATAGCGACCTTGCCACTGAGCGTACGTGGTAAACCAGAGACGAAGTCCATGGTGATATGCTTCCACATCTATTCCGGAATAGATAAAGGTTAGAGTAATCCTGCTGGTCTCTGGCGCTCCGCCATGACTTGCTGGCACACAAGGCATCTGGAAACAAATCCGGCAACCTCTCTCTTCATCCCATACCACCAAATATACTCCCGCAGATCCTTTTACATCTTGGTAGATCCAGGATGAATGGAATACTACGACTGGTGGGCCTTCCGCATTACCTCCTCCCGTAAATCCTTGGGCATACACAACAGATTCCCGTACCTCAGGGATCTATCTGCTGCAGTTGTGAAGTCGTCGAGCAATCCTACCTCTGCATGGCCTCTGAGATATTGGAGTCCCTCATCTAGAAACTGTGTCTCATTGATCTTCTCTAACAGTTCTGACTATATCTGCATGTGCATCAGCTGCCCTCCAACTCCTGGAAGGACAATCTCAATCCCAGACTCTCAAGATCCTCTAGAAGATGTCGGTCCATAGTGAGAAACATAGCAACAGGATATCGACTAAGAGCATCTGCTACCATATTTGCCTTTCCAGGATGGTACCGCAGATTGATGTCGAAATCTTTCATGAGTTCCAGCCATCTGCACTGTCTCATATTCAGCTCCTTCTGAGTGAAAACATACTTCAAGCTTTTATGGTCCGTGAAGATGTCTACTCTCTCTCCATACAAGTAGTACTTCCACAGTTTTAAGGCAAAAATGAGTATTACAAGCTCCAAGTCATGTGTAGGGTAATTCTTCTCATGAGGCTCAACTGTCTAGAAGTATAAGCAATGACCCTCTTGTTCTGCTCAAGCACACATCCTAAGCCCTTCTCTAAAGCATCGCTGTAGATGACGAATTCTTCCGATCCAGATGGCAAAGCTAGAACTAGTGCTATCGGGATTCTTCTCTTCAATTCTTTAAATACTGACTGGTAGGCATCGTTTCAGATAAACTCCTCGTCCTTCCGCGTAAGCTTGGTTATTGGCTCTGCTATCTTGGCTCACGAACTTTCTATAGTATCCTGCTAGACCCAGGAAACTATGAATCTCTGCTACTGACTTGGGAGGTGCCCATGCTTCTACTGCTTCAATCTTCTTGGGATCAACGGAAATCCCCTCTCCAGTCACCACATGCCCCAAGAACTCTACTATGTCCAAGACAAACTCACACTTCGAGAGTTTCCCGTACAGCTTCTCTTTTTGCAGAATCTGCAACACAATCCGCAGGTGCTCCACATGCTCCTCATCGGTCTTCGAATATATCAGAATGTCGTCAACGAAGACAATGACAAACTTGTCTAAATACTTGTGAAAAACTTTATTCATCAAGTTCATAAACACTGCTGGGGCATTGGTAAGTCCGAACGACATCACCAAGAACTCATACTGGCCGTAACGGGTGTTGAAAGCTGTCTTCGGAATATCCTGCTCCCGAACCTTCATCTGATGATATCCCGACCGAAGGTCAATCTTGGAAAAGACCTTCGCCCCACTAAGCTGGTCAAACAGCTCATCAATTTACGGCAAAGGGTATTTATTCTTTATGGTGATGTTATTCAGTGCACGGTAATCAATACACATCCTCTCTGTCCCACCCATATTGGGCACGAAGAGTACCGATGCTCCCCAGGATCAAGCACTGGACCGAATAAAACCCTTGTCCTCCAACTCATAAATCTGGGCCTTCAACTCTACAGCTTCCTTCGGGTTGATCTTGTAGCAATGCTGGGACTTCGGTGCTGATTCGAGCACTAAGTTGATACTGAACTCCACATCTCGATCTGGCAGAAATCCTGGCAACTTCTCGGGAAAGACGTCGAGATACTCTGCAATCAGCGGGTGCGGCAACTCCTAGTCTTCTGTAACTGCTCCGAAGTAGACTCCCTCTGGCCTCTCTGCAACTCGTCTGCTGATCTCGAACGGTGGACCTCCAAGCGGGCTAAAAATCACTTCCCTTCATGGCAGTCTATTACAACAAACTGCTCGCTCATCTAGTCAATGCCGAGGACTATATCAAATCCGAGCAATGGCATCACTAGAAGTCGAGCCCTAATCTCCCTCCCAGCTACAGTGATAGGGCAATCTACCATCTCACTAACTGGCACTACCCCTCCTCCTGTCATAATCCGATAGTTCCTCCTAGTGGGCTTGGGTGAGAAGCCGTGTCTATGCAGAAACTCATATGATACAAAGCTATGCGTGGCTCCAGAATCAAATAATGCAATGGCAGAAAAAAATGTAAAAAAGATACCTGTGATCACATCTGGTACTGCCTCATCCTTCTCAACTGCAGCTATGACGTAAGCACGTACCTACTGTGGTGGTCCCCTCTGCTGCTGGTGCTGCATAAAATGCTGCTGCTAAGTAGGTAAAGACAGAACCCTCTGTGGTGCAGCTGGTAGAGCTCTGGGTGGTGCAGGTGGTGGTCCTCCAGCTCCTCTAGTTCCTCCTGTCAGTCGACCTGCAGCCTGTGGGCAGTCCCTCATCTGGTGTGAGTCTGATCCACAGAATAAGCAGAGACCGAGCCTCTTGCGGCACTCGTCGAAGCGGTGTCCCGACAGGTAATAGAATGCGCAAGTAACTGCCTGCTGCTATCTCTGAGGCTGATGTGCAGGAGCTATGGCTGGATGGTGATTGCTGTGCCGGCTGCTGTGGCCTTGCCTGAATCTGAGTCTGGCCCTCTTTACTGGTGCCTGGAAACTGCTGCTTCCAATATCCTAGTCCCTCTGCAGCTTCGGATCTGCCTCCTTCTCTACAGCCTAAGCAATCTTGAGGATGCTCACATATGTCTTTGCCCGACTAATCGCCACCGCGTGCCGCAGCTCCCTGGTGAGGCCTTTCTTGAATCTCCAAGCTCTGTCCTCCGGTGCTCTGACTAGATTCTCCGTGAACCTACTGAGTCCAGTAAACTCTGAAGTGTACTCCGCAACTGTCATGGTCTCCTGCTGCAGCGTCTCGAACTGCATCCTAAGCTCATCCCGCTCCACATCAGGGAAAAACTTCTCCTTGAACATAGTTTTGAAATCTATCCAAGAAACCTGGGCTCTACCAACTGAGGCTCCTCCCGGTACCAAGCCCTGGCAAGGTCGAAGAGTCGCATGCTTGCCACTTCTACCTTCAAGTCATCCGGGATCCGTGCCATCTTCAGGGTCCTCTCCGCATTCTCCAGCCACTCGTCCCTATAAATGATCCCCTCGTTGCCCCAAAAGTTCAACGGGCAGAGGTTCTGGTAGTCCCTGGTCGTCCTTGGTCTCGCTGCTGCTGGTGCTGTAGGTGCTGCTGGAGCTGGTGCTGCCGGTTCTCTGGTCCGGAGCGAATCAACGACTGTCGCCTAAAACTATGCTGCCTGGTGGTTCTGGGCTTCCATAAACTGCTGGAACATAGCCATCACCTGAGCACCGCCAAAAGTCATTGTCGGGGGCAGCGGAGGAAAGATAGGAGGCGATGGCGGAAGCTGATCTAACGGAACGTCTGGTGCAGACTGATCCGAGCTACCTGCAACTCCCGACTGATCATTCCTCGTAGCGACAATCCTGTAACGAGTAGGACACGCCCAGCCTTCGTCGTTAGACACGATGAAGTAAGCTGTACCAATCTAGGAAAATCTAACCAGATAAATATGACAAGTACAAATCACAATATCTATAAATGTATCTCAGAATCAAAGTATATGTCTCAGAATTATTACATTCCAGCAACTGAAAATAAGTCTGATGGTCTCAAATACAACCGAAATATAAACTGCTAAGGTAATACGCTAGGCTTCAGCAGCCTCTAAATCAAGAGCTACTCCAGCTGGCTCTACTTCATCTACTGGCTCTCGGCCATAATATGTATCGCACAGAGCCTCTAACTCACCTGCAACATATCCTAGTCAGGAGTGGAGCAAAGTACAGTTCTAGGTAATGAACAAGAACATGATATAAAAATGAGTACAGGAGTACATGAAAATGAAATACAGAAAATGAACAGAAAAGTATAGGAATGTAAGTACATGAAATAAAGTACAGGAACCATATTACAGGAAATGTAAAGTACAGGGAATGTAAAGTACGGAAAATGTAAAGTACAGGAAATATAACGTACAGGAATGAAACTATAATCTTGAAGTACAAGACATGATAAGTTCATCATGTTTGAAATACAACTAGACTATGTTACGGGGTGGGGTGAGTACAGGAGCATGTACGGGAGTACTTGAATATGGTACGGCTTAGGGCATGCGTGCACGATGCGAGGCCTAAGCTATCTATATGAATGTAGTAACCGGGGTTTGGTCACATAGCTAGTGTATTTCTCCAGCCGACACAAGCAAGAACAAGAACAGGAATACAGGAGTATAGGAGTACATGAATATCGTGTCATGACGTGTCACAAGAAGATTACAAGATATGTAAATGCACAAAAACGTAGAAAAATACTTGCCTTGCTCCGGAAAATCAAGGGTACTAGATGGAGCTGGATGTCCTCATATTTAATAATTGCAAGTTGGTTAAGTTCTATACAAATTCCATTTAATTATTTGCTTGGACATTGCTAACCAATTACCTAACTAGGTTTTGATGTTAATCTAAAAATGTATATAACTAGTTATCATAGACTATTTCTAGATATTTAGAAAAAATTCACTATTTTAATTAATATTCAAAACTTGGCCAAACCATAACTTCCTTTAGCTAGAATTTAAAAATGGAAATCATTTAATATAATTTGAACACTCATAAAATCTTATTGAAAATATAGAGTCGATAGTGGAAACATATTATCTTAAGGTAGCTTATTTAATAACACCATTTCAAGTTATGACTATAATTCCCCCCCAGCAACCTTGAAACTCAAACATAAAGTCCAACCTAAGTAAGGTCAAGTTAAGTGTAGCTCAACTCACCCTTACTTTCCATATAGTAAATCCCAGCTGCCGAATTCAATAAGAATTACACTCAGGATTTAGTGCACACAACCGCAAGATAACTTAGTTTTAGAAAAAAAATAAGAATTTGAATGCTTCCTACACCTGCAAATCCTGATTTCACTGTCATAGTGCAACCATTCCAAACCAAGCTAATTCAACCAAGTATATGTGCTCAAATTACACATCAACCACCCCCAACACATCTCAAAATAGAACACCATACTCACTGTTGAATCAAAAAACATCATACACAAAATATTATCACACACAATCCTGTAGAACTTAATAGGAACTTATACAAAATATTTATATAAATAAGTTTTAACCAAACTATAAACTCTCAAACTCAAATCAACTTCCCAAAACCCTGTCGATATATAGGCTAATCTTCGATCTACCACGAAGACTTGACACAGCACCATCGCAACTGGACACGTGCATCTAAACATAGCTACACGCTGCTGCTCATAAGCATGGCAGAAAGATGAACCCGGATACGAGCCCGACACCACTTGAATTGAACACGAACGCACGCTCCCAAAACATGAAAATACAATACTGGAATTACCAATAATGTAAAATTGATTAAATCAAAAGTGAAGTAGAATCTACCTGTAGAATGTTGTTGACAACCAAGAACACAACAGACTAGACACGAATCCTTTTCCAAAAATAGCCTGTATTAAGAACAGAACGAAGAAATTGCAGGAATAATTTCTGTTTATTCTCAAAGAAAATGAAAGTATCACACACTCAACAGGGATCAAATAAGACCTACTTCGACTCAATATCGATTCTCCTCACAGAATTTCCAAATTGAGATCAGATCAAAACTAGAGCTAAAGAAATAATATCAGTCAGGAAAGAAATTATTAGATCTGCTAAGCAATTCAAACTCAGCAATCGACCTATACTTACCGAACCTCAGAATTCTGGAGAAGAACAATTGATTGTTCACCTAGTATCAAAAATCGAAGACAACCCGATTAAATTAGAATTTCCAGAGTCGATCCATATTTCTCTGGATCTAGAAGGAAATTGGTGACCAGAACTCACCAATGGACTAGTTCGAGTGTTCGAACAGGTCGATGCCTATGCTTGCTTGAGAACTGGATCGATCGATTCAGATCTGGTCAAGAATTCGACAATCATAATTTTGAAGAATCAAAAGATTTCATTACTGGAAGAGGTTTGAATCACCTACGATTGATGCTGAGATGTGGACAATCAATTCATCGGGATCATATAGCTGTCGTGAGGGGATGGCCCCGTAGTCGAGCTGGAGTGGTAAAACCATCGAAGATCCTCGTGTTCGTTGTCGGGCGGATTGGTCGCCGCCGCTGCTCTGGAGACGCATATCGCGAGCTCAGCTCTAGAGGATGACACGGTTGCTCATCCTCGCTGAAAAGAATCGCCGCCATCTAGTTTGTCGGAGAAGAGGAGCTCGCCGCCTCCGCCATCAATTTGGCTAGGGCTAATGAATTGGAAAAAATAGAAAAAAGAATCAGAGCTCTCGCGAACCAAAGAAGAAAGAAAAGTGAGCTACGAGTGAATGCTCTCTCTCTCTTTCTTCCTCAAATAATATAAGGGTTGCAATATTTGCAACCCACCCCCTCCGCTCTAGGAATATGTACAAAAAGCCCCCTCCGCTCTAAGCATATTTACAGAAAACTCCCTTTCCTTTTCATTATTACAAGATCTGTTAAAAATCAGTTAGAAAATTAAATGGTGGGCCCCAAAGTTTGCTATAACAAACTTTCAAATTTAAAAAAATTCCTGCTCTAACCAATTTTCCTCCAAAAGTATAAATTATAATATTTATTATTTAAAACTAAACTTTTTATTAGAAAACTTTAATTTCTCAAAAATAGGAAAGTGGAGTTACAGTTGTGGATACGACTTGTACATTTCCTAGGACGGGAAAGACAATCACTAGACGTATGGGACAGACAGTTACATTATTTTATGTTAGCCTCAGTAGGGGCCTAAGTAGGGGCATATGTACTTGCTAGTGTGTATATCCATCTGGCAGCGGCCACTAGCTGCGTGTTAAGTGCGGTCGAGAGGTACGGTAGTATATGTACTACTCAGGTCTTGATCCGATGTCGGCCCGTATTTCGACGCAAATCCCTCGGCTCGTGATCCGACGTTGGCCCGTGTTTCGACGTAAATCCTTATTCACCTACATGTACACTCAAAAGTGGTCTTTAACATGCATTCATATAGAATGGTTAGTTCGTGTACCTATATCGGACTGTATCATAGGACAATATCTTATCATGGGCTGGTGTGCCATCTTTTGATCGGGATTGGTCAAACATATGGTTTACAGATTGATGACTGGATATTGGACCATGTTAGAATTCGAATTGTTCACTCAATTCATATTATGGCATGTATTTCTGTATCTTGCTACGTCCCGCTGAGGACCTGGTGATCTCTTCAGGTATTTGCTGAGCAGTAGTACAGAGTAGCTGGACAGGTGTTGCGTGATGCACCGAGGTCTCAGGTATATATTTATATATATTTTCTTGGTATTTTTATTTACTCTTTTCGGCATATATTTCACCTATTTTTGCTTCATGTTGCTATGTAGCCTATTATTTCCAAGCTTATTCCTTTCTCAAGCTTGCTCGAACATATATATTACTGGGTGGCCAACTTTAGTATATTATGTTCATTCTTGGTATTCATTTCATTACTGTGGATTAAGATATAGATGATCTGTTACTCTTAGTACCCTGTACAGCGTAGTACGTCTAGGGATAAGTCCATTAAATTAGAAACTTATCCTAGATCGTATTAGCCGGCATGCTCTCGTTTCAAGTGAAGTACAGGTAGGCAACTCTAGAGGGGGGTGAATAGAGTTTATAGCAAAGATGATCAATTAAAAATTTAAACTCTCTTCACCAACTAAATAATCAGAGTAAAAGAAATACGGAAATAAATAGTAGAGGGCAACCACAGCACAGCAAGATTTTTAACCTGGTTTTCCTCGTGGAGGATAGTCCAGGCCTGAGAACTCTAGCTCAGGATTAAAATCTACTATTTGTGAAATAGGGTTACAACCACGTGCCTTTTCGCAGAAGAGCACGCCAAACTTCTTTCAATGATCGCTTTGGTAAAACTTGGACTTTTCCAAGTGACTTACAACTTCTTGCACTTCAAACTTCTAGCTGGATCGTACCGAGCAACTTGGACGATTGGGAAGTTTGAATGCTAAGTGGATGGGAAGGTAAGGCTCTTAAATATATAGGCTATGTTAGAGAAGAAGAAGAAAAGAGTGGATGGTTTCAAATGAGAGAAACCAAGGCCTAATTATATGGTTCGGGGTAGGCAGAATTTGGCCGGAATTCGGTATAAATAATTCAAATTTTTGGCCGTTGGACAACTAGCAGTGATCAAGATCTAAAAATCAGCATCCTGAATTTTAGGGGACCGAGTTCGGCCAGAACTCTGTGGAAGGCAGAGTTCGGCCCGAACTCTGTCGTCTATGGACATAATGTTCTTTTGTGGGCTTTGGATGAATGGGTTGATTGGGATTTTGGCTAAGTAAACCTATAAAGATATGGCTAGCCCAAAGTTGCTCAGTATGACCCAACGTACATCATCCTATAGTCAAGAATAATACAAATACAGACTCCAGTATACACAAAAAATAGTAAAACTCCAAACAGTTGTGATCTTGAACCAATGAGCTGAGTAGATTGAGTTCGAGCTCGATGTGTCAAATTGGACTATGACAAATATTGTTTTGTTAATTTTCAAGATTAGGTTGACTGTGATCCGGTTTGGGTCAACAATCTTCCCCATTTTGATAATTGACAAAACATGATATTTGTATGTCTCAATATTCATACCTGGACACATTATGGCTCTTCCGTACTTGAACAATCGTACTCCCCCGTAAACTGATATTTCCTGTAAATACTCATCCAAATATACATATCCAAGGATACACAATTTATAGTGCTAATATATATAGCAATGGTCATAGTATCAAGACAAATATCAATAGTTTTCCCCCTTTTGACAATCAACAAAAATGGAGACAAAAAGATATAAATAAAAACATCCAACCACATAATGAAAGAGAACATGCAAGTAGTAGAACTAAATAAGAGTAAACTCAGCCTTAGAGTTCGAAAGACAAAAACATAAGCAAAAAGAAACATAGTGCCAAAATAAAAACAGTCCTAATCATCAGTAGCAGTACAATAGCCATATCCATCAAAGAGCATGTGAAGGCCCCGCACCATCAAAACCGGTACGATGGGGATCCACAAAAGCATAAGTCGGATCAAGATAGCGACGAACCCACGAATCGTCAATGCGATAACCGTCACGAGACGGATCACGCATCATCGGAATCGACATCGTTGGATGGGAGGCCATGGAGTACTGAATGTCGTGGATGGAGTTGCTGAGCGCACTCATCTGCAGAGTAGTACGGTAGTCCATCTGCGTCCAACGATCATCCATCTCGGCCCAGTGCTCGTCCTCCAAACGGAAGCGATCGTGAAGCATAGTCTGAAGAGAGTCCAGTGTAGCAGTGGACTCGGGAGCAGGTGAATTGGGAGCAGCAAAGGGTACAGGAGAGTCCGGCTCCTCAGCATCATCGGACTCAGAAGAGGCTACTGCAGCAACAGTTCTCCTTGCCTTAGTCAAAAAGGCAGGAGGGGGCAAGCACTGACACTGATCCAATGGAACATGAAAGGCACGAAAGATCAAAGGAAGATACATGGAATAAACCAAAGATTTTGGTTTAGGCCTAGCACGAATCATCCAATCCATCATCGTGCGAAAGAAGTTGAAGGGGACACAAAAGTGAAGAAAGAAGAGAGTAGTAATCTCAAAGTAAGTAACTTCATTTGTTGATCCAGCTTTTGGTAAGACCAAAGAGAATATAATTCTATGAAGTTCATAAAAATGATTATTGAGATGTTTAGCCATAAGTTTTCGAGGGGAAGGATTCGGAGAACAAAGATCACCCTTGAAACTTTTCAACGTGGTTTCACCGGGGAAAAAAAGTCCCGGACATAATCAAGTCGTTCCCAAGTGTTTGTGTCGGGCAAACCAAGTAGGTCGGCTAACTCAAAATCATCAAAAGATATGTCTACACCGGCGACACGTAAATAGATGCGTGTGCAGTCATAAGTCATGTTGCAATAAAATATTTGTATGGTATTCATATATATCGATTCTTGGGTTACAACAAGCTCATCAAGACATAAGTCACGAAAATTAGGAAGAAAATCGAAAAACACCGTAAACTTAATAGGGTGTCCCGCAAAGACACGACGATGACGGAAGTCGGCGAACCATGCGTTAGACGCATCTAAGGACACAAAAAGACGGTCATCGTACGTGTCGGCATTGATGGGTGGAGGTGGATTAAAAAGAGGGTGCACCAAGTTAGGAGGAGGATGAGGAATAGGTTGTGGTGGAGGATTAGGTTGAGGGTTTGGGTTAAGATTCGTAGAGGATTCACCAATACTTCTCCTTGGTCTTTCACCCCTACCAAGCAACCTAGGAGCCATGGAAAAAAATTGAGATGTGAAGAGAAAGAGAGAGATATACCTTAAAAGAGACCTAAGACGGAGGAGGATAACTCCAAGATTGACTTCCTTGAGTTTGGAAAGAAATTTCCCAAGGATTGGAGCCTTCTAGGGTTAGGGTTTTGAAGGGAATATATGTGGAGATGGAGGAAGAAGACAATGGAGGAGAGAGAGAGAGAGAGACATATTTTTGAATTTATGTCCCTTTAGTCAGCTGGTCGGGTGAAATATGGGCCATCGGATGAAGAAAAGATTGATGGTTGAGAATAATCTGAGGTTCTGGAACAAGGACACCGAACTCGGCCCGAACTCTGGGTGGGGAAGAGTTTGGCCCGAGTTCTGGTCCCTTGGGCCAGAACTTCAAGCAGGAAATAAAAAATAGATTTGAAATAAATTTGATTAAATGGTCAAAGATATGAATAAAAATAAGATTAAAAATTAGAATTTTCAAATGAGGCAGGCTATAAATAAAATTTAATCATATAATAACTAAGGAGTTATGACATAAATCAATATGGTGAAGTTGCTATAGGGTAGCTGCGGGGGCCGGATCCCAATTAGCGGTAGTCCGAAGACTAGTGCACCGTGTCGCTTAGGCTTTTACGCCTTTTTGTCAGAAGGACCCTTTCAGCTTGTATCCATAGCAAAGTCAGCATAGAGAATCGTGACATAATCGATAATTACGCAGGCCAATTTAATGTATAACCGTTTCATCTAAAATTCCTAATTCCCGACAAAGAAAATTGAATCGTTCCTCGGATAATGGTTTTGTAAAGAAATCGGCCAACTGATGAACAGTGTCAATAAATTCTAAATTAATAGTGTCATTCTGTTGGTGATCACGCAAAAAGTGGTGACGAATTTCAATGTGTTTCGTGCGTGAGTGACATATGGGGTTCTTAGTGAGATTTATAGCACTAGTGTTGTCACAAAAAATAGGAATGTGCATAAAAGATAAGTTATAGTCTTCAACGGTGCTCCATCCATAGAATTTGTGCATAACAACGACCAGCTGTGATATATTCAGCTTCTGTTGTGGATAGTGCGACAGAATTCTGCTTCTTGCTAAACCAAGAGACTAGAGCCTTTCCTAATAAATGACACGTGCCGCTTGTACTTTTACGGTCGACCTTACATCCAGCAAAATCAGCATCAGAGTACCCAATGAGGTCAAATGATGTTAATTTGGGATACCATAGGCCCACTGTAATCGTACCCTTAAGGTATCGAAAAATACGCTTAACAGCGGACATGTATGATTCCTTAGGATTTGCTAGATATCTAGCACACAGGCAAACGCTAAACATAATATCAGGACGACTAGCAGTTATATAAAGTAGACTGCCTATCATACCTCGATACTTACGTTGATCAACAGTTTGTCGCTTTCATCTGGTTCTAGTTTGGTTGTAGTAGCCCTTGGGGTGCCGATTGGTTTGACGTTGGCAAGGTCAAATTTCTTCAGCATGTCCTTTGTATACTTTGACTAACAGATAAAAGTTTCATTTGATGTTTGTTTGACTTGCAGTCCAAGAAAATAATTGAGCTCTCCCATCATGCTCAT
Source organism: Iris pallida (assembly GCA_029216955.1). NCBI lineage: Eukaryota > Viridiplantae > Streptophyta > Magnoliopsida > Asparagales > Iridaceae > Iris > Iris pallida. The sequence continues at coordinate 73,262 of JANAVB010028442.1, forward strand.
TTCAAACTCGGTCTGCATACACTTAGCAAAATCTTGACAAAGAGTTTCATCAGTAGAACCAAATATAATACCATCAACTTAAATTTACACTAAGAGAATAGTGTCTTTGAAAGATTTTATAAAGTGTGTAGTGTCAACTTTCCCTTTTAAAAAACCTTTTTCAAGCAAGAAATTGCTTAGCCGTTCATACCAAGCTCTAGGGGCTTGTTTGAGGCCATATAGCGCTTTCTTGAGTTTGAAAACATGGTCGAGAAATTTGTGATTTTCAAAACCAGAAGGTTGTTTTACAAAAACTTCCTCCTTAATAAATCTATTCAAGAAAGCACTTTTTACATCCATTTGAAATAGTTTAAGGTTTTGAAAGTTAGCAAATGCATAAAGCATCCGAATGGATTCAAGTCTTGCAACAGGAGCATACATCTCATCGTAGTCGTTACCTTCCTCTTGGTTGTATCCTTGAGCTACTAGACGAGCTTTGTTGCGTGTAACTGAACCATCTTCATTTACTTTGTTACAAAAAACCTATTTCGTACCAATAATCGAATGATTAGCTGGCCTAGGAACGAGTTCCCAAACTTGGCTCCTCTCGAATTGGTTGAGTTCTTCTTGCATGGCAGAAATCCAAAACTCATCATTAAAGCTTCTAAAATGTTTTTCGGCTTAATTTGTGAAATGAAGGCAGTACTAGCAATGGAGTCTCTTAATGATGATCTAGTACTTACTGTTGACACAAAGTCACAGTCAACCAAATATTGATAACATTAACTAAATAATATTTGTAATAATTCAATATGACACACGACGTCTACATTAAGCTCAAGTCAGACGACAGCTCAGTATCCTCTTCTCAGTTATAATTAAGTCTGTATTTTACACTTTTGTTGAGTCTGGACTGATGTAAACTGTGTCATGCTGAGCTCTTGAGACTTGACCTATAGCCTACCCAATAATCCTCAAACTCCACCATCCAGAAAAATACCCACTGGCCACTTAGACCAGCTCTGTGCTCTGGAGACAGAGTTCAGGCCGAACTCTGCCTCCACACAGAGTTCGGGCCGAACTCTGTCCCCTAAAAATTAGCATCCCTAATTTTAGGGTTAGCTGGTTGCTAGTTGTCCAACGGCCAAATATTTGAAATTTTTTACCCGAATTCTGGCCGAATTCTGCCTACAAAAACACTATAAATAGGCCATGAATTTTCTCATTTCAAATCATTCAATCTTCTCTTTTCTTCTCTCTTATAGCTCAAATAAGCCATATCCTTCCCATCTACTAGCCACAAGCCTCCTAAGTCTCGAGTGCTCAGCATCTCTCAGTTAGGATTCTTGTGCAAGAGTTGAAGAAGTCGCTTGGACAATTCCAAGCAAATCGCCACTGCGATCCTCTGTAAGAAGTTGACGTGCTCTTCTGAAGTAAAGGCACGGGTTGTAAACTACTATTTCACAAATAGTAGATTTAATCCTGAGCTAGAGTTCTTAGGCCTGGACTAGTCCTCCACGAGGGAAACCAGGTTAAAATCGCTGTATTTGCGTATGCTTTCTTGCTCTTTGTTTACTTTCCGCATTTTACTCTGAATATTTATAATTTGTGAAAGAGTTATTTTTAATTGGTTATTTTCTATATAAACTCTATTCACCCCCCTCTAGAGTTGCCATTTGTTCTTCAATTTGTTTCAGAGCTCTGTTCTCTTTACAAGGATTCACATCCTAGAGCTGATCCATGGCAACCACACAATCGTTGATTTCCAATCACGGTGAAGGACAGTCCACTCATAGGCCTCCCTTATTTGATGAAACTAACTACACGTATTGGAAAACAAGGATGAATTTTTATCTTAAGTCTCTAGACTTTGACCTGTGGACTATCGTCACTGACGGTTACAAAAAGCCCGCCAGGATAGTTGTCAATGGTGATCTCATTGAGAAATCATATGACAAATATTTTGACGAAGAGAAGAAACAGGCAAGTCTAGACGCGAGAGCTATTAATGCTTTATTCTGTGCTATAGACAGGAATGAGTTTAACAGGGTATCCACATGCACCACATCCCACGAAGTATGCAAGCTTCTAGAAGTGACGCATGAACGAACCACCCAAGTCAAGGAATCAAAAATCAGTCGTCTTACGCAAGAATACGAGGCATTCAAGATGAAGCCAAACGAGACGATCACACAGATGTTCACAAGATTCTTCGACATCATCAACCTCCTGTCTTCACTTGGAAAACAATATTCAAACCACGAGAAGATTCGTAAGCTACTCAGGGGGCTACCAAAGATTTGGAACCCTAAGGTGACAGCCATCATAGAAGGGAACGATCTCACAACCATGTCAATGGAAACCTTGATGGGTAAGCTCATGACTCACGAGCTTGACCTCAAGGACTTCGAAGAGCCTGCTCCGAAGACTAAGGAGATCGCACTCAAAGCTCATCGACGAAGGGCTGAGCACGATGAGACCGAAGACGACAACTCGGATGATGAAGACCAAGCTCTCATGGTTCGCAACTTCAAGAAATTCCTTTGCTTCAATCGAAGAAAGAAGGAACCACAAGAAGACGATGAAGAAGAGCCAACCTGCTATGGTTGCAAGAAGATTGGACACGTCCGAAAAGACTGTCCATTCTTGAAGAAAAGCAACCGCTATGAGAAGCCATACAAGAAGACCTCATCAAAGAAATATGCCAACACAAGCATTTGGCATGAAAGTGAAGCGAGTGACTCCGAGGAAGAAAAGGATTCTCCTCATGATACAGCAAATGTGTGCCTAATGGCAACTTCCAACAAGGTATCTAACGAAACTCTAGATGACTTCTCTTTTGATGAACTTGGCGATGCCTTCACTGATTTACTCGATGATCACAAAAAGGTCATCGGTAAATACAAACATGCCAAGGACAAAATCAAAAGTCTTGAAGACGAAATACAAAGAATTTCTCTATTACTTGATAACATTAGAAATACGTCACCCACTGATGTCACTGATGAAGTATCCAAGCTTAAAATAAGCTTACATGATGCTGAAGCACGTATTGAGCAACAAACTCAAGAAATCACTATACTCAACACGATGCTTGCTGAAGAAAAGAGTAGGCACAAGATTTCCATGACTAAGATATATGGCTTAAATATTAAGGTTGATGAACTGCAAGCTGTTTCTAAGAGATTAGAAACCAAATTGGGAAAACAGGTTGCTCAACCTCAAACCCAATCACATGGGCACAACACCACTCAAGCTAGTCAACCACGTCATCCTCATGCAGCACGTAACCATGCTTTTATATACACTAACTTTCATAAAACACAAAAACCACGTGCACGTAAGAATACCTCTCATACTCATCATGCTACACAAAGACACACCAAACATCACTCTACATATAGAAATCATCACCATGCCATGCCATATAGACAAGATCATTATGTCATGCCATATAGACAAAATCACCATATCATGCCATATCACCATACTATGCCATATAGACAATATCATCATACTATGCCACATAGACAATATCAGCATGCCATGCCACATAGACAATATCACCATGCCATGCTACATAGACAACATCACCATGCCACTCTCTCTATGCATAATCATCATCACCATGATCACCATGCTAACTCTATATATCATGTCCATCCATATCATGCTGCCTATAGATATTATTCTCATGCTCCATGTGTAAATAAAAATGCTATCTGTACTTACTGTGGATCACATGGACACATTTCACCACAATGTAGAGTTAGAATACTGGTAGATAAAAAGATATATGCATGGTTTCCGAAAACTAACTTTTCAGGACCCTCAAGAACTTGGGTACCAAAGGTCATATCTACTCTTGATGTAGGTGGACCTTTCCTCCTCAACTGAAAGTAAGTGGATTCTCGATAGTGGATGCTCGCGACATATGACAGGAGACGCAAATCTTTTCGCATCACTATCGATGAAGAGAGAAGGATACGTATCCTTCGGTAACAATTTAAAAGGGCACATAATAGGTAATGGTATTATTGGTCATCCTCCCTCTCCTGTAATAAAGGATGTCTGCCTAGTGACCGAGTTAAAGCATAACTTGCTCAGCATTAGTCATCTTGCTGATCATGGATATGATATTAACTTTGGACAAAACAAGTGCCTTATTTATGATAGGTCAACGGGAGACATTGCTTTTGAAGGGAAAAGAGAGGATAACATTTATATTTTCTATCTATAGATACTAACAATGCAGGTAGGTGTCTATATGCCCGCAAAGATGAACGACTACTTTGGCACCAGCGTCTTGGTCATGCCAATATGGACGCTATATCCAGGCTATCAACCAAGAAGCTAGTAAGAGGATTGCCCGATATCACATTCAAAAAGGATACGGTATGTGTCGAATGTGAAATGAACAAGGCAACAAAATCCTCGTTTCATTCCATCAACTCTGTAAGTACTACTAGACCCCTGCAACTACTCCATATGAATTTATTTGGTCCTAGTAGAATAGCTAGTCTTGGTGGTAAGCTTTATGCATTTGTTATTGTTGATGATTTTTCGAGATTTACTTGGGTTTTCTTTCTCACAAACAAAAGCGATGCTATTTCGGTTTTTAAAGTTTTTGTAAAGAAAGTTCAAAACAAAAAAGGCTATATGATTACTCGAATCCGAAGTGATCATGGAGGCGAATTCGAAAATTATGATTTTGAAAAGTTTTGTGATACAAATGGTTTTGATCATGAATTTTCTTGTCCAAGAACTCCTCAACAAAATGGTGTTGTGGAGCGGAAGAATAGGACTCTTGGCGATATGGCTAGAGTCATGTTGAATAAATTTCTACTTCCGAAATACTTTTGGGCAGAAGCTGTCAGTACATAATGCCACATTTTGAATAGGGTGCTCATTCGTCCCATTACGAAGAAAACACCCTATGAGCTTTGGTTTGGGAGAACCCCCAATGTTTCTTATTTTAAAGTTTTTGGATGTAGATGCTTTATCCTTAACACCAAAGACAATTTAGGCAAATTTGATGCCAAAGCTGACGATGGTATTTTTCTTAGTTATGCCGCCAAGAGTAAGGGATATAGAGTCTTTAATAAACGCTCACTAATTGTGGAAGAGTCAACAAATGTGACTTTTGATGAAGATAACAGTGCAGCAAGTACTCTTGATGATGATGTTGAGCCATCAACTTCTACTCCAATGAATACTTCAACCGAAACTAATTCTCTGGAGGGCTTGCCTAAGAAATTTTCTTTCAAGCCGTCTCATCCAGAAAATTTAGTGATAGGTGAAGTTTCACGTGGAGTAACTACTAGATCATCACTAAGAGACTCTATTGCTAGCACTGCCTTTATTTCACAAGTTGAGCCGAAAAACATTTCTGAAGCTTTTAATGATGAATTTTGGATTTCTGCTATGCAAGAAGAACTCAACCAATTCGAGAGGAGCCAAGTGTGGGAACTAGTTCCTAGACCGGCTAATCACTCGATAATTGGTACTAAATGGGTGTTTAGAAACAAAGTGAATGAAGATGGTTCAGTCACACGTAACAAAGCTCGTCTAGTAGCTCAAGGATACAACCAAGAAGAAGGTATCGACTATGATGAGATGTATGCTCCTGTTGCTAGACTAGAATCCATTCAGATGCTTTGTGCATTTACAAATTATCAAAATTTCAAATTATTTCAAATGGATGTGAAAAGTGCTTTCTTGAATGGATTTATTAAGGAGGAAGTTTATGTCAAACAACCCCCTGGCTTTGAAAATCATAAATTTCCCGACCACGTGTTCAAGCTAAAGAAAGCGCTTTATGGCCTTAAACAAGCCCCTAGAGCTTGGTATGAAAGGCTAAGCAGTTTCTTGCTTGAGAAAGGTTTTTCAAAAGGGAAATTTGACACTACACTGTTTATAAAATCTTTTAAAGACACTATTCTGTTAATTCAAATTTATGTTAATGATATCATTTTTGGTTCTACTGATGAAACCCTCTGTCAAGAATTTGCCAAGTGTATGCAGACAGAATTTGAGATGAGCATGATGGGAGAGCTCAACTACTTTCTTGGTCTGCAAGTGAAACAAATGGCAAATGGAACTTTCATCTGTCAGTCGAAGTATACCAAGGACATGCTGAAGAAGTTCGATCATCACAACGTCAAACCAATCAGCACTCCAATGGCTACTTCAAACAAACTCGGACCAGATGAGAGCGACAAACCCGTTGATCAACGTAAGTATCGAGGTATGATAGGCAGCTTACTTTATTTAACTGCTAGTCGTCCCAATATCATGTTTAGCGTTTGCCTGTGTGCTAGATATCAAGCAAATCCTAAGGAATCACACATGACTGCGGTTAAGCGTATCTTTCGATACCTTAAGGGTACGGTTACAGTGGGCCTATATTATCCCAAGTCAACATCATTTGACCTCATTGGTTACTCTGATGCTGACTTCGCTGGATGCAAGGTCGACCGTAAAAGTACTAGCGGCACGTGTCATTTATTAGGAAAGGCTTTAGTCTCTTGGTTTAGCAAGAAGCAGAATTCTGTCGCACTATCCACAACAGAAGCTGAATACATCGCAGCTGGGCGTTGTTGTGCACAAATTCTGTGGATGAAGCAAACCCTTGAAGACTACAATCTATCTTTCATGCACATTCCTATATTCTGTGACAACACTAGTGCTATCAACTTGACTAAGAACCCTATCTGTCACTCACGCACAAAATATATTGAGATTAGACACCACTTTTTGCGTGTTCATTAGCAAAATGGCACAGTTAACTTAGAATTTATTGACACTGATCATCAGTTAGCAAACTTCTTTACTAAGCCATTATTCGAAGAGCGCTTCAATTTCCTTTGTCGTGAACTTGGAATTTTAGATGAAGCTGTCTTGAATTAAATCTCACCTGCGTAAATATTGATTATATCATGATTCTCTTACGATGAACTTGCCATGGGTACAAGCCGAAAGGGTCCTTCTGACAACAAGGCGTAAAAGCCTAAGCGACACGGTGTACTAGTCCACAAGACTACCGCTAGCTGGGATCCGGCCCCTGCAGCTAACCCATGGCAACTTCAAAATATTGAATTATGATATATTTCCTTGTTTATTATATGGTTCGTTTTGATTTCTTACTGCTGACAACTATTTTTCAATTTCATCCTGCTATTAATCTACTTCTCTATCTAATTGATTGAATCTTTCAAGCTTTTTTGTTATATCTTACTTGATTTTCAATACTTAACCATTTTTCCATCATCTAGCCTGTTTTCAGTTCTGGAACAAGGACCCAGAACTCGGGCCGAACTCTGTCCCCAACAGAGTTTGGGCCGAATTCGGTCCTCCTGTTCCAGAATCGGGGACAGCTCCAGCCGTTTGATCAAATGAGATCCTACGGTCCAGATTTACTCCGACCAAAGAAAACCCTCCCCTTATATTCGGGTTTTCCTCTCTCTCCTTCATTCTTACCATCACCTTCACCTCTCCAAACATATTTTCACAAACCCTAACCCTAGTTTTCTCTCCAAAGTGCTCCATTTCTCATCAAAATCAAGGAGAAGGGCTATTTTCTCATTCTCTTTCACTGTTCATTAAGGTATAACTCCTTCTCCCTCTCTATTTCAAGTTCTCTATTTGTTTACAAATGGCTCCTCGCTTGCCCAATCGTGGGAAGAGGACTCGAACCGAGGGTGCTTCCTCTTCGAATCCTCCTCCTCCCATTGAGCAACCATTGAACAATAACCCCTTCATCCGTTGTTCAATCCACCTCATTCTCGCGACCTTAATACTTATGACGACCGATTGTTTGTATCGCTAGACGCCTCCAATGAGTGGTTTAGTGACTTTCGGACTCGTCCGGTCTTCGCGAGACATCCCATTAATTTTACTATTTTCTCATAATTTGAATCACTATTTCAAGATCTTTGCTTAAATGAGTTAGTTGCTTCAAACTCTATTATTTATCGTAGCGCCATACAAATGTTCTATTGCAACTTGACTCACGATGCCACTCACATCTATTCCCGGGTTGCCGGTATTGATATTGCTTTTGATGATTCTGAGTTGGGCGGGTATCTTGAACTTCAAGATCTCGATATTTGGGATAAGCTTGTGGAAGCTCGCCAATTCCAATTTGTTGGTGAAACTTCCCTTGAGAGCTTCAAGGAGGAACTATGTGCCCCTAACATAAGTCCTCGCAAGCTTATGGCCAAGCACCTCAACCCGTATTTCTATGAACTTTATCGAATTATTTTCAATACTATTCTGCCAAAAGCTGGCTCCACCGATGAAGTCACATATTTTGAGATCTCTGCTTTGTATCATCTTCATTATCGCATTCCTTTCAATCTTCCACGTACCATGATGGACTGGATGATAAACTGTAGGAAGAAACCACGAGCCCTGGTTTATCCTTTGTATCTTTCTATGGTTTTTCGTGCGTTCATTGTTCCTATTCATGACTGTCCTTTCTTGCCTGCTCCTGTATTTCTTTCCAAGGCACGACGTCTTCAGGCAGTCGTCGCCTCTTCTGACACTTCTGAGCATTCTGATGATGAGGAGCCCGACGCCCCTCCACTTGGACAGGATGCGCCTCCTCCTCCTGCTACTCTTGACTCCATCCAGACCATGCTCAAAGATCGTTTTACATTGGAGGACGATCGCTGGACTCAGATGGACTACCATACTACCCTGCAGATGAGTGCCCTCAGCAACTCGCTGCACGATATCCGGTATTCCATGTCTCGTCACCCTTCTATGCCCATTCCCATGGAGCGGGATCCTGGTCGCGAGGGATATCGTATTGACGACCCCTGGGTCATGCGCTACCTGGATCCGGATGCTGCTATTGTGGACCCCAGCCGTTTATTCACTGATCCTTCAGACTCCGCTGGGCCTTCTCGTGCTCCATGATGGAGATGGCTTCTACTATCTGCTGCTGCTGCTGATGATCCTAGTTTCTGTTTTCTGATTTTCAGTTATTTAGTTTTATTTGGATTTATGTACTTGGGTTGTACTAAAACTCTGGTAGTTTTATGACTCTGGTTATGTGTGATGACAATTTTATGCTTATCATAGTTTATGCTAGTTGCTCGTTTTGATCATTCATATACAGTTTCTTCTCTATTTGGTGTGGTTGCATCATTATTTTTCTTATACAGCTTATATTGCTAATGCCAAAAGGGGGAGAAAGAATGTACATTCTTGTCATACTTTTAGTATATATATATATACTTTTTGGTGCTTTTGGAAGATATTATTTATCAGGCCAACAGGTTCAACGCATTATTTATGGGGGAGCTATTATTTCTAGCTCGGCACCGTTCATCGGTTATGGGGAAGCTATTATTTCTAGCTTGGCATTGATTATGGGGGAGCTATGTTTTTGTGATCAACTGTGTCCAGGTATGAATATTTAATATACATATATTATTTTGTCAATTATCAATATGGGGGAGATTGTTGACACAAAGTCACAGTCAACCAAATATTGATAACATTGACTAAATAATATTTGTAATAATTCAATATGACACACGACGTCTACATTAAGCTCAAGTCAGACGACAGCTCAGTCTCCGCTTCTCAGTTATAATTAAGTCTGTATTTTATACTTTTGTTGAGTCTAGACTGATGTAAACTGTGTCATGCTGAGCTCTTGAGACTTGACCTATAGCCTACCCAATAATCCTCAAACTCCACCATCCAAAAAAATACCCACTGGCCACTTAGACCAGCTCTGTGCTCTGGAGACAGAGTTCGGGCCGAACTCTGCCTCCACACAGAGTTCGGGCCGAACTCTGTCCCCTAAAAATCAATATCCCTAATTTTAGGGTTAGCTGGTTGCTAGTTGTCCAACGGCCAAATATTTGAAATTTTTTACCCGAATTCTGGCCGAATTCTGCCTACAAAAATACTATAAATAGGCCATGAATTTTCTCATTTCAAATCATTCAATCTTCTCTTCTCTTCTCTCTTATAGCTCAAATAAGCCATACCCTTCCCATCTACTAGCCACAAGCCTCCTAAGTCTCGAGTGCTCAGCATCTCTCAGTTAGGATTCTTGTGCAAGAGTTGAAGAAGTCGCTTGGACAATTCCAAGCAAATCGCCACTGCGATCCTCTGTAAGAAGTTGACATGCTCTTCTGAAGTAAAGGCACGGGTTGTAAACTACTATTTCACAAATAGTGGATTTAATCCTGAGCTAGAGTTCTCAGGCCTGGACTAGTCCTCCACGAGGGAAACCAGGATAAAATTGCTGTGTTTGCGTATGCTTTCTTGCTCTTTGTTTACTTTCCGCATTTTACTCTGAATATTTATAATTTGTGAAAGAGTTATTTTTAATTGGTTATTTTCTATATAAACTCTATTCACCCCTCTCTAGAGTTGCCATCTGTTCTTCACTTACTCCGCGTGAAACCTCACCTATAACCAAGTTTTCTGGATGTGATGCCTTGAAAGAGAATTTCTTTGGCAAGCCCTCCAGAGAATTGGGTTCAGTGGTGGTATTTATCGGAGTAGAAGTTGATGGCTCAACATCATCATCAAGAGTTGTTGCTATACTGTTGTCCTCATCAAAAGTCACATTGGTAGACTCTGTAGGATCGATTGTAGGAACGAGTTGTAAAGCGTAATACTCTAGAGGGGGTGAATAGAGTAGGCAGCAAAAATTAACTATTTAAAAATGTTAGCAGCAAGATCACAGATAATATATCACAGATATGTAAATAAAAGTAGAGAATAGAGAGCAAACGCAAACATAAGGACGTATACTGGTTTCCCTCTTGTGAGGACTAGTCCAGTCGGAAGAACTCTTGCTTCCAGTTGAATCCATTATTGAAAAATCACCACAAGTTTTCATCCGAAGTTCTTGCAACTTCTACAATACGAGCTTTGATCCGAAGTACTCGACCAACTTCAATTGTGAAGTGTCCAACTTCAATCAAGCCTCTGATTATAATCGCTCTGAAACTTCTAAACTGTACCGCACTGGCAAATCGACTAGAGGATTGTAACTGGCTTGGGATTTGAAAATGAATAGCTCAGAACACTTTGGAAGAAGTAGTAGGCTTATAGAGAAGAGATATGAAAGTGAATGAGTGAGTTGAAATAATCGGAATCCTTCTCTATTTATAGTTTTTCTAAAGGCAGAATTCTGACAGAATTCGGACAGAACTCTATGAGAAAATCTCGTTGGGATCCGTAACTGCAGGAAGACCAAGTTCAAAAAGCAACGTTCACTAACCGAACTCTAGCCGAACTCTGGCCGAATTCGGACCGAACTCTGGCCGAGTTCTGTTTGAGTTCTGTCAAGGTTTTGCAAATCAGTTTTTGGGCTTTTTGAAAAGTCAAACAGTTAGGAAGTAGTTTGGGCTTTTGTAAGTGGGCTTATTTTCAAAATGAAAGGGTATTTTGAAAATGTTTCTTGGGTATCCTATTTGCCAGTACGATACAGTGTACATCGTATTCCTAGACTCAATAGATATGAAAAATACATTGATGAAATAGAAAAACCAAGAGCCCTTTGATGACGCCTTTCTTCAAATATTTGAGCAGACTTGAAGACGCCTTTTTCACTTGACGGCAATCGTCCAAAGATAAACAGATCTAGAAATCTGAATACCTTTCGGGGGCTTCACCAACACCGTCTTTGGCCCATTGGATATGTCCTGGTTTGACAAAGCTTGATCATGCTTACTGCATGTCTATAAGAACATGTTAGACGAAATAAAACAATATGATACAAGCTTAGCAATATGATATAGAACATTAGAACAATTCTAACATTAGGACAAGGCTAAGTTTAAGTAACAACATGATAGTGATTACATGAATATTAGGGATGTTGTTATGTTAAACTTAATTGATTATCCATATTCAAAAAAATGATATAATCATTGGGCTAACAATCTCCCCCTTTTTTATTATGGCAAATCCTTTAAGTTTAATATATATACAATAGATGCATGTATCACTAATAAACACATAATACTAGAATATTGTGTGCTGACTTAAACTTATTTCTCCCTCTTTGACATGATCAAAAATAAGCTCCCCCGTAATCAGACGTAAGTAGAGCTAAAATGAACTCAAGCATAAGTAAAGGAGAAAAGCAAAAATAATCATGATCAAGGATTAGGAGAACAGTGTAACGACAACTATTTAAAAAATTGCATAACTAAAGAATAAAAAACGTGTCAAAAATAGTTGGTAGAACTTAAAAACATGGAAATCAATCAATACATAGTTTACCAACTAGAAATCCAAAAATGATTTCAAAACACATTTTGTTCATCATATTGTGTTTGAAATAGACCAAAAAAATATCAATATAGTAAGAATCAATCATTGGTCCTAAATAAAACATGAGGAATAGAAATTCACATATCTAGTATATATAAAAAAAAGTGAAAAAAATAATGAGACTTTTAACAATGATCACAAAAAAATATGATTCATAATTTGCCTATACAAATTAGTGAATCAATTCCATAAAGAGTATAATCATCGAAAAAGAATCGAAAACAAGTATACTAGAATCTATACAAAATCTATACCAAAGTTCATGCATTTGAATTCAATTACCTTAGCATGATATATATATATATATATATCCATCAGATAAATATGAAGGTAATGAAGACAAAATACTTGAGAAGGAGAAATCCAGTCGACTTGAATGCTCCCCCACAAAATATGATCAGTCTAAATATAGATAATCATGAACTTTGAGATAAAATATCAATAAGAAATGCCAAAAGCAATTTTAAACTGAATTAAATAAGGATAATTAAATATATATATAGCAAGATAACTTTTAAAAATTCGAATGAGAGAATTAAAAATAAATAATAATAATCTTATATTCTCTTATCTAATACAAATCCAAATATCATGAACAACTCAACAAGATATTTTAAGTAAAATAATATATGTCCATGATGAACTAGGTATACCACATATTAAGGGCATAAAAGATTTGAAACAATTAATTTTCTCCCCCTTAAAATATGCGTATATAGTTTAAAAATAAATTATATGCATAAAATAGATAAAAAAAAATCACAAGATCTAAGGGATATCCAAGATTTGCATCTTTTCTTTCCTTTGATCAAATGCATATAAAATTTCAAACTAAAAACAAATATCATCTTTAGGAAAAAAGAAATATCCAATAACTAAATGCTTAAAGATGAACAAAGAAAATATATCTCCAATATATATAAAAAAATATTTCAAGACATTAAAATATTTTGAAAACTGTCTTTAAAAAATTTGAGTACCGAACATATTCAATAAATCAAAAAGAAATCAAAAAGACTTTTAAAAAAAAGTGGAATTTATTACGATAAACTGTCTTAGTAAATGTTCGAATGCGTACATTTAGTCCTCAGACTGAAAGCTGGCGATTCGAATCACGAAAACAATGTTAACAAAAAGAATTCATAAATCATAAATAAATTCATTTGAACAAATAAACATAACTAGATAAATGTCCAAAGAAAATTGTATTCTAGATAGATGGTATGTCAAGGGGATAATTGATTTAAAACAATTAACTGCTCCACCTTTACATGGCTATATCCAAAAATAATAATATTGACAAAATTTTAAATAAAATTCAGAGAAATATTTTCGAAAGCAGAAAACTAATTCAAAAATATTAGGTCTTCTTATCAAAGTTCATTTCTTCCCTTTTAAAGCCTTAGCACGGTGTTCACTGACAACCGTAGGGTTAAAGAAAAGGAACGCTTTGAGAGAGAGATTCAATTTGCATGACTTCTCCCCGCAAAGAATTATTGTTATAGACAGTAACTTGAATAAGAAGATAATAATATAAAGCTCAAAATCATTCATATTACGAATATTACACAAGCTAAAGATGAAATCACAATACCATAATATTCATTGAGTAGTCAAAATATCAAATCAAGTTTAAATATAGAATAGAGTGACAGAAAAATAAATATATCAAAAGATGACAAACATTAACCTATGAAGATCAATATATGTTACCTTTTGTAAAATTAAATTATTAAATAATATTATTCATCAAATCTAAAATTCCATCAGATAATAATTGCAACTAGATCTCAATAAATCTTTAGTTTAAAAAGCGCCGATCAATCTTGGGTTAGCTGTAGAGGTACTGTCCCAGCTAACGGAGGTTCACCGGGGAACACTTAAGTACCGCTTCGCTTCGACCGGAGTCGTGGTGACAGACAGACCTTTTGTAGGCTTGTACCCAAAATAAATCTCTTCTTTAATAACCGAGGATTTAAAAAGAATTAGTACAATATGAAATAAATAATATTCTATGGACTTAAAAATCTTAGAACAATGTAGCATATGGTATAAGATGTATGAATTACATTTATTCATATGTGCTACAAAATCATTGGGTAACAATAAAATATAAAACATTTGAAAAATAAAATATAGGACCTAGATACGTTGATGTATTTTGGAATCTAGGGGACTGGGTTCAGTACCTTAGATCCAGAACTAGACGATAGTTGCAAGTACACCTTAATAAATCTTAAGTCTATAAAGTATTGATCACTTCGGGTTAGCTGTAGGGGCCGGTTCCCAGCTAGTGGTAGTCCGAAGACTAGTGCACCGTGTCGCTTCAGGCTATTTACACCTGTATGACAGAAGGACCCTTTCGGCTTGTTCTTAAAATGATCTCTACTCTTAAGAACTTAGATTCAAAAAAAATATGCAGTATCATCGAACAACATTGAAATCCAGAATCCCTAAAAGTAAATACCCAAGGAATGGTTTATCAAGAGTAAGATAAAAAATATTTCAATAAGAGTCATGTATCTAAAATGTCAACCAAAAAGCCAAAAAAAACATACTTCATTAAAATAGGCTTTGAGGAAGAAGCTAATAAAAAGAAGTACATAAATTTGTCCAAAGTAATCAATAGCTAAAGTATAAGATAAGCACAAGTTTAAAAACTACTTTTTAAAATAATATAGAACTTGAACTTAACTCATATATCCCATAAAGATATTTATACAAAAATATAAGAAACATATCAGCAATATATGAAAGACAATGAATTATTCATGTATCCTTAATAAGCATAAAAAAAATATCACAAGATCAAAAACATGCATAAATAAACTTTATCAGACAAAGATGTTATTGATTCATAAGATGTTAATCAAATTTGAGAATCAATAGTGAATATATTATGCAAGCACAAGGTTAAAATAAAATTATATGTATATACTTTTCAAGTAAATAGGAGACTTGTGCTAAACATACATACTCACAAAATACTGACTAAAATAAATACAACATGTTAAAGACAAATCTATAAGAAGTGACCATTAAAAATATTAAAGATGAAGAGTCAAAAATATAAACATCAAAACAAAATTAAGCTCTTATGCATGCTTCAAGAATAAATATTAAGAGTAAAGAGCATACATAAACAAATGTGTCACACTAGTAAAATACTATATAGTGTGAACTAATCATTTAAGCTAAACAGCTAGTCAAGCTAGGATTATATCTCACATTAATTCAAACAATAAACAATTAAAAGATATCAATGAGATCTAATAGCAAGAAATCAATAATAATATGCTAAGTATTAAAAACTATTTAGAAAGCATGTTACCGAAGTGGTTCTAGTGACCACACTTCTGTTGGTGCAATTGCTTGAAAGATGATCTTTGTAGCTTTGCAATCACCAACAAGCTCCATGGTTCTAAGGTTCAGCATAAGTACCTCCACCTGCAATATTAGGTGAAGACTTTGGTATCCAATACTTGGATCCACATTTGTTAGCTTTGGGAACCCATTTGTACAAGTTCATATCAACTAGTTTTCTAATCTGACAACGATTAGAAACGTGTCCATTCAAACCACAATAATGACAGAAAGAATTAACATTAGTACTATATGCAGCAGTATGAGAATGTGCAGTAGTGTGATATGATGTGCGTAGATATTTGTAATAGAAAGCATAGTTATGTGAAGCTTTAGCTTTGCTTGCTTCCTTAGTAAAAGATCTGACATGTGCGACTTTGTGATATGCTAAGTGTCTTGTGTTAGACTGAGACATAGGTTGCATTACCTACTTTCCCAGTCTAATCTCTAACTTTTTAGAGTTAGCACAGATATCATCATACTTAGAAGAAAGAGCATCAATTCTACATGAAGCAATAGAATACTTCTTCTTTTTTGATTCTAGTTCCTCCTTAAGTTTAGCATTTTCTTGAGTGCTTTTGTCAATACAATCAAGTGCCTCATGCAATCTAAACTTCAGTGTGGAAATCTCAGTAGAATTATCAAAAGGAGAACTATTTCTAGCAACATTCAATAAGCAAGTAAGCTTTTCTTTCTCACGTTTATAGGATAGAATATCCTTTCTAGCTTGCTTATACATATCTAATACTTTCTTGTGTTCTTCTAATAGATCACTGAAAGCATCAGATAACTCATCATAAAAATTCACTCTCTTCAGAAAAAGAATTATTTTGTACCTCGTTAAATAATGCCATTGAGCATAAATTTGCATCTTGATGAGGTTTCTCTTCTTTTTCTTCTTCTTCTTCTTCAGAAACTCTTGCTTCGCTTTCACACCATATGCTCGTGCTAGTGTACTTGTGAGATGACGATCTTTCTTCATTTGATTGTTCGTATTGACTCTCCTTTCTATTAGTAGTATAATCTTCTTGGATGTGGTCTATCTTCCTGTAATTGTCACATACATGCTCTTCTTCGTATAGGGAATTGTGTTGTATCTTAAATCCAAATTTTGTCATGTACATATTTGCATCATTATGAAGACTATCCTTCTCTCTGGAGTTTCTAGCATTATTTTTATACCGGCACTCATAAGTACTTTCAAGAACTTTCCAAATTTTATGAGATGTTGTGCAAGTATTAATAAAATTAAATACATTTGTGTCTACAGCACAGTAAAAGATATGCATAGCTTTTGCATCAAGGCTAGCTAACTTCTTCTCTTCCTCCGTGTAACTATAATAAGGCTTGTTGATTATAGATGATGTGAGAATAGAAGTGATAGTAGGCTTTTTGTAGCCGGTGACAACAACTGACCATAAGTCAAAATCTAGAGACTTCAAGTAGAAGCTCATCCGTGTCTTCCAATAGCTATAGTTTGTTCTATCAAATAGTGGGAGTCTATTTGAGGATTGCTCTGCAGTTGTGAAGTACATACTTGCCATATGTGATATAGTGATCTATGTAACAACAGTTATAAATAAGAATATAGTAGCAGTGTTACCTCGCTTTAACTGTTTAACCCGATCTGATAATAAGGATTTGCTCCAAGGATGTTAAGCCAAAATAATAGAGTCCTTGCTAGGATACCAATTGAAGGAGCAATTGGTATAAGCAATAATATCTCTATAAGGAGCACCTGCAATAATATCTCTAGAAGGAGCACCTGCTCTGATATATCTATAAGGAGCACCTGCTCTGATACCAATTGTAGGATCGATTGTAGGAACGAATTATAAAGCATAATACTCTAGATGTGGGGTGAATAGAGTAGGCAGCGAAAATTAACTATTTAAAAATGTTAGCAGCAAGATCACAGATATGTAAATAAAAGTAGAGAGTAGAAAGCAAACGCAAACACAAGGACGTATACTAGTTTTCCTCTTGTGAGGACTAATCAAGTCGGAAGAACTCTAGCTTCTAGTTGAATCCACCATTAGAAAATTACCACAAGTTTTCATCCGAAGTTCTTGCAACTTCTACAACGCGAGCTTTGATCCGAAGTACTCGACCAACTTCAATTGTGAAGTATCTAACTTCAATCAAGCCTCTGATTACAACCGCTCTGAAACTTCTAGACCGTACCGTACTGGCAAATCGACTAGAGGATTGTAACTGGCTTGGGATTTGAAAATGAATAGCTCAAAACACTTTGGAAGAAGTAGTAGACTTATAGAGAAGAGATATATAAGTGAATGAGTGAGTTGAAATGATTGAAATCCTTCTCTATTTATAGTTTTTCCAAAGGCAAAATTCTGACAGAATTCGGGCAGAATTCGGACAGAACTCTATGAGAAAATCTCGTTGGGATCCGTAACTGCAGGAAGACCAAGTTCAAAAAGCAACGTTCACTAAACGAACTCTAGCCGAACTCTGGCCAAATTCGGGCCGAACTCTAGCCGAGTTCTGTTTGAGTTCTGTCAGGGTTTTGCAAATCATTTTTTGGGCTTTTTGAAAAGTCAAACAGTTAGGAAGTAGTTTGGACTTTTGTAAGTGGGCTTATTTTCAAAATGAAAGGGTATTTTGAAAACGTTTCTTGGGTAGCCTATTTACTAGTATGATGCAGTTTACATCGTATTCCTAGACTTAATAAATATAAAAATACATTAATGAAATAGAAAAACCAAGAGCCCTTTGATGATGCCTTTCTTCAAATATTTGAGCAGACTTAAAGACGCCTTTTTCACTTGACGGCAATCGTCCAAAGATAAACAGATCTAAAAATCTGAATACCTTTCGGGGGCTTCGCCAACACCATCTTTGGCCCATTACATATGTCCTGGTTTGACAAAGCTTGTTCATGCTTACTGCATGTCTATAAGAACATGTTAGACGAAATAAAACAATATGATACAAGCTTAGCAATATGATATAGAACATTAAAACAATTCTAACATTAGGACAAGGCTAAGTTTAAGTAACAACATGATAGTGATTACATGAATATTAGGGATGTTGTTATGTTAAACTTGATTGATTAGCCATATTCAAAAATATGATATAATCATTGGGCTAACAGACTCATCCATAATTAATGAGCATTTGTTGAACACTCTATATCCCTTGCTCTTGGCCGCATAGCCTAGAAAAATACCATCGTCAACTTTGGCATCAAATTTGCCTAATTTGTCTTTGATGTTAAGGATGAAATATCAACAACCGAAAACTCTAAAATATGAAACATTTGGAGTTCTTTCAAACCAAAGCACATAGGGTATTTTCTTCGTAATAGGACGAATGAGCACCCTATTTAAAATATGGTACGCTGTACTGACAGCTTCTGCCCAAAAATATTTCGGAAGAGAGAATTTATTTAACATGACTCTAGCCATATCGCCAAGAGTCCTATTCTTCTGCTCCACAATACCATTTTGTTGAGGAGTTCTTGGACAAGAAAACTCATGATTAAAACCATTTAAATCATAAAACTTTTCAAAATCAGTATTTTCGAATTCGCCTCCATGATCACTTTGGATTCGACTAATCATGTAGCCTTTTTCGTTTTGAACCTTTTTAGCAAAAATCTTGAAAACAGAAATGACATCACTTTTGTTTGTAAGAAAAAAACCCAAGTAAATCTAGAAAGTCATCTACTATAACAAAAGCGTAGAGTTTTCCACCAAGACTGGCTACTCTACTAGGACCGAATAAATCCATATGAAGTAATTGCAAGGGTCTAGTAGTACTTACAGAGTTTACAGAATAAAATAAGGACTTGGTTGCCTTATTCAACGCACATTCGGCACATACCGTGTCCTTTTTGAATGTGATGTCGGGCAAGCCTCTAACTAGCTTCTTAGTCGATAGCCTGGATATAGTATCCATATTGGCATGACTAAGACGCTGGTGCCACAGTAATCTCTCATCTTTGTGAGCATAGAGACATATTCCTGCACTGTTAGTATCTCTAGATAGATAGAAAATGTAAATATTATCCTCTCTTATCCCTTCAAAAGCGATGTCTTCTGTTGACCTATCATAAATATGGCATTTGTTTTGTCCAAAGTTAATATCATATCCATGATCAGCAAGATGACTAATGCTAAGCAGGTTATGCTTTAACTCGGTCACCAGGCAGATATCCTTTATTACAGGAGAAGGAGAATGACCAATAGCACCATTACCTATAATATACCCTTTTAGGTTGTTGCCGAAGGATACATATCCTTCTCTCTTCATCGATAGTGATGCAAAAAGATTTGCGTCTTCCATCATATGCCGTGAGCATCCACTATCGAGAATCCACTTACTTTTAGTTGAGGAAGAAAGGTCCACCTACATCAAGAGTATATGTGACCTTTGGTACCCATGTTCTTGAGGGTCCTGAAAAGTTAGTTTTTGGCATCCATGTATATATTCATGTCTACTAATCTTCTAACTCTACATTATGGTGAGATGTGTCCATGTAATCCACAATAGGTACAAATAGCATTCCTATTTATGTTAGAAGCATGTTGATGATATCTATATGTAGCATGGTAAGAGTGGTGTGGAGTAGCATGATGATGACTATATGTGGCAGCAAGATGATGATTATATCTATATGCAGTATGGTGGTAATTTTGTTTGTGTGCAACATAGTGATGATTATATCTATGTGTAGCATGGTAGTTGTGTGTTATATTAGGCTGATAGTTATGAGAATAATTTCTACGTGCATGTGGTTTGTGTGCTTTATGGAAGCGAGTGTACATGTATGCATGTTTGCGTGCTGCAGGTGGATGATGTGTTTGACTAGTTTGAGTAGTATTGTGCCTTGTGTGTGTCTCATGTGATTGGGTTTGAGGTTGAGCAACCTGTTTTCCCAATCTAGTCTCTAATTTTTTAGAGGCAGCTTGCAGTTCATTAATCTTACCATTTAAACTATAAATTTTAGTAATAGAGATCTTGTGTCTATTCTTTTCTTCAGCAAGCTCAGTGTTGAGTGTTGTGATCTCTTGTGTTTGCTTTTCAATACGTGCTTCGGCATCATGTAGGCTCAATTTAAGCTTAGACACCTCATTTATGACTTCCGTGGGTGAAGTGTCTCTAATATTATCAAGCAATGAAGAGAGTCTTTGAATCTCGACTTCATAACTTTTGATTTTCTCCTTGGCATGTTTATATTTACCAATGACTTTCTTGTGGTCATTGAGTAAATCATTGAATGTATCGCCAAGTTTATCAAAAGTGAAATCATCGAGAGTTTCGCTAGTTACCTTATCGGATGTTGCCATTAGGCATACATTGGTAGTGTCTTGAGGAGAGTCATTTTCTTCCTCGGAGTCACTAGCTTCGCTTTCATGCCAAATGCTTGTGTTGGCATATTTTCTTGAGGAAGCCTTCTTGTATGGTTTCTCATATCTGTTGCTCTTCTTTGCGAATGGACAGTCTTTTCGGACGTGTCCAGTCTTCTTGCAGCCGTAGCATGTTGGCTCTTCTTCGTCATCTTTTTGTGGTTCCTTTTTTCTTCGATTGAAGCGTAGGAATTTCTTGAAGTTGTGGACGAGGAGAGCTTAATCATCACCTTCCGAGTTGTCGCCATCCGTCTCTTCAGAATCAGTCCTTCGACGGTGAACTTTAAGGGCAATCTTCTTTGCCTTAGGAGCAGGCTCTTTGAAGTCTTTGAGGTCAAGCTCATGAGTCATCATCTTTTCCATCAAAGTCTCCATGGACATTATAGTGAGATCATTTCCTTCTATGATGGCTTTCACCTTAGGGTTCCAAAATTTTGGTAGCCCCCTAAGTATCTTGCGGATCTTCTCGTGATTTGTATATTGTTTGTCGAGAGAAGACAAGGGGTTGATAATGTCGAGGAATCTTGTAATCATTTGTGTGATTGTCTCGTTTGGCTTCATTTTGAATGCCTCATATTCTTGAATGGGACAACTTATTTTTGATTCCTTGACTTGGGTGGTTCCTTCATGCGCCACTTCTAGAAGTCTCCATACTTCGTGAGAGATGGTGCATGTTGAGACCCTGTTAAACTCATTCCTGTCTATTGCACAAAATAAAGCATTAATAGCTCTTGCGTCTAAACTCGCCTGTTTCTTCTTCTCGTCAGAATATTTGTCGTGGGGTTTCTGTAACACCTAGTTTTCTAAAATGAGGGTAATTTTGAAATTTTGAAATTATAATTATTAATTATTGATATTTATTTTATATTATAATTTTTGGTGATTTTTAATTAATTTTAAATTATTAAAAATCATGACTTGTGATTTTTGTGTCTAGCTAGTGTAACCATAGAGACAGCTTGACCTAGAGCCTGGCCATGAGATTAGGGTATTTTATTTATCATTTTAGCCTAGAGGGTATCTTTGTCACTTTTGAATTATTATAATCTAATATATTTTATTAGGAATTTAAATGATTTATTGTGAATGGTTTGATTTAAATATTATTTTAACTAATTTTCATGTGGTCTAGATTAGCCTAACCTGGATTGACCTAACCTAGATTAGTCCTAGTTAGTCATGGTTAGACTAAGTTAGATTGAGATTGGTCATGGTTAGTCATGGCTAGTCATGATTTGTGATTTGATTAGTTATTAGTCATATTGATTAGTTAAGACTAGTGATAGGCTACCTAGGTTTCGTCTAGCCATTGAATTGTCTAGAATGATGGAGAACCCTTAGATCAACCCTAGCCCTAGATTTTAAGGCAGCCATCTTGGGATTTTCCCCTATTTAATCCCTCCCAAATCTTTGCCTCCTTGATTCATTCTCTCTCTCCTCAAGAACAAGGTGAGCTCAACTTCCTTTTTCCATAACTTTTCCATTCCTCATCCTTTTTCAACCAAACTTCTTGCATTGTGACCTAACCACCACCCTCTTGCTGTCCATGGAGGTAGAGTACAGATTTGGGGAAATCTACAGTGCTCGAGCTACAGTAGAAGAAGACTACACTTGACAGTTTTTGAGCTCGAGACACCCATTGGTAATTCTTTCATCCTCCATTTAAGCTATTGGTTTATCATCATGGATGCATAGCCCTAGGTCCCCTCTAGCTTCGGGTAGGAGATGACCCCTTCCTGTGTCGGATACGTGTCCGTATCAGACACGTATGAGTAGAGTATTAAGGTGTTCAACCCAATGCCTCAATAGGATTTTCTTCACTATTTTTAGTTTGTGTTTGAATGGAAATATTTGTTTTAATGTCGTTTACGAGTTTCTTCTTGACTGAGCTTATTTTGAGTCAGTTTGTGTCGTGTTTGGGGCCTTGAACACGCTGCACAGTAGCCGGGTTGGGTTGCCCTGCTACCCTAGTCACACTGTGGACACGACGTGGGGTCTTTGGATACGAGATTCGATAGAGAGCTAGGGGCAATGTCTGTTAAGACATTCCCCAAGTTTCATTGGATCTCGTTTGGTATCGAGAGAGAAATCTCGATGTCCTTGGTCGACTGACACTATGGTTCAGCCAGTTTGGGACTCGTG
This sequence comes from Iris pallida, assembly GCA_029216955.1. Lineage (NCBI taxonomy): Eukaryota > Viridiplantae > Streptophyta > Magnoliopsida > Asparagales > Iridaceae > Iris > Iris pallida. The sequence goes on from JANAVB010028442.1 coordinate 96,433, forward strand.
TGGTTTTTTTTTGGCTCTTGGTCACGATTCAGGGTGTCCAACCGATAGCCCTAGTCTAGGTTGACACTGGGACACAACCTCATGGGTTGTGTCATGTCGTGTCGTGCATACGAGAGTCGAGAACACGTACACGATAATTAGTTTTTCCTGTGTTGCACAGTTCACTATTTTGTATTTAATTTTCATTGGACACGTTTGTGTCCACTTTTGGTGGACACAAACCACTTGTATAGCATGTGTACATTATGCTTATTTGTTACCAACCTCTGTAATTATATTTTAATTCAAAATTCATTGTTTATTTGTCATCTTTCCCTTTTTCTGAAAACTAAGGTATCAGCCTATGTCCTATTCTGTCCAGTTTTCAAAAAAAAGGTTTTAGCAGTCTTTTAAACCTACTTAACACAGTTAATTACATGTTATTAAATGCCTAATGTGTACTCCTATGTGTATCCTAACTATGTGTCGATTATGGACTGTCTTGGATGTGTGTTCTTCACGGAAAACTGAGATTTAAATTAGGGGCTGGTTACTTGATACATATGTGTTGTATAGTGTTATTTTGAATTGATAGATTAGTTTTGTTAACTGTTGTTAATAGGATTAACTGATATGATGAACTGGGATTAACATTCATGAACCTGAGACTACATTGGACTGTTTTACTGTGTGATAATAGGCTGTTTGGAACTAATGTTTTGGGTTTTATGTCAATAGGAAATCTGGAAATATTAGGACTGTTAAATGGTGTATTGATTTGGAAATTCATGTGTACTTTCGATTTCAGGTTTTTAAATATACATGATGTGTTTCATTGATATGTTAGATTGTAAGGAAATCCTTGTGAAAGGTTGTGAATGGAGATTGGTTCATTTGCATTTGGACTGAACCTGAATTGAAACTGTTTAACTGTTTTCTTTTTATTTTATCTCAATGTTTGCTCTCCTAATAACCTGAGAACACATGAGTCTTTCCTTCATCTAGCTCACTGTCACTTGATCCACCTGGGATTAACCCTACACCTTCCTGTACACTGTTATCCATTCTTGCACAGGCACACACACACACACTGAAAATGGATTTCCTGAGAATGGTTTATTGCATTACACTCCAATGTTAACTCCTACACACAACCTACATTCATGTCACCTATGCTTCCTAGAATACACACCCTATTCTATCAATACTGTCACACTCTTGCACATGTTATACACACACACAGAACCTGAGAATGAATAACTATTTTTACCAATGTGCTAATCCCCTACACTGTTCCTAACTGCCTTTTAACTGAACCTGAAAATGGGTTGATATTGAACCTGAGATTTTTTGTATACTGTTTTTGTATTGAGATGTATCTGGAGTTCCTATTAAGGGGCTGATTTAATGGGTTTTATGTGATTAAATGAGTTGTGGAACTGTTTAAATTCAACCTGAAATCTGAATGTGTTAATCCTATAGAAATCTGGGTTCTAGTAATGCTTTACTGTTGATAAATCCTGAGAATCCTTGCATTCCTGAGACACTTTGAACCTGAGATTGGAACACTGAACACTGGGAGCACACTGTCTTGATTCCTGGATACCTGTACACTGTTAGTTATTAACCTGTGATAAGTCCCCTTTTTAAATCAGTCACCTGATTCTTAAAACCAATATCTGAGCTTGATTCCCAGTTCTTATTAACCTGGGAAAGGATTTCTGTCCCTTCTTTTCCTTCTCAGATAACTTGAAACCTAGAATTTGTTTTAAGACTAAATCTGGGAATTAGTCCTAGACTGAACCTGAGACTTCATGAAATGTTTTGATGCTTGAAAGTGTTGTCTGATATGGTGTTTTCTCAATTAACTGGAACTCAAATTCCTGTACTGCCTTCCAGGTTTCACACATCATCACTCATTACTTACTCACACACTCTTACATGTTTCACCACTACACAGCAGCCTCCACATCAGTCCATGTTAGTCCCAAATGGACAGCTGAAATCAGCCTAGGACAGGCCCTGTAGGCCATCCCATAGATTAGTCCTTAATACCCCTTTTGAACCCCCACACATTAGCCTATGTTCAGTCTTCAACCCCCCCTTTACCAGCCTATATATATACAGCCTATTACCTACTCTAAAAGAGACTGTTACCTGTCCCAAAGCAGGTCCTAAAAACCTGTCCTGTGCACCACCAAATGCTAGTCCCATTTGTCCCAAGTCTAGCCTATATATCAGTCCTCACTTTCCCCCTAAATCAGTCAATGTAAACCCCTATATATTGTATGCCTATATATATATATGAAATATATATATGTAATGTGTGTGTATGAATAAATATGTGAATATATATATGTATGAGGGCATATAGCCATGTATGAATTCCCTATATATGTATAGGTATGCCTTATATATAATGAGTATATATGTACTATATATGTATGAAGGATAAACTGTGTGGCTTGTGATTGGTGTGTGATGCTAGCCTAGGCTTGGTTAGGCCTAGTGAGACTTGTTAGACTTGTTTGGCTTAGGCTTGACCTAGTTTGACTAGTATAGTTGACTGGAGTTGACCAAGTGTTAACTTTAGTCTAGTTTGACCTAGACAGCATGCAGACGCATTGTAGATTACTATTATCATCCCCTGTATACATCTTGACTTGTGTTGCTCTAACTAGGAGTCAGGTACCTCATTTCGGACAGTACATTTGCTTCAGACATTCAGATACGAGGCAAGTACATTCTCAGACCGTTTCATACTTGTCAGGATTTACATTCTTGCTCTAGATTACTGTACTTGATGCTGACACGATTGTTATCACGGATTGGTACTATATGAATCTCTTTTTGGGATGTTATCCCCTTGTATTCACTAGATACATATTGTGATGTGCGTTTCACTTCCATATTGTATTTATTGAATACCTATATCCTTGTATACTCCTTGTGCATATTGTACTCTCAGTATCACATCAGTCCCAGGGATAGACTATCGTACTCTATTGTATAACATTGTACAACTATTGTATAACATTGTACATCTATTGTATAATATTATACACCCATTGTATAACATTGTACACTATTGTGCAAGATAACGTAACATGAGTGGATCCTTGTGTATTGATTGGGGAGGGGGAGTAGAATTGGTTATGTACTCAAATCCTATTGTACAACATTGTATAACTATTGTATATGTCTATTGTACACCCACGTACAATGGAGTTACCATTGCATTTTTCTAGCCCGTTTACATAACCAGATTGTACTCTAAAATCACATGTTCCTTACAGTTCTTACTTATCATATTTAGATATTTCCTGTTATAAATCTCTACTGTTTTTTATATATCTTCTTCTTTCAGCGTTTCATGTACCTTACTATATTGCATGCTTTATATTTCCTAACATGATATGAACTGCGTGAGAAGTTTTGTGCTCGCTCCCGTCCTGACTAGATCTGTTGAAAATTTTATAGAGGATGATGAGGCACCCTGCACCCTTACTTGGAGTTTGCCTAGTTGACACTCGCGACCTGGACCCCAAGGGAGGTTCAGGCAGCTGCTGAGGACGATACCTTGCTTAGTATAGATAGTTTAGACTGTTTTCCTTTTATGTTTAGTTGTTGTTCTTGATTCAGAGTTTGTATATTATAGAGATGTTGAGACTTGTATTTCATTTCTGTTGTACCTCAGTTGAGGATTTCTTATCTATCTTATCGTGCTACATTCTACCTTAGATTGTGATTGAGTTGTACCTCTGTGTTGGCCTCCTTATGAAGAGTATTCATATTATGCTAGTTATAGTTCATGATCTAGAACAGCGTTCTACCATCGACACTGCGGCGTAGGCTGGGCGTTGTTACGTTCTCGTACCCTCACAGTGGGTGCGGGTCGTGACATGTTTTTAGTGGTGGCCCATACAGGTCGAGTTTATGTAGTGGTATTCGAACTAGAGTATCACTACAGCCTGCAGTAGGATTAGGATATTTTTTGAGGTACTCGATCACATTAGGAAAAACTCTTAATCAGATTCCTTTTGTCTAAAATTGTTGATTATTGACTTTCCTTTGAATATAAACTGTGCTCCTTTGAATTTTTGCTTCATTTCCAGAAATTGCTTCTTATTTTGATCTGTTTTCATGATGGTTATGAAGACACGATCTCATCACTTCGGTTCGGAGAATACTATCGAGAGGCTGGCCACCTCTCGTCCTGTTCATCAGGGCCTCGAGACCGTAGCTTCTGTTGTGCCAACTCAGGTTGGCGTTTCTGCTACATTGGAGGTGCACCTCTATCTGTACAGAGATTTTCTCCCGTTATTTCTGATTTCTCTCAGCAGCGGTGATTCATGCAGCATCAGCAGCAGACCAGGGGAAACCAGCAGGGCGAGCTATCGTCAAGACAGTCAAGGATGCACAGACCATTGGAGATCTTGCTGCAAGTTCCGTTCTTCTTGATTCTATTCCCAAATTGTCATTTATAACTACCTCGAAATCCGATTCCATCTGTTCCTTGTTGATTAGTTAACTTTGTCACGTTGTTCTTTTGTTATGTTTGTTTTTTTCTTCTGAGAAAATCATATGGGCTAGGTCACCTGAATCATGGGATCTAGAATCTTCGATAGTCGTGATAGTTGGCATAGTGAGGACACGTAGTCAGACTTTGGATGTATTTCTCGGGTATGAGAATTTAAGGTTTTTGCCGTCGCGTGCGACAATACTAAAATTTTAAATACCATGAACCTAGAGGTACGTACCTTAGTCAAGGACTATGTGATTATCGTAGCCGTGCTCACTAGCATGACGAAGATTCTGAGTATCATGATTTTGGACAGACGCATATGATTATCTGACGGTATGATTGAGACTTTGATTGTGGGGTGTTAACCTAGAAGGACTACTACCATTTTAATTTCGAGGACGAAATTTTTATAAGGTGGGTAGGATTGTAACACCCAGTTTTCTAAAATAAGGGTAATTTTAAAATTTTGAAATTATAATTATTAATTATTGATATTTATTTCATGTTATGATTTTTGGTGATTTTTAATTAATTTTAAATTATTAAAAATCATGACTTGTGATTTTTGTGTCTAGCTAGTGTAACCATAGAGACAGCTTGACCTAGAGCCTGGCCATGAGATTAGGGTGTTTCATTTATCATTTTAGCCTAGAGGGTATCTTTGTCACTTTTGAATTATTAGAATTTAATATATTTTATTAGGAATTTAAATGATTTATTGTGAATGGTTTGATTTAAATATTATTTTAACTAATTTTCATGTGGTCTAGATTAGCCTAACCTGGATTGACCTAACCTAGATTAGTCCTAGTTAGTCATGGTTAGTCTAAGTTAGATTGAGATTGGTCATGGTTAGTCATGGCTAGTCATGATTTGTGATTTGATTAGTTATTAGTCATATTGATTAGTTAAGACTAGTGATAGGCTACCTAGGTTTCATCTAGCCATTGAATTGTCTAGAATGATGGAGAACCCTTAGATCAACCCTAGCCCTAGATTTTAGGGCAGCCATCTTGGGATTTTCCCCTATTTAATCCCTCCCAAATCTTTGCCTCCTTGATTCATTCTCTCTCTCCTCAAGAACAAGGTGAGCTCAACTTCCTTTTTCCATAACTTCTTCATTCCTCATCCTTTTTCAACCAAACTTCTTGCATTATGACCTAACCACCACCCTCTTGCTGTCCATGGAGGTAGAGTACAGATTTAGGGAAATCTACAGTGCTCGAGCTACAGTAGAAGAAGACTACACTTGACAGTTTTTGAGCCCGAGACACCCATTGGTAATTCTTTCATCCTCCATTTAAGCTATTGGTTTATCATCATGGATGCATAGCCCTAGGTCCCCTCTAGCTTCAGGTAGAAGATGACCCCTTCCTGTGTCGGATACGTGTCCGTATCAGACACGTATCCGTAGAGTATTAAGGTGTTCGATCCAATGCCTCAATAGGATTTTCTTCACTGTTTTTAGTTTGTGTTTGAATGTAAATGTTTGTTTTAATGTCGTTTACGAGTTTCTTCTTGACTGAGCTTATTTTGAGTCAGTTTGTGTCGCATTTGGGGCCTTGGACACGCTGTACAGTAGCCGGGTAGGGTTGCCCTGCTACCCGAGTCACACTGTGGACACGACGTGGGGTCTTTGGACACGAGATTCGATAGAGAGCTAGGGGCAATGTCTGTCAAGACATTCCCCAAGTTTCGTTGGATCTCGTTTGGTATCGAGAGAGAAATCTCGATGTCCTTGGTCGACTGACACTATGGTTCAGCCAGTTTGGGACTCGTGTGGTTTTTTTTGGCTCTTGGACACGATTCAGGGTGTCCAACCGATAGCCCTAGTCTAGGTTGACACTGGAACACAACCTCATGGGTTGTGTCATGTCGTGTCGTGCACACGAGAGTCGAGAACACGTGTACGATAATTAGTTTTTCCTGTGTTGCACAGTTCACTGTTTTGTATTTAATTTTCATTGGACACGTTTGTGTCCACTTTTAGTGGACACAAACCACTTGTGTAGCATGTGTACATTATGCTTATTTGTTACCAACCTCTGTAATTATATTTTAATTCAAAATTTATTGTTTATTTGTCATCTTTCCCTTTTTCTGAAAACTAAGGTATCAGCCTATGTCCTATTCTGTCCAGTTTTCAAAAAAAAGGTTTTAGCAGTCTTTTAAACCTACTTAACACAGTTAATTACATGTTATTAAATGCCTAATGTGTACTCCTATGTGTATCCTAACTATGTGTCGATTATGGACTGTCTTGGATGTGTGTTCTTCACGGAAAACTGAGATTTAAATTAGGGGCTGGTTACTTGATACATATGTGTTGTATAATATTATTTTGAATTGATAGATTAGTTTTGTTAACTGTTGTTAATAGGATTAACTGATATGATGAACTGGGATTAACATTCATGAACCTGAGACTACATTGGACTGTTTTACTGTGTGATAATAGGCTGTTTGGAACTAATGTTTTGGGTTTTATGTCAATAGGAAATCTGGAAATATTAGGACTGTTAAATGGTGTATTGATTTGGAAATTCCCGTGTACTTTCGATTTCAGGTTTTTAAATATACATGATGTGTTCATTGATATGTTAGATTGTAAGGGAATCCTTGTGAAAGGTTGTGAATGGAGATTGGTTCATTTGCATTTGGACTGAACCTGAATTGAAACTGTTTAACTGTTTTCTTTTTATTTTATCTCAATGTTTGTTCTCCTAATAACCTGAGAACACATGAGTCTTTCCTTCATCTAGCTCACTGTCACTTGATCCACCTGGGATTAACCCTACACCTTCATGTACACTGTTATCCATTCTTGCACAGGCACACACACACACACTGAAAATGGATTTCCTGAGAATGGTTTATTGCATTACACTCCAATGTTAACTCCTACACACAACCTACATTTATGTCACCTACGCTTCCTAGAACACACACCCTATTCTATCAACACTGTCACACTCTTGCACATGTTATACACACACACAGAACCTGAGAATGAATACCTATTTTCACCAATGTGTTAATCCCCTACACTGTTCCTAACTGCCTTTTAACTGAACATGAAAATGGGTTGATATTGAACCTGAGATTTTGTGTATACTATTTTTGTATTAAGATGTATCTGGAGTTCCTATTAAGGGGCTGATTCAATGGGTTTTACGTGATTAAATGAGTTGTGGAACTGTTTAAATTCAACCTGAAATCTGAAAGTGTTAATCCTATAGAAATCTGGGTTCTAGTAATGCTTCACTGTTGATAAATCCTGAGAATCCTTGCATTCCTGAGACACTTTGAACCTGAGATTGGAACACTGAACACTGGGAGCACACTGTCTTGATTCCTGGATACCTGCACACTGTTAGTTATTAACCTGTGATAAGTCCCCTTTTTAAATCAGTCACCTGATTCTTAAAACCAATATCTGAGCTTGATTCCCGGTTCTTATTAACCTGGGAATGGATTTCCTTCCCTTCTTTTCCTTCTCAGATAACTTGAAACCTGGAATTTGTTTTAAGACTAAATCTGGGAATTAGTCCTAGACTGAACCTGAGACTTCATGAAATGTTTTGATGCTTGAAAGTGTTGTCTGATATGGTGTTTTCTCAATTAACTGGGACTCAAATTCCTGCACTGCCTTCCAGGTTTCACACATCATCACTCATTACTCACTCACACACTCTTACATGTTTCACCACTACACAGCAGCCTCCACATCAGTCCATGTTAGTCCCAAATGGACAGCTGAAATCAGCCTAGGACAGGCCCTGTAGGCCACCCCATAGATTAGTCCTTAATACTCCTTTTGAACCCCCACACATTAGCCTATGTTCAGTCTTCAACCCCCCTTTACCAGCCTATATATATACAGCCTATTACCTACTCTAAAAGAGACTGTTACCTGTCCCAAAGCAGGTCCAAAAAACCTGTCCTGTGCACCACCAAATGCTAGTCCCATTTGTCCCAAGTCTAGCCTATATATCAGTCCTCACTTTCTCCCTAAATCATTCAATGTAAACCCCTATATATTGTATGCCTATATATATATATATATATATATATATATATATATATGTAATGTGTGTGTATGAATAAATATGTGAATATACATATGTATGAGGGCATATAGCCATGTATGAATTCCCTATATATTTATAGGTATGCCTTATATATAATAAGTATATATGTACTATATATGTATGAAGGATAAATTGTGTGGCTTGTGATTGGTGTGTGATGCTAGCCTAGGCTTGGTTAGGCCTAGTGAGACTTGTTAGACTTGTTTGGCTTAGGCTTGACCTAGTTTGACTAGTATAGTTGACTGGAGTTGACCAAATGTTGACTTTAGTCTAGTTTGACCTAGACAGCATGCAGACGCATTGTAGATTACTATTATCATCCCCTGTATACATCTTGACTTGTGTTGCTCTAACTAGGAGTCAGGTACCTCATCTCGGACAGTACATTTGCTTCAGACATTCAGATACGAGGCGAGTACATTCTCTGACCATTTCATACTTGTCTGGATTTACATTCTTGCTCTAGATTACTGTACTTGATGCTGACACGATTGTTATCACGGATTGGTACTATATGGATCTCCTTTTGGGATGTTATCCCCTTGTATTCACTAGATACATATTGTGATGTGCGTTTCACTTCCATATTGTATTTATTGAATACCTATATCCTTGTATACTCCTTGTGCATATTGTACTCTCAGTATCACATGAGTCCAAGGGATAGACAATTGTACTCTATTGTATAACATTGTACAACTATTGTATAACATTGTACATCTATTGTATAATATTGTACACCCATTGTATAACATTGTATACAATTGTGCAAGATAACGTAACATGAGTGGATCCTTGTGTATTTATTGGGGAGGGGGAGTAGAATTGGTTATGTACTCAAATCCTATTGTACAACATTGTATAACTATTGTATATGTCTATTGTACACCCACGTACAATGGAGTTACCATTGCATTTTCCTAGCCCGTTTACATAACCAGATTGTACTCTAAAATCACATGTTCCTTACAGTTCTTACTTATCATATTTTGATATTTCACGTTATAAATCTTTTCTGTTTTTCATATATCTTCTTCTTTCAGCATTTCATGTACCTTACTCTATTGCATGCTTTATATTTCCTAACATGATATGAACTGCGTGAGATGTTTTGTGCTCGCTTCCGTCCTGACTGGACCTGTTAAAAATTTTACAGAGGATGATGAGGCACCCTGCACCCTTACTTGGAGTTTGCCTAGTTGACACTCGTGACCTGGACCCCAGGGGAGGTTCAGGCAGCTGCTGAGGACGATACCTTGCTTAGTATAGATAGTTTAGACTGTTTTTCTTTTATGTTTAGCTGTTGTTCTTGATTCAGAGTTTGTATATTGTAGAGATGTTGAGACTTGTATTTTATTTCTGTTGTACCTCAGTTGAGGATTTCTTATCTATCTCATCGTGCTACATTCTACCTTAGACTGTGATTGAGTTGTACCTCTGTGTTGGCCTCCTTATGAAGAGTATTCATATTATGCTAGTTATAGTTCATGACCTAGAACAGCATTCTACCGCCGACACTACGGCGTAGGCTGGGCGTTGTTACGTTCTCGTACCCTCACAGTGGGTGCGGGTCGTGACAGTTTCTCAACGAGATCACCATTAGCAACTATCCTGGCAGGCTTTTTGTAACCATCGGTAACAATGGTCCACAGGTCGAAGTCTAACGACTTGAGATAAAAACTTATCCTTGTTTTCCAATAGGTGTAGTTTGTTCCATCAAATAGGGGAGGCCTATGAGTGGACTTCCCTTCACCGTGATTGGAAAACATAGGTTGAGTGGTTGCCATGGATCAGCTCTAGGATGTTAGTCCTTGATAAGAGAACAGAGCTCCGATACCAATTGAAGTACAGGTAGGCAACTCTAGAGGGGGATGAATAGAGTTTATAGCAAAAATGATCAATTAAAAATTTAAACTCTCTTCACCAACTAAATAATCAGAGTAAAAGAAATACGGAAATAAATAGTACAGAGCAAGCACAGCACAGCAAGATTTTTAACCTGGTTTCCCTCGTAGAGAACAAGTCCAGGCCTGAGAAGTCTAGCTCAGGATTGAAATCCACTATTTGTGAAATAGGGTTACAACCACGTGCCTTTTCACAGAAGAGCACGCCAAACTTTTTTGAATGATCGCTTTGGCGAAACTTGGACTTTTCCAAGTGACTTACAACTTCTTGCACTTTAAACTTGTAGATGGATCGTACTGAGCCACTTGGACGGTTGGAAAGTTTGAATTCTAAGTGGATGGGAAGGTAAGGCTCTTGAATATATAGGCTATGTAAGAGAAGAAGAAGAAGAGAAGAGTGGATGGTTCAAAATAAGAGAAACCAAGGCCTATTTATAGGGTTCGGGGTAGGCAGAATTCGGCCAAAATTTGGTATAAATAATTCAAATTTTTGGTCGTTTGACAACTAGCAGTGATCAAGACCTAAAAATCAACATCCTGAATTTTAGGGGACCGAGTTCGGCCCGAACTCTGTGGGAGGCAGAGTTCGGCCCGAACTCTGTCTTCTATGGACAAAATATTCTTTTGTGGGCTTTGGATGAATAGGTTGATTGGGATTTGGGCTAAGTAAACCTATAAAGCCATATAGATTGAGTTTGAGCTCGATGTGTCAAATTGGACTACGACAAACATTGTTTTATTAATTTTCAAGATTAGGTTAACTGTGATCCGGTTTGGGTCAACATCAAGTTCCTATATATTTTAGAACTGGGGCGTGACATATTTTTGTGGTGGCCCATGCAGGTCGAGATAAATCATTTCGGTTACGTTACTGTACCAGACGAGCCTGCATTAGGATATATATTAGAATCTCAATCCACTATTGCTATTGAAAATTCCTTAGACTTCTACTATCATCCTTGAAAATTCGCATTGTGCTCAAATCATACCATTCTTGAATTACTGTTTATGAATTCTCGTATTTCCCTCTCTCGGAAGGACGAACACTTATGTTGACGACCACTTTGTCATTATCTTATTATTGATTGTAACTATGGCAGATAGAATATTTTATAGGTGATTATTTCGAGTATGTAGAGGTTTGGTAAGACATCACTACTAGATAAACCGATAGTAAGAAGGGCATTACTATCGAGGGGTACTATAAGAAAATCCCTCTGGTTGAATGATTTGTTGAGTTACAAATTGGTGATTTGACAACATCATATAAATTATTACATTGAGCTAGGATGTTTACTTTAAAGGATATAGTAATACATGCTTGACAGGATTAGGTGATTAGCTAAGGTGGGTAGACTGTAAAGACACCCCTCTAAGATAGGATGTGGAATATAGAATAGTGTAGTATTTAACCATAACATGAGACATGAGGACCATTAGGCCAAACTATGCCACCCTCTTCTTGAGTTAGATAGAGTTCTAGAGAGGGATATGATAAACCCATACAGGTTGACCAGGGAAGGTACAGAAAAATTCTTTGATCGTAAGGATTGAACTTGAAGGAAGACAACTTGAAAGTTTCAAGGGATAATAGCAATTAAAGTTCGAGGAACCGTCAGGATGAACAAATTAATGGAGCATGATGATCATGACTATATATAAACATTTAGAGTTATGTTGTACTAAATTTGAGGAAATTTTTATGTAAAGGATATAGAATTCAGGAGTATGATATATAGGGATGATGAAGAGCCACCATAGGAAGATTATTATCAATTTATGATGGATGAGTATGTAAGACTAAGTTGGACTAATCAACGATCTCTATATTGGTTGAGTCAATCTTGAATGAACTATTAGAGATAGAGACTAAAGGAATACAATACAGTTAGACTATGATCGAGGTATTTGATATAAGTACTTATTAGACCAAGTCCCAGATTTTTCTTAGCAGATAGTTAGGTGTGCTTGTGAGAAAGGTATAATTGCTTATGGATAGATAAGGTAGATCATTGGTTGTACTGTTATTGGATATAGCTTAGGGCTTGTAAAAGTATGGCATAAAGTTTTAGGGTTGATCAAGTTTAAGAATTGACCGTGATCTTCGATGATTAATCATAGCAAAGAATATAGGAATAGAGTTAGAACCTTACCTCAAGAGGCAGACTAGTAAGCCTTTGTTGATGCAAGTTAGTTAGAGACCCTAGTGGAACTACAACTAAACATTGTATTAGTTTGAGGATAAGTAGTGGGTATGCTAGAAGAGAGAATTATAAGGAACAATACATTTAGTCTGAATAAATGAAGATGAATAAGAATGGAATTTCAGGAATAATTATTGAGACGAGGATTACGACCATGATTATTAATGACAACATAAAAAGGATTACAAAAAGAACCATGCCATAAGCAGGATCTTGAAATTAAGATCCAATAAAGAACGAGGGGATTATCTCGAGGAGATAGACGATACAAATTTATGACACATAGATGTAAGCTTAGAAAAATGATAATAAAATACAAGGATATTGATATGGAAAATTGTAAGCACTTGAACGAGATTAAGGCATGAGATGAGAAGAAAGGATTTCAAGATGGAGAGGTAGAGTTACCCTAATAGATTGATAAATAGGATCTAGAGTAGAGTTGTACGTAGTAGATGATACATTAAATGATGCGTATTTTTTAAGGATAGAGGATATTATGAGCAGCTTGATATTGAGTTAGCAAAAATTACAATTGAGATGAAATAGAGTGTACTAATAGAAAGTGGATGACATAAAGGACTTTCGGATGCTATAAGTTTGATTTTGGGTTAAGATTGATTAGCCAAATTTGATGGATCATATGTTACGTAGGAACCTGATAGATAGGCTAAATCATAGTATGAATTGGCTTGTAATTACCTCAGCCCGTTCGATTTTTATATTCTTCTAAGTGACTTTCAGTATTTGTTTTAGACGTATCCATATTCTTGCCCTTCATATTTCTAAGCTCGTAAATCACGGTTGCGTGACTTAGCCATTTTTTGATTCTAAAATACGATTAAGAAGACCCTATTCTTCCTGAGCCATGCCTGGATCTTAAACCAAAATCTTGATTTTATACCTCTTCTGCCAAATGATCATATTACCTTAGACGTTATTCCTTCCAAATTCCTGTTTAAGTATCTACCTAAGTCGTACCTTATTCTCATAAACTTTTTCTTCCTTGAACTTATCAAAATCTTACCACGATCTACAACTTCTCTGTTGGCAATCCTCTTCAACTTATCTTTCCTTTATGCAAATCCCTCTATGCTACTTCACTCCAGTTATGTCCAACCGTGTCAATTCCTTCTAATATATTAAAACCCTGACTAACAGTACCATGATAGTACCTAAGTTTTCTTAGATTTTTGTAGTATGTAAATACCCAAATTCTCGTATCCCTCATAGAACGGTGGTGTATCATGAATCTTTTTAGTAGGATCATATCCTTGGTCTTGCTGCTGAATTCCTATAAGTTAGGATGCATCTGTTGTAGGACCGTTGAGCACATCTAGAGGGGGGTGAATAGAGTGAGTGCGAGTGCAGCGAAAAATAATCACCAATTTTAAAATTATAAACAGATAACTATGACAATAAGTAAGAGACAGTAAATAAATATAGCAAGAGATAGAGAGATCAAACTCAGTGACACAGCGATGTATACCGGTATCCCTCTGAAAGGACTAATCCAATCTCGAGTACTCTTGCTCGATGTTAATCCACTAAGGCACAAGCTAATTGAGAGCTTGCAGTCCCTTACAAAACCGTGCTTGGTGACAAGTGCACGACCAACTTCACAACACCATGCTTGGTGACGAGCGCACGACCGGCTCTACAAAAAAGATAATTTTTGTACTTTGAACAACCTCTTTACAACTCTTGAGAACCAAAAGACTCTAGATCAAAATAGATATTACTGGCTTTTGGCTAAGAGGAGTGTAAGTGTGATATGAAAACTTTTAATCAGGTGAAAATACTTATTGAATAGAGAAGAGAAGATGAAGAATGAATGAGTGATTTGGAATAAGAAATTCTCTTTTATTTATAGGTGTTTTCTGAGACCGGACTCGGGCAGAGTTCTGATAGAGTTCTGATGCAAAGATTTTGCATAAGAACATTGCATGCAGATTTGGAGGCAACAAATATTTGAATTTAAACAGACCGAACTCGGGCAGAGTTCGAACCGAACTCGGGCCGAACTCGGTTTGAGTTCTGTCTAGGAAAAATGTTAAACATTTGTATAAAGTTGTTGCATAATGGAATAGAACTTTTTGGTAGATGGAATAAGGATAGGTAGGTTGTACAGAAAAGTGGACTAAGATTAACCTAAGCCAGTATTACCCAGTCGATCTTACAATTTATATCCTATACTCAATAAAGATAAAATACATAATAAATTATAAAATGACTCAGACTAGATTCCAATGAAAGTAAGCTTCAGACAGATGATTTACGTGCTTGATGATGTAGTAGTACACTTGTTGATATTGATTTCACAAGTCCTGAAATGATTAGCAGCAGTTCGTATATTTTGTGTATTGACTTAGGATCATGTCAATTATTAAAATCGGGTGTGACCATGGAATAGGCCAACAATCTCCCCCATTTTGATAATTGACAAACTTGAGTCTATACCAAAATATATCTAGAATAGAACAAATAAAATTACCTGAAAAATGGTTTTGGTAGTCTTTCTTTGATTGTTTATTTTGGTATTGTGCCTCTTTCTCCCCATTTGTCAATGAAAAAAATGGTTTTGGCTCCCCCGTAATGTGTGAAGCCAACAATGTTCATCAAATAGACAAAGTAATACTAGAGAGATAACAAATAATAACAGTTCCACAAAGTGCATAAAAGAATTAACTAGTACTAAAAATACTAAAAATGTCATGCATAAATAGAAAGATACAACCATCATCATCATCACAAAGTGCTAATAAATGCCTAACTGTGAAGTTTAGACATAAAAAAACTACATCATAGATCATCATCTATCAGCCCTATCCAAAATTCACTAGCACAAGTCCGCATCACATAGGAGTATCGTCACCGCCAGGTGCATCCGGACGAAAATATGCAGCAGTAGGATCAAAATAAGGGAATGTCGTCTCATCTGCGAACCTGGGTCTAGGGAAGCTGGGGTGAGGAAGTATGGTAACTGGATGTGATGGGTCATGGGAGGGACTCAAGTGAAGATCAGCAATGTCGTTCCGCAACACCTGAGCCTGGGTGATATGGCGGAACTCGGAGTCAAGATAGCTCTGATGACGTTGCGCAGAGAGGGCAATAAAATCATCAAAATGCTGATAGAAGCCAGGGTCAAAACCCAGAGCAGGGGCTGGAGCAGCAGGAGGAGGAGCCTCGGGGTCAGCATCTGGAACAGGCTCAGCACCAAGAGGTAGAGGAGGAGTAGGGTATAACCTAGACCTACTAAGATCTATGGCTGTATAGGAGTAAGAACAGGTTTGAAGATCGATTTCAAACCTTCGAAAGATAGAGGCCAAATGCATGGGATAGTCGAGGTTGCATCCTGTATTTCTGTAGTTCAGCAACCAGGCCATTATGGTCTTGAAAACAGAGAATGGAATGCCAAAGTAAATGTGGTACATGACTGAAAATTCTAAAAGGTAATCTCATCAGAGGATCCCTTCTTCGGAAAAAGAACAAAGAATACGAACCTATGGAGTTCATAGAAGTTTTGGTTGAGATGTTTGGAGTACTCTTCTAGGAACATGTTTGGTATGAAACAAAAGTTCTTTAAAGGAATCAAGAGTGACACCTTCAGGGAATTGGATGTGATGGATATCCACTAAGGCTTCACCTATATCATGAACATGGAAGTATTCATTGATGTCGGTGGCACTGAATTTTAGTTCATGTCCAGCAACACAAGAATAGAAATTTCTGTTAGGTTTTACTTGCAGGTTGCTAAAACATACGGACAGCGTTATCATAGATATTCTCAGCTACTTCGAAAAAGTCACGAAAGCCGAGACGGTCGAATGTGGAAGCATATTCAAAAAATATAGTAAAGTTTACACGTGCCCCAGCACAAATTCTACGACCAAAAAAAGAGTCAAACCAAAGGTCCGAAAATTCCTTGTCAGGAAAGAGACCGAAATCAAAATCATCGGATCATATAGGTCTAGCTGGACTAAAGACATTCGTGGGAACATAATCAGAAGAGAAAGATCCTGCATGTGAGGAATCAACCTTTCTCTTTTGGTTCTTGGGTGCCATAGATGAGAAGAAGGGGATAATGGAATACCTTAGAAAGGAGGAAGAAGATGGAGAAGAACAGCCTACTTAAAATCCTGAGAAGCTTAAAAGGAAGGAGGAGGAAGAGCTCTTGGAAGTAATATAGGGTAATTCTCGATTTGGTGATGGAAAAAAGTGGAAGGAAGAAGGGGTATAAATAGGGCTAGGACCGGTTGTTCGGTTCTGGAATCTGAATAGCGTCGACCAAACTCGGTCCGAACTCGGTCAGAGTTCGGTCCGAGTTCGATTGCTTGTATTTCAATGCCATAAATGCAGTATTTGTTTAAATTTTGAATTTATGACTGTTGTAAAACCCCTAAATTTTTACTATTTTTATTAAATTTGGTACTGATTTAAAATTTTGTAATGTACGTCGCATAGTCGTATTTTACGTCGTGCACGAAAGTTTATTTTTTTTCAAATTTGCTCGACGAGTGCGAATATGTGCGAGCGTACATATTTTTAGAAAAATATTTTCTATTTTCGAAGTGATATATATAATAATTATTTTGCTATTTTACCGAATTTCTAAGTTTATTATTTCAAGCCTTTTCTTTCTAACATTTATTAATAATAAATTATATTTCATTGTGTACTAGAAAAGCATAATTTTGTATAAATAATTATGCATACATATCTTATAATTAATTATTAGTTTATATTTAATTGATAATATAATTTTTGAAATTATTACTATTAGTATTTTTGGAAAATATATTTTGAATTTATTATGACAATTTAAATCTTGATTTGAACTTTGGATTTATTTAAAATAATATCTATAATTAGAAATTTGAATTATCTTATTTTTAAACTAAAATTTTTTAATTAGATTTAAATTGGATTTGTATTTGCATTTGGATTTTATTGATTTTAAATTAAGTTGTGAATTATCTAAATTGGGTTTAAATTATTCCTAATCCATATCCAATTGGGAATTCCTACATCCTATAAATAGGCAGGTACTTATCCATATTATTTACTCCATAATTTCTCCACCCAAGTACCGTGCATCGTGTCCATGTCTGTTTCCCCTTCCCATCCAATATAAATTTGTTATTACATTTACATGTACCAATCATCGTGTCTGACACCCCGGACACATCTCTACGTCCCCTTTCCCGTGTCGGATACAACCAACACCATCCCAATTACACCCCGACACATCCCTAACCCTAATCCTAGCACTCTGCCATTGCCCCGTTGTCTACCACCCACCAAACCCAGCCATTATTGACCACAGGACACCATCCCCGCCGTGGCCATCGTCTCCACCACAGCTCCACCATACGCTCGATCGACACTGATCCAAACCCGACCTACACCACCACCGCAACCACCACTATCCCCATCATCGACACTTTCGAATTTCTCCCATGGCACCACTGCCGTCACCCCTGACCAAACTCTGGTCAACCAGCCCCTCACGACCACCACCTTCAGGCGATCACCGTCACACAATATTTTTCCCAAAAAGAAATAAACAAACACCACCATCATTAACAAAATTAGATCTGACACATCCTCACCTGACTTAAGACCTCGTCCCGTCGATCGCCGCGTCGGCGAACCCCCTGAGTACCAGCCCTCACCGAACGCCTCCATCACCGTCAGCCGCCTCCGGCCGCCGCCCCTCTTCGAACCTCGCCGGCCACACACACCCGACCGCCCATGTCTCGATCAGCCACCGCCGCGTCCCCAAACCCTCCTCCGACGTACGCCGTGCGCACCACCGCGCACCGACCACCATCTGCTCCCTCGCGACCCCCCCTATGCCGCCGACATTTCTCCCGACCGCCTCCGCCTCCACCGCGAGCGGCGTGCGCGCGACCCCTCTCCGTCGCGTACTCGCACGTCCAGCGGTGAGCCCCGTCGACCGATCAAACCGCGTCCGCCCCATTGCTTCCTCGCCCGACCGCTCCTCTCTCCTCTTCCACTGCTCCTTCTCTCAAAAACCTGCTCCCCGTTCTCCATCACCCCCTCCGCTTCTCCTTTCCTTCTCCGACCGACGAACCCTTCACCGCCGCTCCGCCTATCTCTCCGGCCGATATCCTCTCCCTCTGCCGAATTCCTTTTTTTCCCAACCATTCTCTCTCTCTCTTCCGTTTCCATAAGAGCAGCAGCTCTTATGTTTGATATTTTGTTAGTTTTTTTGTTTTGGTGCTTTATTATTGTTTTTTTTTCTTTTTTGGTATCTGTTATTTTTACTATCACTTATTATAATTACTATTATTATTATTATTTTTATTTTTATTATTATCAATAATAATATTATTATTATCATTGTCCTTATTATTATTTATTATTATTATTATTCATCTTATTATTATTGTTATTATTACTATTATTATTTCATTGTCACTATTATTATTATTATTCTTAATATTATTATTACTATTATTAGTATTTTCATTTTCATTTTGTATATTGTTGTTCTTTTTGTAAAAATAAAAACTAATTATTTGCTACTATTATTATTTTAGAAATTTTATGGACACATATTTTCTAACCGTTTTCAAAGATAGTTTTCACCAAAAAAAAGTTTCACTCCAACAAAATTAGGTTTTTGTCTTAAACTAGTTTTCTAGATTTGTAAATATCTATCAATGACTTTTTATTAGTAAAATATAGTTTAGCCTAAATCAAATTTTTCTTTATTTTTAAATATTTATAAAATATTATTTTACTAATAAAAATAGAACTCCTATCTAATTATCCAATTTTGACAACTTAGAGTGTTGCCGAAAACAATTTTTGACTTTAAGTATTTCTTTTAGACTCAAACTAGTTTTCGATTATTATAAATAGTTTTTCTCAATTGTATATATATTATTTCCTTCGATTTCCTCCAATCTGTGACTAAATCCTCTTATTCCTGTTCTGTCACCAAATTCGTACTATCCTATGTCGACCTTAACTAACCCGACCATTCCGGACCTAATAGAACTATCCGCGCCACCATCAGAGGTCACATTGCATAGTTGTTACACCGAAGTTGTAGTTCGTACCACATTGATCATTGTAGCACACCAGGCGTCCTACCAGGCAAGACACCTTGCCATTTGTTGTTTATTTATTTTAGCTCATATTTTATGCATTGTTCATTATTTTCTTTATGCAAAATAAACTGTGATACATGGCATAACCTGTTCGAACTTACTGTTCATTTATATTTCCTGCTATGTATTGTTTTTCTTACACATGAAACCTAGATTTAAGGGGCCACCTTGTGTGTTGCATTCATTGGCCTTGACACGTTGTAACACGAAGTTGTGTGTCGCATGTAGAACACAGACATACGTGGCTGGCTGGCCACCGGTGCGTATAAGCCGTGCGATAGGAATAACCGCTAATAGAGGTTGCATGCTTAGTTTGACTTAGCGGTTATAGAGGTTATTGTTGTGGATACAACATAGTAGGCATTGGGCGGGGAGGACAATTCCTTAGCGTATGGGCTTCGATGCACTTCCCTTGTGACCCGGACTCTCCGCTGGAGATACGGGATCGATGACCCATGATTACTGATGGCTACTGACTATTCTGCGGAACGTCATGCTCTTACTGATGGGGCCTCTGGTGCCCAAGGGGGACTATGCCGATCCTATTTAGCCAGGGCCCATACGTAGAAAGGATTGTTCTTAACAACATTTCACTTAGATTGGTTAGGCACCTTTATCCGTTAGGTACGAGTACTTTTGGTTTGGGTACTTGTATCTGACCGTGGCTTGGAACAATAACTTGTCGCAGATTAGTTCGTCACATCTTGTCCTTGTTTGGTTGTAGGTGTGACTTACTACTTCGATAAGAAGGTATTGAACCTTGTTGGGGTCCGGATACCATATTGGATTCATAGCATGGAAAGATACGTCACCATGAATTAGTTTACCATCTCCTGTCCTTATTTGGTTGGGGGATGGTACGCTCGTTCAATAGGTGTGTATTGGACCATGTTATAATTCAATTGACTTATTTATTTGAGCAATATTTATTCAGTTTATATGGCATGATATTATGTGTCTTGTTATGTCCCTCTGATGACCTGGTTATCTCGCCAGGTGTGAGCTCTTATCTTTCGCAGGTGTTCTAGATCTAGCCATGATCTTCACTATTTCTTCGAGGATGATTGCACTTGGATAGTCTTTGCTTCGCTCTCCAAAATCATTCTTTTGTATATCCTGTATTTCTTTTCATAGTTGGTAGTGAATTTGTCTCCGCCCAACTATATGTACCAATGACAATTCATAGTGATTATACGATATCTTTTATTCATTTATTTTGTGAGGATGAGATTATTTATGGTTCTACTGCATTCTACAGCTTACGCATATTTATTATACGGCTGGCATGTCTACGTTCCTAGTCCTACGTATTTTGGGACTGGGGCGTTACAACTGTTGACTTCATCATTTAATAACTTCTATTACTTTAGGCTAGCTATAGGGCCGGATCCCAGCTAGTGGTAGTACGAAGAATAGTGCACCGTATCGCTTCAGGCTATTTACAATTGTATGACAGAAGGACCCTTTCGGCTTGTACCCAAAATAATTTTCGTTAAATAAATTACGAAGTTTCGAGTCATAAAAATAAATTTAATAAACATACTACACTATTGTAGAAGCATGGAAATGAACATGAAATCCTATGCGGCTCAAGACTATGAGAGTTTCATGCGGCTCAAAAGTTCATTAGAGTTTCATGCGGCTCAGAAGTTCCCAGCGAGCTACGTGGCTTTATGCGGTTCAAAAAAGTCCTTCACAAACAGGTCGTAATTAATTTATGTTGCTGGTTCATTTCCTGATGCGAAGCGACGGCTCTGACACGAAGGTTTGACAACCCTGACATAAAAGTGAAATAATAAACCTGACATAGTGGCAGGCTCCTAGGGAAGACAAGAAAATCTTCACAACTGGCACAGTCCACCAACCCCAAAAAGCTCCCTATGCGGCTACCATCCCTCATGCGGCAGCCACTCTCATGTGGCCGCCACCCCCATACGGCTGCTACTCCTATGCGGCTCGGATCATGGGGCCACCCTCATGCAGCTCAGACTAAAGGATTTCCATGTGGTTCAGATAAGGCCACCCTCATGCGGCTCAGACTAGAGGATTTCCATGCGGTTCAGATAAGGCCACCCTTATGCGGTTCTAATGAGGCCACACTCATGCGGCCCAACCATGACAGTCCTCCCTGCGGCTCACAACAGTTGGGACACATGGCGGGAGCTGATCGAATCTCAATAATTTATATTTTACAGTCAATGAAGGACACGTGGCGGGAGCTGATCGAATCTTAATAATTTATATTTATTGCAGTCAATGAAGGACACGTGGCAGGAGTCGATCAAATCTCAATAACTCAGATTTGCTGCAATCAACATAACCGTCCAGATTTGGTCAAATCCCAAACAAGCCAGATTTATTTCTATCATCATAATCATCCAAATTTAATGCAATCATTACAATCCAAATTTATGGCGATCAACATAACTACCCAGATATATTACAATCATAACGAACCAGATTTATGGCAATCAACATAATGGTCCGGGGCTCAGAATCCGCCACGTGGATATACACTCCACCTATGATGCCTATAAATAGAAAGGTGCCATTCCCTTGTAAAAGGTGAGCACGGAGATATACACACAGAGCCAGACACAGTGCGATCCACATTCGAGCAAGAGCATTTCTTCCCCGGAGCCGAAGCTGCGTCCGATCGTCCAATGAGTAAGGCAGAGCTGCCGTCGCTTTCCCGAGCCTCTATCGTCACCCCCCAGAAAAAATAAACAATTGTACCTAGATTGCTGTACCTAGGTTTTTGTCCCTAGGCTTTCTTTGTATGAGCGAGTTTGTGTTGTGAAGAAAAAGTCCAGTCCTCCCATAAAATTGTTCTGTTCTTTTATAATCAATGGCAAACACGATGGTGACTCTGCTGGGGACTAACTTCTCCACGGCTGAGGAGTTGGTGACGTAATCGGACGTAGCCAAACTTGGCTCCACTCAACAGATGTTGATCGCCCGGTTCGACCAGCACGCGTTTGAATAAATGCTCTCCGACGGGAGCGTGGCCCAGTCCAGCAGCGAGCCCGCACGAAGAAGGCCCGTAGGGAGTGGAGGTCCAAATCATTCGCTCCTCCCCAAGCTCTCGAAGAAGTACTATATGTTGCCCAAGACGGTGGAGAAGTCTCACAGGCGACCACACTTCAGACCATAGATGACTCTTTTGTCCCCAGGTCCGGCAGAGAAAAACACTACGATGCTAGACTTGCAGGGACAAAGGGTAACTCTACACGGTCCAGGAAGAAGCCACAAAAAGGCGCCAGCCGCATGAAGACTCATGCGGCCACAAAAGCCTGCCGCAGACAGAAGGCTCATGCAGCCAGAATTGCCAGCCGTATGGAAGAAACTTATACGGCCACTATGACTTCCAGTCGCATGGAAGGAGCCCACGCGGCCACTACAGCTCCCAGCCGCATGCAAACTGCCAGCCGCATGCGTGCTGCTTATGCGGCCACAAATGCCAGCCGCATGCAGGCAGGCTATACGGCTAACAATTCCAGTCACAGGCCACCTGCTTCATGCGGCTCGGGCTCAGTCTTCGACCACCTCTCATGCGATCCTGACTCCAGATGCTCTCATGTGTCAGTCTCTGTGGACTCTTCCTACTATGCACTCTCAGGTGCTAGAAGGAAGAAGTCTAGGGCAGCGCGAGCTCGTCGAGCTCAGACAGCTGTCCCAACTTCTGACTATCAGGGCGTCCCGCTGACTATTACTCGGGCCCTTGATGGAAATTTGTATAAAACTATCCGTGTCCAGCCTCCGGAGGCCAACGAACGGGATAGTTATCAAGAATCTTCCAACAATTATCAGGGGTGGGTACTTTTACTACTCCCACATCAGGAAGCAGGCAGGATGCCAACACACTCATGTGCTCAGAATTCCCGGGCCCACAAAATGGGTGACTTGTACAACGTGATTTTTCACAAACACAAGGAAAAAGACAAAGACTTGGTGTGCAGAGAGTCCTTCTATGGAAATTGCTGCACTCAAGTCATTGTCAACTGCTGCTATAGTAAGGCAGCCACACAAGAAGACCTGTGATCCGTCTTCCAACGACTACGACACCCAAGCTCAGAAGACGATGTGCTTCTCATCGTCCCCTGCAATACTGCTCTGAAGATCTCTGGCGGCGGGAGAGGGAAGAAAACAAACGTCTCCAGCCCGAAAATCTCAACCAAGAAACTCTCTTCTAAGCGGTTGTCCTCGACCGTTACGGGAGGAGTTTTCCAAGGTACTCGCTCAAAGACAAAATCTGCCACACTTGGAAATTTGTCGTCCACATCTCTGGGAGGTGCTTGAGCCGGGGGTAGCACTCCTCCAAACATCCACGACTATCCGGTATTCCAAGAAGATAATCCAGGGGAAACGGTTCCCCCAACAGATGCAGCAAGTTCCGACGTCCCCGAGGATGTCCACAACTCTCAAGACGAGGTAAGCTCTGAAGCTGGGAGTACCACTCCTTCTAATTCCGAACCAGATGAGAATATTCCCACATACCCTGACGATTTCTCTGTACAAGGGTATGACTCAGAGGGTGCATCCTCTACCGTTCCTTCCATCTCTCCTCATGTAAGGACAGTATTCATGACGGACAGCAACCAAGATGGTCCAAGTGATCGCCAACGTATCGACACTCTGGAGGCCATACTGTATACCTTGGTCAAGTCCTCCACGTGTCATAATTCGTTCTATGTCGAGCCCTAGGTCGCATGACACGCGTACACAAGGACTGGGTTCCAGTTTTGATACGTGAGTATTCTGGACACTTTGTGTCCTAATACTTGGACGCAACTGCACCTAAACTTCATGTTCATACCCGAGACACGTTACCAACCCTTAGTTTCGATTATCTTTAGATTTTTGAGTATTTTTAGGTCATGTTAGGTATGGGATTAGTATCGGGTTAAGTTCCAGATTTTTCCCTATTTCAGTTTTCTTTTAGTTCTGTTGCCAATAGTATTCGAATGTAAATTTCTGTGTAAATTAACCTACAGGTCCTAGATAACCATATCTATGAGATGCTTGTTAGTTTGCATCATGGGGAGGGTTGTGTTCGAGTTTGGGTTAGCCATAGGTACTCGGGTAGGTATTAATATAGAGTATCATGCCTATAGCTGATACTTGGATGATGTAGGATTGATTTTAGGAAGGCTGAGTTCAGTTAGTTGCTTGATTAGTTGAGATTGGTTGATACCAAGTTTAGTTTCCTATTAGATAAGAATTAATATGTCCAGTTTAGTTAGTTGATTGTTAATTAGAAATTGTAATGCCAAGTTTATTTTGATTAATTAGTTAAGGACTAGTGTTGAAGTTAAAGTAGAGTTTGGTATTAAGATGTATATATGTATGTGTGTAGTGGGTAGGGAAGGCTGAACTAATATGGCTATTTTGTGATGAAAATTCAGGGAATAGGCAACTGCAGTAGCAGTAGGCATGCCTATGTGCATGTATTCAAGTGTAAAGGTGCATTGGTTGAGTGGTGAGGTTAGGATTTAAGATTACCTTGTTTAAACTAGAAAAACTTACTAAGTAATATCCTAACCTAGAGTTTTGGTAGAGGTTAGTCTAAGGTATAGATATTAGATATAGGGTATTATGAGTTAAGGTATTTTGTGAATTACATTGGATGTTAGGATTAGGCTTCTTGGACCTAAGATAACACCAACTCAATACCCAAAATCAACTCTAGGACTGGTAGTTACCTAAAAATTGACTTATAGACTAGTTGACCAAAGTTTGACCTAGTTGACTAGTCTGGTTGACCAAAGTTGACCCAAGGTTGACTTTGACTTAGATTGACCCAAATCATGTAGAATTTGCATTGAAGGTTTTCCTTTTGATATTTTAGACTGTATTATGACATGTGGTTGTTTTAAATAGGATCTTATTACTCCAGTCCAGTCACTTTTTATCATCAGCAGTTCGGATTGCCAGACAAGTACATTCTCTGATCTTTTCATGCTTCTTTGGATATGTACTCTTGTTATAGACTAGTATACTTGATGCTGACACGACGTTCACATGGATCAGTACCCTCTGGATCTTTTCATGCAATGTTATCCCCTCAGATACATCGAGTATGTCATGTTCATGTACTTAATCACAGTCATCATGTACTCCATGTGTTCACATTTATCCATGTGCACTCATATGTTATCATGTACACTCATGACCATATGAGTTCCATGTATACAGTAGTTGTTATCCATGTGCCATAACATAACATGCTTTGATCCTTGTGTATTGGTTGGGGGTAGGGAGAGTGTAGTTGGTTATGTGATCATTATCCCCAGTAGGTATCCATAGCTGTATCCATATGCAACCCAAGCTGTTTACATAACCAATTCATGCTCTGATTCACGTAGAAGGTTACATTCTTTATTTATCATATTATATCTCATCTTATGTCTTCTCTCTTGTTGATTTCTCTTTACAGCGATTCATGTATAGTTTTCTATAGCTTGCTTTATATGTCCATTCCTGATATGAACTGTTGTGAGAGATATGTGCTTGTTCCGTCCTGACTGGGCATGTTAAAAATTTTACAGGTGATGATGAGGAGTACTGTCCTACTTATTATGGCATTGGCTTAGATGACACTGGCGACGTGGACCCACAGGAGGATCCCACAGTCGCTGAGGACTTGCCAATAGTCTAGCTGAGACTTAGTACTTTATTTTGTATTTTTTGTTTGAGACATTATGAGTTGTACTTGAGATTATTTCTGGTGGTTTATACCTAGACTTTTATTATGACTCTCTTGAGATTCTTCTTCTATTCCATCTTAGTATTGTGATTGAGTTACGTATTATTTTACTCTCTATTCATAGCTTATTTAGATTGTGTTAGATATGGTGACTCAGGACAGCGTTCTACCGTCGACACTGCGGCATAGGTTGGGCGTTCGTTACTTCTCGTGCCCTTACACTGGGTGCGGGTCGTGACAACACTCTGGAGGCTATACTGCATACCTTGGTCAAGTCCGTGGACGAGATCAAAGCGGCCCTTTCAACTCTGCAAGGAAGAATACTTGGCCAAACAAACGTGGGACCCGCGGTCAATGCGGACTCGAACTCAGTCGCACCAAAATTGGGTGATAATCCTCCTGAAATATCGGCCCCCACCGCTGCAGACGAGGCCAGGAAGGCAAGAAGAGAGGTCCAGGAGCTCCGGGCCATATTCCACGCCCGAGAAAACTGTCATGACCTCAGGATACGATAACCATATCCTGCTGCATGGAGAGATGTGCCCTTCCCACCAATATATAAACCATTCAACATCAATCCGTATGATGGAAAGACATCTGCAAGCAGGTACATCACCTACTTCAAAGTCACAACCGACCATCTGCCTCATGATGACGCCATCCTTACACGGTTGTTCATTGGAGCGTTGGAAGGGGTCGTCTTTGACTGGTACCGCAACTTGTCGGACAACTGCATCCATTCCTTCGCTGGCTTCAAACATATGTTCCTGGAGAGGTTCTACGAAGTAGGACAAGACGTGACAATGTCCACCCTTGGACGTTGTTCAGGAAGAAAAGGAGCTGACAAGGAACTATATCGAGCAGTTTCGTCAAACCAGGATGAAGTTGCCTTCCGGTAACCCTGATTCCTCCTTAATTAAAATTTGCCAAAAGACGCTGCTTTCCACAATCAGCCTCTAGATGGGCGAAAGTCAGTTTAAGGATTGGAAGACGTTCATCATCAGTGCCACTAGCACAGAAGACAAGTTGAAGAAAGCTCGCCAATTGGGATTGCACATCTCGGAAGGAGAAGACAAGGGCAAACGCCCTAACACCAACAGCAACAATGGTGGTAACCCCTCCAACAATCGAGACAACAAGGGCAAACAAGCTATGGTGGACGACACAGCTCCGAAGCCTGAACCGAAGTCAGCAGAGAAGCAATGGCCTCAGATGACCTATTCCTTCGAGGACGGCCATGTCAAGTCCATCTTGGACATGCTCATACAAGGAGGTAGTGTAAAACCCCAATATTTTCTAATTATTTTAATGCTTGAAAAATTATTTTTCTCTATTTAATTGAATTTATTTGGTATTGTACGAATTTATAGGTGTATATGATATAGGTATGTTGTGTGCTTGTGATATTTAATACTACTAAACATAGCCTTCATTTATTACAAATATCTTTTTACTCAATTACAAATTTTTAGGAATTTTCTTGTGGATATATGTATATATATATGAATTTATGTAGGGAATATAGATATTATATTATATATATATATATATATAATATAATATATATATTATATATATATATTATATATATA
Organism: Iris pallida; assembly: GCA_029216955.1. Lineage (NCBI taxonomy): Eukaryota > Viridiplantae > Streptophyta > Magnoliopsida > Asparagales > Iridaceae > Iris > Iris pallida. The sequence goes on from JANAVB010028442.1 coordinate 124,576, forward strand.
TTATGTAGGGAATATATATATATATATATATATATATATATATATATATATATATATATAATATATATATATATATATGTTTATATATATTTAGTAAAAAAAAGGAAAAGCAGTGGTGGCCGAGCCTCCATAGCAGCAGTAGCTGCTGATTGGAGGGGGGCTCGACCCCCACAATGGATATTAGAAGTCAGCAGCTTCAGCTGCTTGGCATGAAACACCCGACCCCACCCCCTATTAATTCCTTGGACTAATTTACAGCTGCTGTGAATTTAGAAGCCCGACCCCACCATCAAGTTAACCCAGCAGCAGCTTGCTGCTGTGGAGTCCAGGAACCCGAGCCCCATAAGTATTACTACTCCTATTAGAAGTTGGCAGCAACAGAAGTTATAAAACCCGCTCGACTCATACCGAAAACCCTAACCCCCCTCATCATCCAAAACTTCTCGACCCCAAGCCGCCAGCCATCCTCCGCATCCCCGTGCTCACAGTCGGCCACCAACTCGCCGTCGACGACGTCGGGATCGCTCGGAGGGTCAGTAAACAGAGAATACTCTGTTTGATTCAGAACTCAGGTACCCCTCTTCCAATTTCGTTTTCTTTAAACCTGTTCGACGAAAATTCGATCTATCGAATGCTGTGCGTAGTAGACATGACCCTCTTCAAACCCCTTCTGATAGAATCCTGGGAACCCCAAAGGATTGCTCGAAAAATCGAGACGAAGTTGGAGAAAAACCCATTTTTCTGATTTCTAAAAACTGTTTTGAAACGCCAACTTGTCGGCCACTTTTCTCGCTGATCATTAAACTTTCCTAAAAACTAATTGAACACGTTTGAAGAAAACCTAACCACGATGGAAACGTAACTGGTAGATTAGTATTTCGATTAATGTATGTGTATTAATTCCGTGTTGAACTTGTGAGAAAAACTGTTTTTGAAATAATAAAATTTATGAATTTTTGTCCGATACGACGTCGCCCCGATAAACCAGGCGACGTGGTCATGCGTTATACGCATCGAAAGGCGTGTATGGTCATTGCGGACATGTGGGAACTGACGGAACTCAGTTTCGTCGCGTGTGTGCGACGAAATCAACGTGTATCCGTCGAGATACCCCCGTATCGGCGTTTTGCAAACTTGTCCATAACTTTGTGTACAGTCATCGAATCGAGACGAAACTTGCGCCAACAGGTCCGGATCGAAATTCTGGTCCTGCATGCCATGTTTGGTTTGATTCTGAGAAGGTCGAATTGGGACCCACTTTTGGCGGGCCCGCGACCTACTCAAACTGGCGATTTTGTACACGGCTCCTCGGAATCAAAAACTGGACATACCGTTGAGTTCCTCTCCTCAAACTGAAACCGTAGACATATAGTTTGACGACTTTAGAGACCGTAGACTTTGGCACGCATTTCGGTGCAAAGCGGGTCCAACGGCGGACATCGTTTTGACCCGAAATTACGATTTTGCCCCTGTTCCAGAGTTTAACTTTTGGACAGGCGTTTCCTAGGTATATTTTTTTCACCGAGACCATTTTTGATGTTTGTTTCAGAGTTTGGAGTCATCTGTGATTTGTGACTTTTTGGTGCGGACACTTGCTACTCTTGGACTTGCCACTTTGTACCACCAGGCAAGATACCTTGCCACCCTACTCTGTGATTATTATATTCTTATTTTTAGTTATTATTTTTAGCATAGTTTCGTGATATTTAAACTGCGCATCCAAGTCACACTTGGGTGCAAGCGACTCTATCGGTCGTCTTCCTTGCTTTATTTATTCTCTTGCATTGACCTAGTTTATTGACCACCCACTGATGTTGAGGTATTGGTATATCTCATATGGCCTTGACACTTGTTGTATCACGTGATGTGAGTGTAACGTCCCAATCCCAAAATACGTAGGACTAGAACGTAATCATGCCAGCTGTATACATACGAAGTATATGGACCCTCGTATATATACATAAGCTGTAAAATGCAGTAACCAAGGTACTAAATCTCATCCACAAAGATAAATATGATATAAAAGTAACTTTGAATTTGTCATGTACACAATAGTTGGGCGGAAACAAAGTCCACTACCAACCAAATTAAATATGGAAAAATATACAAGGAAAGAATTTAGTAAGCGAGAGCAATGGCGAGTCCAAGAGCAATCACCACGAAGGAAGGAATGGCCTTAGCTAGAGCACCTGCAAGGAATCATGAAACACACACCTGGCGAGATAACCAGGTCCTCAGAGGGACGTAACAAGATACATCAACATGCCATATAATACTGAATATAAAATATGCAACAATCAAAGAAAATGACAAGACACAATAAGGTAATCTAACCAACTAAAGTGAACATGCAGTTAAGAACAAACCTTTCGTCGTATGAGCCCTGGCTGTAATGGGATCTAGTATAGTCCCCACTTGGGCACCAGTGACCGAGAGCATGACGTTCAAAAACGACAGTGGCCAACTTGAGAGGCTCATACCCGTATCTCCAGCGGAGCTTCCGGGTTATAAGGAAAGTGCAATAGAAGCCCATACGACAAGGAAATGTTCTCCCCACCCAATGTACCTGTTAAGTCGCATCCACGACCATGTATCTCTACTAACTGCTAAGTCTTCTAATACGCCTCTATTAGCAGTTAGCCCTAACGCATGCACATGGGGGATCAGCCCACGCGCAAGAACCTCTACATGCTACTCATTTCACACATCCTCGTGGTACGACTGTGTCAAGGTATATGCAATACACTACAGCGGTAGTCTCTTAACTCTAAGTCCATATGCAATCAAAGGATAATAACAAATACATCTAATATCACTGAGCAGACAATAAATCAAGAACTACAAGAACTGGAAATAATGAACAGTGATATGTAATAAAATGCAACTGAATATAAACAGTATAATGGCAAGGTATCTTGCCTGATTTCGTGCTGTAAATATGAAACGTCGCTCTCGCGTCCACGCCTCCGGAACCCGACGCTCCTAGATAATTAATTAACTAAATTAAGTCACTACTTATGAAACTTACGATACGACTTAATTAGTCAAAGTAATGTATTAAAATTATATTCAATCACTCGTGGAACCATTTAGATCCATACAATCACACACAGGTTCCACGAGACATCGAAACACAGTTTTAGGGTTTCTAACTTTTAATTAGTCGGTTATGCCCCTACTTCAATAACATACTTAAAAATCATATAAAAATCATAAAAATAATATTTAAACTAATTTTCTACAGATTTATCTCTGAAATCCTAGAATTAATAATTTTAAAGACATTTACGACTGGTTGATTACTAAGTCAGCCAGTCTACCCGAAACTTGCCCGGAACATAGTTAATGACTCAAAATTGCTAAAATAACCAAAAATATATTTTAAACAGAAATAAAATACTTTATTTCATAGAATAATATTAGAGGTACAAGGGTTGAGTTATACTACAAGTTTGGGACATTCTAGGTTAGCCGGTTACCCGAAATTAGCTAGTTTTGACCTAAAATTTTGTCGACCAGATTTGAGTTGCTAAAATTGTGAAAAAATACTTAAAAATCCTAATTTATGTATATGAACACACATAAAATTCAGTTTCAAAAATAGACACCAATAACTCATAGTTCCTTCACAATGGGTTAACTTTGATTCTACCGACACATGAATATTATGCCTATATTTTATGAAATCTTTATGGTTGATTATACCTAAAAAAAATCCATAAAAATATGATTTCTAAAGAATTAATAACATATTTTCTACAGAATTTTAGCAAAGGTTTTTAGAAGAAAAGATTAGGGTTCTTACCAAAGATCCTTGCTAGAAAGGGTGATGATGACTTCTCTTCACCAAAGTTCCAATTTTTTCCGCTATCCTCGCTTGCTAATCCTTTCTTGGTGAGTATGGCAGAGTTTATAATGGCTATAGAGGATTGGATGGGGGAGATGGAGTTTTTAGGGTTTGTTTTGAGGGATTTTGGGGATGTATAGTGGAGGAGATGAGTTTTTGTGAAGGATGGAGAGATGTGCAATGGAGGAGATGATGTATGGAGGATATGGAGAGTTTTTTGCTGCCAAAATTATGGAGAGGGAGAGGGTTTTGGTTGGCCAAAGGTGAGGGAGAGAAAGATTTGGATTTGGTTAAGATTTGGGATAAGTTGGTATATTTAAACGTATCCTTAAATAAATTTTAAGCAATCTAGGATTTAAATCCTATTTAATTTGATGCATTTGGCCATGGGGGGTTGCTTTGGCCGAAATTATCATGGTGGGGGTCCACTTGGCATGATTTGGTTGTTTGGTGAGTTGGCAAGTTGATTGGATTGAGGATTTAAAAAGGGGTTTCCTAATATAGAACTATTTAATTTTATCTATGTAATTACACTACAAAATCTGGATTAAATACAAATAAATGTAATTATTAATATTTATTAATGTCCAACATGTCTACATAGAGTTGGGTTTGGCTTGGAAGAGGTTTGGGAAGGTTTGGTGCAACCGGGTCTCCTAAAAAGTCATAAAGGCTTTCTTAACTAATTAATTAAATAAAAATATAACTTGTGCATAATTTGAATGGTTTACATGCAAGAGATTACAATATGACCATGGCATTCCTAACATGGCTAGCATACTAGTTAAAGCACCCGACTATGCTAGGCATGCCATACTTTCTAGTCGTCTTGCATATTCAAACTCAACCATGGCTATAGTCCTTTTATATAATATAAATAAGATAAAAATAAATTAGAATTAAATAAAATCCAAAAATAATTTAAATATTCCTTTAAATTATAAGGGGTTTTACATCCTACCCAACTTATAAAAATTTCGTCCTCGAAATTAAAAATAATCATAATATCAAGAATTGCGAGATTTTGTACGGAGGGAGAGTATGTACGTCAAATCCTATCTCAATTTTTGAAAGGATGGAGGGGTGGTTGTCATAGGAATCCCAATTGACCTCATATTCTACAAGATGGTGTATGCTTCCTTCCAGACTCTACCCAACTTATAGAAGTTGGCCACCCGTAAAAATCGTCGTCATTACAAGACTTTGAGGAGGACAATTTCTAGGGAGGTGCACGAGAATAATGGACACTTCTGACCGCAGTCTTGGATTCTAAGTGAACCTTGATAACACTATAACGTTCTTGGTCAATAACAACTATAAGATAGTTACTACAATCAAACATTGTCACTCTAGGGGTCATGCTTCTGACAAGCTGGTAGTGACCTCTTATTTGAATATACTAAGGTGTGTCGGTTCAGAAGGATTCATTCTACGTCTAACATGGGAAACAAAGAAGTGAGCTTAAAAACTTAGGAAAGAAAAATTTATGGCCAAGTGATGAGAATCAATGATAATTAAAGAACCCAGGCTATAGAATATGATTAGGCAAGTATTTTAAAAACTCTAAGTCATAACGACTAATATGTGTGGGCTGATGTTTGGTGTTGTGTAGGAGGCATGCGCTTGCTTATTGGAAAGCATACTTCATAGGTGTGCTACGTCTTGCACAGATCTTGAATATTCAGTTTAGTTAAGGGAATGGATCGATATTTGCATGGGTGAAATCGAATAGATCGAATTTGGGTCTCTATGGTTTGTTTTCAGGAAACAATATGTCATACACGTGGTGTAATTTAAATAAAGCACTGGAAAGTTCGTTTGTGTGGGACCTGTATGTCATGTGAGTAGTATGACTAGTCTAGTTCGTGAGTGTGAACTTTGTCGAAAGGAAAAGGCTAGTATTGTGCTTCAATTATCAAAATCCCTGTCGAGGGTATCAAATGATACGAATATGGGTCGACCTTATAAACCATTGAATTATTAGTCTAATTGGAGCCAATCATTTCCATCCACTTATTAATTCCAAAATCTTATGTTCCTTAGAGAGGCTTGCGATCTATTTGCCTCAAAAAAAAATTGTTATTGATTTAAACAAAAATGATTCTATGATTGACTTGAAGAATTTAGGTTGCAATCTATTATCGTAGTTATCTAAACGCACGAGCAAAGGGTTATAAAATGCAAAATAAAAGATCATTTCATAAATTCCATACAGACGGAAGAACAGTCACGATTGTAATCCATTCTGAGAGGTAGAGTATAATAAGTTCAATGTTCTACCCAACTTATAGAAGTTGGTTAATCGGGGAAAGCACAGTAATAGGGCTTCTAAGAAGGTCAAATTTCAAGGAGGTATAGGAAGTATGAGGTATTTCTAATCATAGTCACCTACTCTATAGGAAGTCTAGGTATTATCTATTTAATATGGCCCATATATTAACTATGTTGGGTCAAGACTGTATGAGAGGTCTTGGTCAAGTATATTCGAAAGCAAGTTGGTACCGAGAGATACATAACATAGGCTACGAAGAGATGCAGTTACGAAATCTATGGAAGGAGAATTAGTGAGCCGAGAGGTGGGGCCTACATAATATGAGTAAGGGCCTATTCATCAAGTTTAGTTTTATAGTCCCAATATAGCGATAGGCTATGATGGGTTTAACTGAGTCTCAACAGCTTCCCTAATTGGACTTTAATCTTTGATTGCATGAACTTTAGATTTTAATCTATAGTGGCTGGACAAAATTTTGTGGAATTTTAAACCATCACTATTAGGTTAGGGTAATGTAGAATAGGTTCAAATTCAAGTGGTTGGACAAATTTCCCATCGGGTTGGTAGAATAGGTTCTGTAAGTCGTGAGATGCGCCTTCCATGACTTTTGTGTTTAAGTAGCACACAAGGCCTCTATTGAGTGGCACACTAGTGACATGTGTGTAGAGGGCTTCGAGTAGATCACAACCATATATTGGGCCAAAATATTTGAGTCAAGGTTGGATCTCTAACTGCAGTCCGAAAGTACATCGATGTTATGGTAAGGGTTATCGCTAGTCCCTTGTGACCTGAAAGTCATATCATAATAATAGAGTCCAAGGAGATGTGTTTGTGTGGGACATGATATGTCTACTTGAAGGTGGACTCGTTTAAGTTTTGTATATAAATTTTGTTGGAAGGTAACAGCTAGTATTGCACTTCAAACATCAAAGTCACGGTAAGGGACACCAAAAGATCTAAAAGAAAGTGGGAGTTCACGAGTCACTAATTTATCATCCTAGTGAGAACCAATTTACCTCAATCAATCGGTGATCCCCAAATTCCTAAAAGTAAGAATAGCTTATAATCTATTCACTCTAGAGACTAGGATATGGTTTTTGGAATAAAGAGTTTGGAATATTTGAGTCCCGATATCGTACCATGACATTTGGTAATAATAAGTCACGATGTGATCGATAACATGACAGGGTAGTTGTGAATCAGTTTCGAGGATTGTACCCTGAGTCCTAATAAATGGAAATGATCGCGTACAGTGGTACATGAGTCAATAAGATGGAATGACCCTCTTGTCCATGGTATACGAGAGTCTATCGGTGGAATAACGAACTCTAAAGCACGTTATGGGAAAGATCCCTAACTACTAAGTTGTGAATTTATATTTGTGTCAAATCTGCCAGACTATAGTCACAAGCGTTCTATAGTATTTAATGTAGTTCTCATGCATCACTTGTTGATTACTAATACAACATAATGACGGGGCATCATGCTCCAGATTTTGGCTAAGCTGGTGAATGTGTTGTTTAATATTATGTCACTTATTTGATAATAGAACTTTGTACCTATAGTAACATCTGCTGAATCTCTAATCTTGGAATGGGTGTCTACCACGGTCATTACAATGCTTGTCCTTGTTTTGGTCTGTTCTTCTCTGTCTAAACTGTGGGGGCCTAGTCAAGTAAGGTTTAAGTTAAGGCATACGGGTTGCTAGTTAAGCCAAGAATCAAGATAAATATTTGGAGACTCACAATAAATGATTCCTAGATATTAGATGGTCTCATAGGTTTGTGGATTACCCAAGGGTAAGATCTTACTCATCTTTCAAGCTCAAATGACTAGAAGGTTACGATATTACTATTAGGGTCGAGGGAAGGACGAGCAACTTTAGGCAAGGTTGTAGTTATATGGCTTGGCCGATGGTTGCTACACTTGTGCATATAACTACCATGGCCATGGGGATACTCTGTATTTATCTATCAAATACGAGCGTTCGTCTTTCCAATCAGTGAAAGACAAAAGAAATAAAGAGTTCAAGAAAGATGTCATTGAATACAATTACGTAATTCAAAAGCGAACGTGTAATTCAAGAGGAATTGTCAATGCAGTCGCAGATGAGATCCTAGATACCTCTATGTCTCAATCCACATGGGATAATCATATGAAGAGCGAACCAAGTGCACTATGGTTGATCAACATTGATTCTAATTAGATAATATGCTTGTGGGCGTCCCCAGTATACATATGTCCTGAACAAGCTCGACAAAGAATAAGCTTGCAAAACTAGGCTATAAATAGCGTCGTCATTCATGGTAGTTTAAAGTATAAGTATGGAAGAATACGTTGAAAGCAGTAATAAATAGTTAGAGTTTCACAAGGATCTAAGTCTTATCCGGTATGCTTGCGTATACAGTCGTCCTACTGGTTCTTGTATCAGGCCTTAGTTGAACAATGGGTATGGGATACGAAATCTCTATATTCTAGGTAAACATCTCTCCTACACTAGCATATAATCATTATCACTTTGTTACACTTTACTACTACGTTAAACGGATACGGGTGGTAGGTTGTAGTCATACTACTCAACTTATGAAGTCAACTAATAAAGTAATTGAGGAATATAACACGTATACTCGTATGAGTTATCTCCTAACCTTCCTATTCAACACGAAAAAGATAAGATTTGCAGAGGAATCAAGCAGAAGGAAATCAAGAAAAGCGGACGAGAATTCGAGATTTGGAATTGAGGGGGGGAAGTCAAGCTTGTGGATGAGATTCCTATATCCTAATCCTATATGCAGGTTCACATCGGTGCAGTAGCATAACCGATGTGACAAACTAGACCTGCATGGGCCACCACAAAAACATGTAACGTCCCAGTCCCAAAATACGTAGGACTAGAACGTAATCATGCCAGCTGTATACATACGAAGTATATGGACCCTCGTATATATACATAAGCTGTAAAATGCAGTAACCAAGGTACTAAATCTCATCCACAAAGATAAATATGATATAAAAGTAACTTTGAATTTGTCATGTACACAATAGTTGGGCGGAGACAAAGTCCACTACCAACCAAATTAAATATGGAAAAATATACAAGGAAAGAATTTAGTAAGCGAGAGCAATGGCGAGTCCAAGAGCAATCACCACGAAGGAAGGAATGGCCTTAGCTAGAGCACCTACAAGGAATCATGAAACACACACCTGGCAAGATAATCAGGTCCTCAGAGGGACGTAACAAGATACATCAACATGCCATATAATACTGAATATAAAATATGCCACAATCAAAGAAAATGATAAGACACAATAAGGTAATCTAACCAACTGAAGTGAACATGCAGTTAAGAACAAACCTTTCGTCGCATGAGCCCTGGCTGTAATGGGATCTAGTATAGTCCCCACTTGGGCACCAGTGACCGAGAGCATGACGTTCAAAAACGACAGTGGCCAACCTGAGAGGCTCATACCCGTATCTCCAGCGGAGCTTCCGGGTTATAAGGAAAGTGCAATAGAAGCCCATACGACAAGGAAATGTTCTCCCCACCCAATATACCTGTCAAGTCGCATCCACGACCATGTATCTCTACTAACTGCTAAGTCTCCTAATACGCCTCTATTAGCAGTTAGCCCTAACGCATGCACATGGGGGATCAGCCCACGCGCAAGAACCTCTACATGCTACTCATCTCACACATCCTCGTGGTACGACTGTGTCAAGGTATATGCAATACACTACAGTGGTAGTCTCTTAACTCTAAGTCCATATGCAATCAAAGGATAATAACAAATACATCTAATATCACTGAGCAGACAATAAATCAAAAACTACAAGAACTGGAAATAATGAACAGTGATATGTAATAAAATGCAACTGAATATAAATAGTATAATTGCAAGGTATCTTGCCTGATTTCGTGCTGTAAATATGAAACGTCGCTCTCGCGTCCACGCCTCCGGAACCCGACGCTCCTAGATAATTAATTAACTAAATTAAGTCACTACTTATGAAACTTACGATACGACTTAATTAGTCAAAGTAATGTATTAAAATTATATTCAATCACTCGTGGAACCATTTAGATCCATACAATCACACACAGGTTCCACGAGACATCGAAACACAGTTTTAGGGTTTCTAACTTTTAATTAGTCGGTTATGCCCCTACTTCAATAACATACTTAAAAATCATATAAAAATCATAAAAATAATATTTAAACTAATTTTCTACAGATTTATCTCTGAAATCCTAGAATTAATATTTTTAAAGACATTTACGACTGGTTGATTACTAAGTCAGCTAGTCTACCCAAAACTTGCCCGGAACATAGTTAATGACTCAAAATTGCTAAAATAACCAAAAATATATTTTAAACAGAAATAAAATACTTTATTTCATAGAATAATATCAGAGGTACAAGGGTTGAGTTATACTACAAGTTTGGGACATTCTAGGTTAGCCGGTTACCCGAAATTAGCTAGTTTTGACCTAAAATTTTGCCGACCAGATTTGAGTTGCTAAAATTGTGAAAAAATACTTAAAAATCCTAATTTATGTATATGAATACACATAAAATTCAATTTCGAAAATAGACACCAATAACTCATAGTTCCTTCACAATGGGTTAATTTTGATCCTACCGACACATGAATATTATGCCTATATTTTATGAAATCTTTATGGATGATTATACCTAAAAAAATCCATAAAAATATGATTTCTAAAGAATTAATAACATATTTTCTACAGAATTTTAGCAAAAATTTTTAGAAGAAAAGATTAGGGTTCTTACCAAAGATCCTTGCTAGAAAGGGTGATGATGACTTCTCTTCACCAAAGCTCCAATCTTTTCCGCTATCCTTGCTTGATAATCCTTTCTTGATGAGTATGGAAGAGTTTATAATGGCTATAGAGGATTGGATGGGGTAGATGGAGTTTTTAGGGTTTGTTTTGAGGGATTTCGGGGATGTATAGTGGAGGAGATGAGTTTTTGTGAAGGATGGAGAGATGTGCAATGGAGGAGATGATGTATGGAGGATATGGAGAGTTTGTTGCTGCCAAAATTATGGAGAGGGAGAGGGTTTTGGTTGGCCAAAGGTGAGGGAGAGAAAGATTTGGATTTGGTTAAGATTTGGGATAAGTTGGTATATTTAAACGTATCCTTAAATAAATTTTAAGCAATATAGGATTTAAATCCTATTTAATTTGATGCATTTGGCCATGGAGGGTTGCTTTGGCCGAAATTATCATGGTGGGGGTCCACTTGGCATGATTTGGTTGTTTGGTGAGTTGGCAAGTTGATTGGATTGAGGATTTAAAAAGGGGTTTTCTAATATAGAACTATTTAATTTTATCTATGTAATTACACTACAAAATCTGGATTAAATACAAATAAATGTAATTATTAATATTTATTAATGTCCAATATGTCTACATAGGGTTGGGTTTGGCTTGGAAGAGGTTTGGGAAGGTTTGGTGCAACCGGGTCTCCTAAAAAGTCATAAAGGCTTTCTTAACTAATTAATTAAATAAATATATAACTTGTGCATAATTTGAATGGTTTACATGCAAGAGATTACAATATGACCATGGCATTCCTAACATGGCTAGCATACTAGTTAAAGCACCCGACTATGCTAGGCATGCCATACTTTCTAGTCGTCTTGCATATTCAAACTCAACCATGGCTATAGTCCTTTTATATAATATAAATAAGATAAAAATAAATTAGAATTAAATAAAATCCAAAAATAATTTAAATATTCCTTTAAATTATAAGGGGTTTTACAGTGAGTCACATGTAGGACACGTTTCCGCGTAGCCGACTGGCCATCGATACGTATGGAGCGTGCGACGGATAGGAGTAACTGCCAATAGTATTGCATGTTAGAAAACTTGGCGGTTATTAGAGGTTCATATCAGTCATGGAGATGATGGTACTAGGCATTGGGTGGGGAGAACAATACCTGACGTATGGGCTTCTTTACACTTCCATGATTACCTGTGCGCTCCGCCGGAGACGCATGCTCTAGATGCCCTCTGACGTTATCCAGAGCGTTATGGACGTAGCCCCTTGCACATGGTGCCCTCTGACGCTTCCTGAGCGTTATGGACGTAGGCCCCTGGTGCCCTATATGGGAACTATGCCGATCCTATTTTCAGCCAGGGCTCATGCGTCGAAGGATTGTATCTCAACTGCATATTCACAGTAGAATGGTTAGGAACCCGGTTGCATGCATACTTTCTTCTCTTATTATATTATCACAGTTTATATGGCATGGTGTTTTCTTGTATCTTGCTATGCCTCCTGAGGACCTGGTTATCTCTCCAGTTTAGAGGATTTTCCACAGGAGTACGGAGCGGCATTGGAGCTATCTTATATTGATGACGAGGCAGTGCCTTATGATTCCTAGTCTATTTCTTATCTGAGACAGTTGTAGACATTATTTTACACCTCTTTTTCTTTCTATTTTACGGAGGTCGGACTCCGATCTTGTGAGACTATTTTTCATAGCTGTTTGGAGTGAGTAAGTTCACCCGGCTATCTTTTGATACTCTTATTTATTTATTTGGACTTCATTATCTTCTGTGTTAAGCTGTGATGAGATTAGATATGTTATTCTGGCCTGTGATTATTTATTTATAGCTTATGTGCATATGCGAGGATTCTATATATTAGAGTATTCTTCGTATATGTGCAGCTGGCATGTTCACGTGCTTAGTCCTATGTGTTTTGGGACTGGGGCGTTACATGTTTTTGTGGTGGCCCATGCAGGTCCGATTTAATATTGTTGGGTTACATGAATGTGCCCAACAAGCCTGCATATAGGAATAGGAATATCTCATCCAGAACTACTACTATCCCTTGACTTCCAATCTTTTTGAAACTTCCTTGATTATTCGATTTACTTCATATCTAATCTTTCCTAATATCAACTTATCTTCCTCGTGCCAACAGTATGAATCTACGGAGCGGACGCACTTCTGCCTTGGCCTTCACATCTGGTGAGAAGATTACTCCGGAGGGACAGAATCCTCCCATGACTCCAGCGATACCTTACCATCCAGGACTGTCACAGCCTACTACGACGCCGACGACGGAGTACCCAGAGGTCGCATTACCTCCAGGCAGCCAGGCTGGACAGACTACTACCATGCTACCGGGAGGGAATGTACCACTGCCTCCACCACCACCATTCCCTCAGCAGTTTCCTCCACGGTCGGGACCTCAGATGCCTCCACCACCGACTGATGGGAGCCTTACTACTCAGTTTATGTATGCCATGATGCAGGCTCAGTGGCAGCAGACTGAGCTGATGAGACAGACGATGATGGCAGCTATGGCTAGACCTCCACCACCACCTCCAGTACCAGCACCAGTACCGGCTCTCCATCCCTATGAGGGCTCTATCAAAGATTTCACAAATATGAACCCCAAGGCCTTTAGAGGGACGGAGAAGCCATTAGAGGTGTCACAGTGGCTTATTAGTACCAAGAAGCTACTGAAGGCATCCCAGTTGCCAGCTCAAAATTGGATGACAGCAGTAGACTTACTGTTAGAAGACAATGCACACCACTGGCGGAAGGCGGAAGAGAGACGATTAGGCACTGGGATCACTTGGAAGCAGTTATATAATGCATTTTATGAGAGATTCTTCCCTATTCATGTTCGAGATAGTCTCTACGACCAGTTCCTCCATCTGAAGCAAAGGAATATGACGGTTGATGAGTATGACTCGGAGTTCAATCGCCTGAGTCGATTTGGTGCGGGATTGATTCCGACAGAGTTAGAAAAGGTGAGGAGATTTCACCAGGGGCTTGCACCAGAGCTCAAGTATTATACGACTACTCAGTCTCGAGTCTCCCATTCAGCTATCTTGGAAGAAGCTCATGCTCAGGAGATTTTTCGCAAGGAACAGCAGCAGACATCGAGGCGCCATACCCCAGCAGCTACACCAGCCCGAGCCACTCAGAGTGGACCTATCAGGAGGACCACATGACAGTTCCAGCAAAGGCCATAACCTTATCAGAAGCCTGTTTGCCATTACTGTAGTAAACAAGGACATATCCAGAACGACTGTAGGACTCGCCTTGGATTATGCTTGAGATGTGGATCTAATCAGCACATGCTCAAAGATTGTCCGGAGCAACATCAATAGTACAAGCTCGGCAAAATCTGAGGCCCACAGCTCCAGCACTCCCAGCACCACGGCCTATAGCAAGAGCACCTCGTCCACCATTGCCTCCCCAAGGTACACAGTACAACAAGGCCAGAGCTCAGGGCCTGGGACAGAACTATGGGCAGGCATTCTCACTTGCTGTTGAGGATATAGAGACAGAGGCGGAAGTTATAGCAGGTATGGTTCTAGTTGCATCTTTTCCTGCTATTACATTATTTGATACTGGAGCCACTCATTCATTCATAGCTACTAGTTTTTCCACTAGACACAGCATTCCCATCACACCCTTAGCTTAGAATGTTAAAATCCTCACTGGAGGAGGAGTTGTACCTGTTAGTGGTGTTTGTAGACTTTGTCCTATAGTGATAAATAGCAGAGAGATGATAGCACGACTTCTTGTATTCCCTATGCCGACATTTGATGTGGTTCTTAGAATGGACTGGTTGAGCCAGCATTTCGCTCTCATAGACTGCCATAGGAGCAGTATTATCTTTAGACCACCGAATGCGGCAGAGTTTGAATTCACCAAAGAAGACGGAGATAGTTGTGATGCACCCACAGCGAGGACTCATATGATGATGCATGACACCCCTCAGCACCCTATTATCACTGAGTTCGAGGATGTATTTCCCGAAGAGTTGCCAGGACTACCACCTGACCGAGATATTGAGTTTTCTATTGAGCTTATTCCCGGAGCCGAGCCTATTTCATCTCGAGTATATCGTCTGGCACCCAAGGAGTTGGTAGAGATGAAGACGCAGATTGATGACTTATTAGAGAAAGGATTTATTCGTGCCAGTGCGTCACCATGGGGAGCACCCATTCTTTTTGTACCGAAGAAAGATGGGACAGTGCGCATGTGCATTGACTACAGAGCACGGAATACGGTGACGGTGAAGAACAAGTATCCCTTACCGCGTATAGACGATCTATTCGATCAACTGAGTGGAGCAAAAGTATTCTCCAAGATTGACTTACGATCGGGCTATCACCAATTGAAGGTTCGGAAGGAAGACATTGCCAAGACGGCCTTTCGTTCGAGGTATGGATACTACGAGTTCTTGGTCATGCCTTTCGGGTTGACCAATGCTCCCGCAGTTTTCATGAATTTAATGAACAAGATCTTTCACCAATACTTGGACAAATTTGTAGTAGTCTTTATAGACGATATCTTGATTTACTCTAAGAGTCAAGAGGAGCACGAGCAGCATCTACGAATAGTTTTGGGAACATTGAGGAACGAAAGACTTTTTGCGAAGCTTAGCAAGTGTGATTTTTTTCTCAAGGAGGTATCCTTTCTTGGTCATATTATTACGGGCGATGGTATATCGGTAGACCCGAAGAAGATGACAGCAGTCAGATCATGGCCCGCTCCCACAACAGCTTCTGAAGTGAGAAGTTTCCTCGGACTTGCGGGTTACTACCGACGGTTCGTAGAAGATTTCTCTCGAATAGCGGGGCCTATGACTCGATTGACTTGCAAGGATCAGGAGTTTATATGGACAGACGAGTGTCAAGCCGCTTTTGACGAGTTGAAAAAACGATTGACCACAGCACCGATCTTGACACTACCATCGGGCCCGGGAGGATTTGTGATCTACAGCGACGCATCCGGGAAGGGATTAGGATGTGTATTGATGCAGCATGGTCGTGTAGTAGCATATGCATCGCGACAGTTGAGAGTGCATGAGAAGAATTATCCAACCCACGATCTAGAGCTCGCAGCGGTTATCTTTGCTTTAAAGCTATGGAGACACTACTTGTATGGCGAGAAGGTTAATATCTACACTGATCATAAGAGCCTCAAGTACGTGTTCACACAAAAGGAGTTAAATATACGACAGCGACGTTGGTTGGAGTTGATGAAAGATTATGAGATCGAGCTTCATTATCATCCGGGCAAGGCTAATGTCGTGGCAGACGCATTAAGCCGCAAGCCCATGGCACACTTTTTGACCACACAGAAGGAATTGATTAGAGACTTGGAGCAGCTTGGTATTGAGGTAGTATTACCGGGAGCAGATGGCGTATTGCCAACCTTCAAGTGCAATCATTATTGGTAGAGCGCATCAAGGCAGCATTGCCTAATGATGCTAGATTTCGACGGCCGAAGGAGAGGACTGAAGCAGGAGAGCAGACAGGATTGAGGATCCATCTCGATGGGACATTGCGATGTGGTGATCGTATTTATGTACCCAATGGAGATCTACGACAGGAGCTGATGGCAGAGACTCACAGTTCGACTTACTATATTCCTCCCGGAGGGACCAAGATGTATCGCGATTTACGACAGTATTATTGGTGACACGGAATGAAGCGGGAGATAGCTCGTTTTGTTGCCAAGTGCTTGGTATGTCAACAGGTGAAGGCGGAGCACCAGAGGACGGTCGGATTATTGTAGCCGCTACCCATTCCCGAGTGGAAGTGGGAGCACATTACTATGGATTTCGTCACAGGTTTTCCTCGGAGTCCTAGAGGACGTGACACTGTGTGGGTGATTGTTGATAGACTTACGAAGTCAGCACATTTCTTGCCTTTTAGAGTGGGCCAGTCGACAGAGGTATTGGCGGAGATGTATATGGAGCAGAATGTGAGATTACACGGAGTGCCTGTTAGTATTGTGTCGGACCGTGACTCGAGATTCATCTCGCACTTTTGGAGGAGCATGCAAGAGAGTTTGGGCACCCGAATGAAGTTTAGCACATCGTACCATCCACAGACAGACGGCCAGTCGGAGCGTACCATTCAGACGCTAGAGGATATGTTGAGAGCGTGTATGCTTGATTTTGGCGGTTCGTGGGAGGACCATCTTTATCTTATAGAATTTTCCTACAACAATAGCTATCAAGCGAGCATTCAGATGGCTCCGTTTGAGGCATTGTATGGTAGAAAGTGTCGGTCTCCTGTTTGTTGGAGTGACATAGGAGAGCGACAGCTATTGGGTCCCAAGATGGTCTTGAGCACAGTGGATGACAGTGAAGAAGATTTAGAACCACCTACGAGCAGCGCAGGATCGTCAGAAGCAGTGGGCAGATAATCATCGTCGACCCTTGGAGTTCAAAGAGGGTGACCATGTGTTCTTGAAGATATCCCCCACTAGAGGCACGATTCGATTCGGAGGACGTGGCAAGTTGAGTCCAAGGTACATCGGGCCTTTCGATGTCTTGGAACGTGTTGGAGAGGTTGCCTACAGATTGGCATTGCCACCGTCACTAGAGAGAGTACATGATGTATTCCATGTATCTCAGCTGAGGAGGTACGTGGCGGACAGCAATCATGTGCTTGATCACTCCGAGATCATAGTTGGACCGAGCTTGTCGTACGAAGAGCAACCAGTAGGTATCCTCGATCGCCGAGTGAAGGTGTTGCGGAATCATCTATTCTATTAGTTCGCGTGGCATGGAAGCACCACTCGGCAGGGGAGTCTACTTGGGAGCGCGAGGACGACATCCGAAACCGCTACCCGCATTTGTTCGTAGACGAAGGTATGTCTTGCAGTTGAGTTTTTAAATTGCTATTATTCCCTTGCATTGCATTCGATCCCCCGACCTTAGTTTAATTTCGAGGACGAAATTTTCTTTAAGTTGGGTAGGATGTAAAACCCCGATATTTTCTAATTATTTTATTGCTTGAAAAAAAAATTTCTCTATTTAATTGAATTTATTTGGTATCGTACGAATTTATAGGTGTATATGATATAGGTATGTTGTGTGCTTGTGATATTTAATACTACTAAATATAGCCTTTATTTATTACAAATATCTTTTTACCCAATTACAAATTTTTAGGAATTTTCTTGTGGATATATGCATATATATATATATATGAATTTATGTAGGGAATATAGATATTATATATATTTATATATATATATATATATATGTTTATATATATTTAGTAAAAAAAAGGAAAAGTAGTGGTGGCCGAGCCCCCATAGCAGCAGTAGCTGCGGATTGGACGGGGCTCGACCCCCACAATGGATATTAGAAGTCAGCAGCTTCAGCTGCTTGGCATGAAACACCCGACCCCACCCCCCTATTAATTCCTTGGACTCATTCACAGCTGCTGTGAATTTAGAAGCCCGACCCCACCATTAAGTTAACCCAGCAGCTGCTTGCTGCTGTGGAGTCTAGGAACCCGAGCCCCATAAGTATTACTACTCCTATTAGAAGTCGGCAACAACAGAAGTTATAAAACCCGCTCGACTCATACCGAAAACCCTAACCCCCCTCATCATCCAAAACTTCTCGACCCCAAGCCGCCAGCCATCCTCTGCATCCCCGCGCTCACAGTCGGCCACCAACTCGCCGTCGACGACGTCGGGATCGCTCGGAGGGACAGTAAACAGAGAATACTCTGTTTGATTCAGAACTCAGGTACCCCTCTTCCAATTTCGTTTTCTTTAAACCTGTTCGACGAAAATTCGATCTATCGAATGCTGTGCGTAGTAGACATGACCCTCTTCAAACCCCTTCTGATAGAATCCTGGGAACCCCAAAGGATTGCTCGAAAAATCGAGACGAAGTTGGAGAAAAACCCACTTTTCTGATTTCTAAAAACTGTTTTGAAACGCCAACTTGTCGGCCACTTTTCTCGCTGATCATTAAACTTTCCTAAAAACTAATTGAACACGTTTGAAGACAACCTAACCACGATGGAAACGTAACTGGTAGATTAGTATTTCGATTACTGTATGTGTATTAATTCCGTGTTGAACTTGTGAGAAAAACTGTTTTCGAAATAATAAAATTTCTGAATTTTTGTCCGATACGACGTCGCTCCGACAAACCAGGCGACGTGGTTGCGCGTTATACGCATTGCGGACATGTGGGAACTGACGGAACTCAGTTTCGTCGCGTGTGTGCGACGAAATCAACGTGTATACGTCGAGATACCCCCGTATCGGCGTTTTGTAAACTTGTCCATAACTTTGTGTACAGTCGTCGAATCGAGACGAAACTTACGCCAACAGGTCCGGATCAAAATTATGGTCCTACATGCCAAGTTGGATTGATTCTGAAAAGGTCGAATCGGGACCCACTTTTGGCGGGCCCGTGACCCACTCAAACGGGCGATTTTGTACACGGCTCCTCGGAATCCAAAACTGGACATACCGTTGAGTTCCTCTCCTTAAACTGAAACCATAGACATGTAGTTTGATGACTTTAGAGACCGTAGACTTTGGCACGCATTTCGGTGCAAAGCGGGTCCAACGGCAGACATCGTTTTGACCCAAAATTATGATTTTGTCCCTGTTCCAGAATTTGACTTTTGGACAGGCATTTCCTAGGTATATCTTCTTCACCGAGACCATTTTTGATGTTTGTTTCAGAGTTTGGAGTCATCTGTGATTTGTGAGTTTTTGGTGCGGACACTTGCTACTCTTGGACTTGCCACTTTGTACCACCAGGCAAGATACCTTGCCACCCTACTATGTGATTATTATATTCTTATTTTTAGTTGTTATTTTCAGCATTGTTTTGTGATATTTAAACTGCGCGTCCAAGTCACACTTGAGTGCAAGCGACTCTATCGGTCGTCTTCCTTGCTTTATTTATTCTCTTGCATTGACCTAGTTTATTGACCACCCACTGATGTTGAGGTATTGGTATATCTCTTATGGCCTTGACACTTGTTGTATCACGTGATGTGAGTCACATGTAGGACACGTTTCCGCGTAGCCGGCTGGCCACCGATACGTATGGAGCGTGCGACGGATAGGAGTAACTGCCAATAGTATTGCATGTTAGAAGACTTGGCGGTTATTAGAGGTTCATATCAGTCATGGAGATGATGATACTAGGCATTAGATGGGGAGAACAATACCTGACGTATGGGCTTCTTTACACTTCCATGATTACATGTACGCTCCGCCGGAGACGTAGGCTCCAGGTGCCCTCTGACGTTATCCAAAGCGTTATGGACGTAGCCCCTTGCACATGGTGCCCTCTGACACTTCCCGAGCGTTATGGACGTAGGCCCCTGGTGCCCTATATGGGAACTATGCCGATCCTATTTTCAGCCAGGGCTCATGCGTCGAAGGATTGTATCTCAACTATATATTCACAGTAGAATGGTCAGGAACCCGGTTGCATGCATACTTTCTTCTCTTATTATATTATCACAGTTTATATAGCATGGTGTTTTCTTGTATCTTGCTATGTCCCCTGAGGACCTGGTTATCTCTCCAGGTTTAGAGGATTTTTCGCAGGAATACGGAGCGGCATTGGAGCTATCTTATATGATGACAAGGCAGTGCCTTATGATTTCTAGTCTATTTCTTATCTGAGACAGTTGTAGACATTATTTTACACCTGTTTTTCTTTCTATTTTGCGGAGGTCGGACTCCGATCTGGTGAGACTATTTTTTATAGCTGTTTGGAGTGAGTATGTTCACCTGGCTATCTTTTGATACTCTTATTCATTTATTTGGACTTCATTATCTTCTGTGTTGAGCTGTGATGAGATTAGATATGTTATTCTGGCCTGTGATTATTTATTTACAGCTTATGTGCATATGCGAGGATTCTATATATTAGAGTATTCTTCGTATATGTGCAGCTGGCATGTTCACGTGCTTAGTCTTATGTATTTTGGGACTGGGGTGTTACAGGTAGAATTCAGCTCCCTCTCCCAAGGCGTGAACCTCGTCCTACAGAGATGGAGAGCCCCCAGTACTGCCACTATCATCGCTATGTCCACCATGCTATACAAGACTGCTACCAACTGAAGCGATACATCCAGCATCGCATCGATTCTAAGGCCCTGGCCACTGATTTTGAAGAGGTGACCATGGCAGCTAACATGGTGTCAGTACAATTTGGCAGCTTCCCTCCGACAAAGACTCAAGATGGAGTAGTACTCGTCCACAGAGCAAAGATGGAGGTCACTAACCTTCCACCTGCTCGAGACCAGGCTGCTGGTCTAGTGTCCCTTACCACATCACGAGGGGAGGTCATGTGGGTCCATCCGGACTTGGTACCTGGAATGACTAAGTCCGCACCACCCTCCACTAGCAAGAAGAAGAGCGGAAAAGTCAAATCATGCCACACAATCTCGACAGAGGTCAAAGAAGCTACGGCTGTTGTTAGCCGATCCGGTACACAAACTCAACCTCCACCGGGTAACTCAACTGAAGATCATCAACCGACAGCTGCTGATGCTCCAGGACCTTCTCAGCCTTCGACGACCGACAAGCCTAGGCCGAAGGAGACTCATTTTGATAATCCGCTCAGAAGAGAGATGCCTCATGGGCTGGAGAGGCCCTACAACTTTGACATGTTGGCAAAATTGGCCAACACACCGGCCAAATTGTCACTATACGAGCTCCTGAGACTCTCCAAAGATGTTTGCGTCGCACTGAGCGAGGCACTCCAGAATACCGACGCATATCTAGCTCAGTCCAATCTCACTGGGGAGAGCTCGCCTACAGATCTTCAAGACAGCGCTTGCACGGGTGCAATGCCTGACATTGTCTTCACTCCGCAGGATATGCTTATCAAGACCAACCTGCACGATCGCCCTCTGTATTATACTGGGTACATTGGCGATATCAAGGTGGATCGAATGCATATTGATCCCGGTTCTTCCATAAGCAAAATCCTAAAGAGCCTGCTACACCATCTGTGCATCCCAATGTATCGCCTGACGCCGACAAGCACCGCCATCAGTGGTTTCAATTCAAGCAGAAGCTATCCGATCGGGAAAATTCGCTTAAAGTGCCAAATCGGCGACCTTCAGTCAGAAGTGACCTGTTATGTTATAGATGCGAACATTTCCTATAATATTCTACTGGGGCGTCCTTGGATACATGATTACATGATCGTGCCTTCCACACTGCACCAATGCTTCAAGTACGTCGATAAGCATGGCTTCATGAGGACAGAATTTGCCGACGTCGATCCTTTTAAAGGAGTCGAATCCTGCTACTCAGACTCATGCTTGTACGAGAAGTCGAAAAGGCACCTTGTCGAAGGAGATACTCAAGCTCAAACTGAGGCGACAATTGGATTGGAAGAACCTTTGACAATCCACCTTCAAGCCCGCAAACCTGGAAGGACTACACCACTTACAGCCACTCTGTGTAAGGAGGTAATAAGCCTCTCTGCACAAGAGGGGCAGATGATAATCCGACTGCCAAGGTCCAGCCAAGCGCCAAGACCCACGACAGAGCCACTAACAATCAGGCTGCCTAGAGCTAGCAAGCAACAAATAGAGGAGCTAAATTCCTCTGTCAACCCGATGATGACTCGTCTTCCCAGAATGAATCGGCAGCCGAGTGCTAAGCCGGGGACTGCTAGCTAGCCAACAACTCCCCGTCCAGCACCGAACACCAAACTGGGGTGGCTAGTACGCCAACGACTCTACCTTCTGCTCCACCCATGGAGCCCCTGATGATTAAGCTGCCCAAGCCATCCTTCCAGTCTTCATTGACACAGGGGGTGGTTGAAGAAGAGCCAGAGTTGGCCAAGTATGTGGCTACTCACATTGATGTTCCATCTGCAGATGATGTAATCCCACTGGAAAAGATACCTTATTTCATCAATAAAGGGCTATCTTTGAACTACCTCGAGCTTAATAAGCTTTGTACAATGTATGCTATGGAACACGGTATAGGCACCCACCTGTATACACAGGTGACAAATGTCTACACCGCAAACCAACTTACTCCAGTGGAAGACGCTTACTTATAGTCGAAGGAGAGGATCATCCAATCATCTTCGGCCGAAAGAATGATCCACAACCCTTCAGGATAGAAAAATTTGATCTCGAACCCGACACCGGAAGACTACCCCTTTATCTGTACCGATCCAAGTACCTCATGCAAAAACAGGGATATGATCTGGAAACTACACCAGGCTTGAACTACGGTACTGGACGGCGATTACCCTTACAATTACCGGTTCCGACTGGAAAACACAAGATTATTACAACAAAACCAGACGTGGGCTAGGTTATGTTATACCGACAACGACCCCTGAAAGCTCAGACGAGGAATGTGACTGGCATTCACACTCAACCGGATCACCACTTCCGATTTGGATGTCAGCATCGGGGACGTATTCAGGCAAGTCTTGTCCGTCAATATGGTATTGGCCGACGCCTACGAAGAAGATAAAGACATTCCTGAACTTCTTGAGTTAGAGCCATGGGCACAACTGCTAGATGCACAATGGAAGAAGCGGTTCGAACAAAGAGAGCCTCCTACCGAAGATGAGGTTGTGCAAATTGATCTCGGGGATGAGTCCTCTCCAAAGCCCATCTTCGTCAGCAAGAATCTAACAGACGAAGAGCGAGAATCGCTACTGTAACTCGTCAGAGAATACATCGACGTGTTCGTCTAGAGCTACAAAGACTTGCTAGGAATGAACCCCGAGGTTGCACTTCACAAACTCAATATTCGTTCGGACGCAAAATCGGTCAAGCAACAGCAACGACGGTTCCGTCCGATATCATGAATGCCATTGAGGCTGAGGTCAACAAACTGATAGCCAGTGGCTTCAGCCGTGAGGAGCAGCATCCAGACTGGGTTGCCAACATAGTACCAGCCCTCAAGAAGAATGGAAAGATTCGAATCTGCATCGACTTTCGCAATCTGAATGAGGCATGTCCTAAGAATGAGTTCTCCCTCCCTATCATCGACATCATGATTGACAACACATGCAGCTTTGAGCGTATGTCATTTATGGATGGTTTCTCGAGGTACAACCAAATCAAGATGTTCTCTGATGACGAAAAGTATACATCATTCCGAACACCAATTGGCACATACTGCTACACAGTCATGCCTTTTGGCTTAAAGAATGCCGGTGCCACCTATCAAAGAGCTATGAGCGTCATCTTTAGAGACCACCTGCGTAAGACAGTGGAATGCTACGTCGACGACATCGCCGTCAAAAGCCGCTCTAAGGAAGATCATCTGCATGATCTGAGGACAGTGTTCGACCTGATACGAGCGCACAATTTGAAGATGAATCCCACAAAATCCTTCTTGGGTGTATCCAACGGGAAATTCTTGGGTTTCATCATTACTTTCCAGGGTATCCACATAGACCCTGAGAAAACGAAGGCAATCATGGAGATGGGTCCCCCGAGAAATCTCTGTGAACTCCGAGGCCTTCAAGGGAGGCTGGCCTACATCAGGAGGTTTATCTCCAACCTCTCCGGACGATGTCAGCCACTCACCCACCTCATGAAGAAGGGCGTTTCATTCGTATGGGATGAAGAATACCAGCGTGACTTCGACAGCATCAAAGAATATCTGTCGAACCCTCCAGTCCTGGTGGCCCTGGTTGCTGGGAAACCATTCCTGCTCTATATGCGAGCAATGGAGCATTCTCTCGGTGCTTTACTAGTACAAAACAATGATGCAGGCTATATATTACCTCAGCCGAATAATGATGGGGCCGGAACACCGATACACTGTCGTAGAAAAGGAGTGCCTTGCTCTGGTGTTCGCCATTCAAAAGACACGCACTACACCAAAACATGTAATTTGTAACGTATATTTTTTGCAATTTGTAACGGTTATTACCGTGACACCCATCTAACGGTTATAAACGTTACAATAATTAACAATCTGTTACTAAAATTTTAATTTTACATTTTTGTTATTTTTATAATTCTTGTAACGGAGAAAATCGTTACAAATTAATGTGAGATACGAAGGAAAATGAAAAAAAAATCCCAACTCTCCCGCACTCATTTTCATTTTCCCTCTCGTTCTCTCACTTTCCTCCAGTCCTCTCTCCCTCTCATTTTTATTTCCCTTCTCCTCCTCTCTTGAGCTTCCTCCAGCCCTATCTCGAGCTTTCTTCCTTGAGCTTTCTCTTTCCTAATTCCTCTTATTTTTAGGCCATCTTAACTATTTTTCTTCTTCATTTGTACGAGATTTAATTTTCCAATTTCTTGAGTATTAGGTTTTTTCCAATTTCTGAAGATTGTTTATCTTTAGTTCCTTTGCTATGTTAGATCTAATTGAAATGTTACTGAAGAATTTCACATGTCCTATTAATCTTTTAGGGTTTTATAAAATTTTATATTTTGGACAGGAGTTCGAGAAGTCGAGGGTGCAAATCTGATCCCGTCGTTCATGAGGGGGAGGAACGGATCGAGCCCGAGGTCCCCGAGAAAGAGATAGCCTTTGGTCGGTGTCGAAACTTAGTGAGGACGATTCTTCTTACGGAAGGGGGAAGCTGGATGACTTATGTTCATACTGAGAGAGAGTATTTTGAAGGCTTACTAGTTTTGATCAATACTTCTTGGGGGCACATTTCGTTGCCAAAGGAGCTCAGTTGGGGGACTGTAGCTATCGCCATGGGAGGTTTGTCTACTCCTCTTCCCTAACTGGTATGTCATGTCACACTTGTTCATGTAGAATGCAAAGTTTTAGTGCTCTGCGGATTTGTTATTCCTTGAAACTAATTTATTCATGTATTCTTCTTTCCATGCCTAGCAAGGTCTTCCATTGACTCCTTGATTGTAACTTCTGGTTTGTTTTGCTTCTCTCCCTACGGTGATAATAATGTTGATTTTCTCATGGATATGCATTTCTAGTCTCAAAAATTGCACCAATATAAACATATAGAGTTCATTCATTTGGCAATCGTCCTCTACTTTGATCCAAGGTTCGCAGTATCGGTATCGGAATCGGTATCGGACCATTCCTAAGAGTATCAGGATTGATAGTATCGATGGTTTCGGATCGGAGTATCGAATTTTTTGTTATCAGAAAGCAAATAATTATTGACATTTTAGAAAATATATTTTATACATTTAGGCATAATTTTAAGTTTTTCTAGTGTTGTTTCTTAGTAGTTTTGAAATTGAATAAAATAGTAGCAACTGCCGATTGGTTTACATGCGATAGATAAGTTTTCTTCTTTTACAACATTACTATGCTTTTACACCCTTTTTGATTGGTCACTTCCGTTCAATTTTCTTTGCCGAATTGACCGAAAAAGAGACTCCCAATGTTGGCATCAGTCACTATCGAGTATCAGGTGGTATCGGATCGGGAGATGCCAAACCGTATTGGTATCAAACATATCGGATCGGTATTAGCCGATAGTACAAGCTATGGTTTGATCACTCAGTATTTTTGCAACATTGCATTTGAAGTGGAACTTATCTAACAAAAATTGGGTTGTGTGTTTAAAATAAGGAATATCAAAATACTTCTACTGATGGATTTTCCATTCTATAGTAGTTTTCCTAACTTCTGTTGCATAGCACGCCAATTTCCTTGAGATGATGTAAGCCTGCATGACCATATGTTTTTAATTGTAGGTATTTATCATTTCTGTCACCATTCCTTGGAGGTGGAATTCTAAGTATTGTTTCATTGTTTGTCAATGGAGTTTGGACTATGTTTCTATATTAGGTGTTTAAATAAAGGAGTACTTACCCCCTTATACTTGAGGAACATGTCTGGAAAAGTCCTATGGTCAGGCTTCTGCACTTCATCCAAGGTTCGCATTATCGGTATCAGAATCGGTATCGGACCCTTCCTATGAGTAATATTAGCATTGACAGAAGGACTGCTAGTTCCAGCAGCAAATATCACGACTTTTGCCAATTGGTTTTGAAGTAGTAGTCACTTTTGCCAATTGGTTTACCTGCGATAGATAAGTTTTTTTCTTTTACATTCTTTTAGATCCTTGCTCGTTTGTCTTTTTCGTTCACTTTTCTTGGTTGGGTCGACTGCAAAAGTGATTCCAAAAGTCAGTATCAGATCGGGACATGCCAAACCATAACGGTATCGGTCGGATCGATATCAGCTGATACCGCAAACTATGATATATAGTATCACCCTCTATCATACAGATAATAGGTTGCTTAATCATCTTAACAAAATAGGATTACAAGTTTATAGAACTTTGAGTTATTCGAAAAAGCTAGGATTGGTTTGCTTATTTTTCTGTTCCTGTCTGTGAGTTTCTTCTTTAGTCTTTTCTTCTTTCTTGAATTTGTGAATTATTAATCTTTGAATTTGTGAATTTGTGAATATTTTGTTGCTTTAGTTGGATTTTGTTCGGGAAGCTGAATGATAGATACGAATCTAAGCAATTTTATATCTGCAATAATATATTACATGCTTTTTTTCCAACAAGTATTGACCATAAATCCATGTCCCAACTGATGGGTCACACTTATATGATACAGATTCTTCTACGAGTTCATGGGTTTTCATTTGGAGAGCCTTGGTGTTTCTAATACCATGGTATGATTCCTTTAGTTTTCTTTAGTTACACTTAACTTTATTATAGCCCTCTCTTGATTTTCCTATTCTTATGGCATTTATTTGCAATTCTTTATGTAATTTCTGAGGTTGAAATTGATATACATACGAATTTGCCAATTCGCAAATATACACAGAGTTTCTTTCCTTCATAAATGTTCTATTCGTGTTGTAAGAAGTATTTTGGAATCTCTAAAACATTTGCAAGTATTATTTTTATGCTGCTATTCGGGGAATTGACTCAATTTGACCTACTTCATTGAAGCAGTTACTAGATTATTAAAAGTCTCCAAATGCCTATTTCATGAGTTAACATAATGAGGGTACATTTTGGTATGTTTTAACATGATTTTTTTAAGAAATATAACGAACTTTTATATTGCAGGTTACAATGTCCATTGCAAGGGAAGTGGCTTCTGTGATACGTATTGGCATAGAGGTGACTTCTTTCTTATGCATTTTCTAATTGAATGCTTAGTTGTTTTCAGTGTCTGATGTACCTAGAATTGGAGGTTAAGGCTCTAACAGTAAAAATATATATTAAAAGGGATGAGTAGAAGAACAGCGAGAAATAGGTTTTTTGATGGAAAGTAAGATAGCAAGAGGAACCATGACTTGACTAGTAGCCACAAGCACATCAATTCCAGGAGTCTCTGCAGGTGATGCGTAACTAGTCTTTAGAGAAGGAGTTTCTGCAAGAGGAACCATGAGTTGACTAGTAGCCACGTGCACATCAATTCCAGGAGTGTCTGTAGGTGATGTGTAACTGGTCTTTAGCGAAGGAGGTCTTATCTGGAATTTGGTGAATAATTGGTTACAATGAGCCATGGACTTGTCAACTTGCAACATGGAAGATCGGTTTGGGGGGTTGGGTTGAACACTACCTGATCAAGATGATGATATGCTGTAATGATCCTCGATTGGTGGCCTTCATATAGGATGAAGTGTGAAGGCATTTTGAGAATTACCATTGTCAAAAATACTAAAAAATTGAAATCAAGTGAAATTTAATTTTACGTAAAGGTCCTTTGAGAAATTAAAAAATAATGTGCTAAAGACCGCACCCATGTCAGTACTAAGAAAGTATTATATTAACT
Organism: Iris pallida; assembly: GCA_029216955.1. Lineage (NCBI taxonomy): Eukaryota > Viridiplantae > Streptophyta > Magnoliopsida > Asparagales > Iridaceae > Iris > Iris pallida. The sequence goes on from JANAVB010028442.1 coordinate 153,214, forward strand.
ATGCCTATAATCTGGATGAATAACAATCATGTATGGCCAATATTTTTTTAGCATCATTCATCCAGTGGTCAATGCTCATCCTTCATTATTAGCCTGGCTAGCTTCAAATGTTTCAGGTTGCTATCGTTGTTGGTGGGGGTAACATCTTCCGCGGGGCATCTTGGGCAGGTTCCAGTAGCCTTGATCGTTCCTCTGCAGATTACATTGGGTTTGGCCACTCAGTACTTTTACTTATATAGTTTTCTTGTATGCATATTTTTTAGCAACATATTACTTCCTGCAATATAGGAGTCTCTTTCTTTAGTATCATTTCCTCGAGTATTTTTACCTCAGAATCTGTAACAAATTCACAGCTATGTTTGTAAGAATAAACTAAGCTTAGAATAGTAAAATCACAGAAATTGCTCATATATGATAATTTTTTTAATCTTTTTGTGTCGTTGTATTTGTGGATCTGGATTTTAATATTCTTAGTTTTTTGCAGAAAATAACCAAATTACTGAAATTATACACATGCCTGTACCTTGAGCTAATGTTGGAGTCATAATTGGTCTTCTCTTTTTTCATAAATTACAATTAACTTTAGTTTCTGGTGTCATTTAAAATTGGGGTGAATATATTTCCAATGCTCAAGTGCATAATAAAGATCACATTCATGCAAGTAGAGGTTAGATTTTTGCTAAATTAACTATCCGCTTCATAGTTTTGGATTCCTCTATTAAACTGCTCCAGACCATGATACTGTTGTCGAGAATAAGACTCAACTGTTAATAGGGGTAGTTTCATTGTGGAGTGAGTACATATTTATCGAAGAGGGTTAGGGTGAGCCACCCTCTTTAGTTCCTGTCTAATTTGGTACTTAAGTAGTACAAAGAGATCCCAAGTTTTAAGTATATGCCACTAGAGTAACAATTCTAACTATTCTGATAGTTGTAAGTTTGTAACCTGCCAATTTAATACGTGTACTTGATACTAAATTAGCCATATAGTGTCTTTCATTATCGATTCTATGAATCATCTTCAAACTTAACATTTGAAGTGCCATAGAAGTTAAAATATAGCACCCAGGCAGATGAATAATGTCTGCATGACATCTAGTTGTTAACATGTTGTATATAAACCTAGTTGCTTTAAGTAATTTCGTCTAAAATGTGCCATCTTGTTTAGCATGTTGGCGATGGTTATGAATGCAATATTTCTGCAAGCAACAACGGAGAGCATTGGCATTCCTACATGTGTTCAGACTGTGTTTCGTATGCCAGAAGTTGCAGAGCCATACATAAGAAGGCAGTTAGGCATTTGGAGAAAGGAAAAGTCGTGATATTTACTGCTGGAACTAGCAGTCCTTCTTCACAACTGACACTGCCGCTGCTCTTCACTCTGCAGAAAGTTTTGAAGTAGTAGTCACTTTTTCCAATTGGTTTACCTGCGATAGATAAGTTTTTTTCTTTTACATGCTTTTAGATCCTTGCTCGTTTGTCTTTTTCGTTTACTTTTCTTGGTTGGGTCGACTGCAAAAGTGATTCCAAAAGTTAGTATCGGATCGGGACATGCCAAACCATAACGGTATCGGTCGGATCGATATCAGCTGATACCGCAAACTATGATATATAGTATCACCCTCCATCATACAGATAATAGGTTGCTTAATCATCTTAACAAAATAGGACTACAAGTTTATAGAACTTTGAGTTATTAGGAAAGCTAGGATTGGTTTGCTTATTTTTCTGTTCCAGTCTGTGAGTTTCTTCTTTAGTCTGTTCTTATTTCTCGAATTTGTGAATTGTTAATCTTTGAATTTGTGAATGTGTGAATATTTTGTTGCTTTAGTTGGATTTTGTTCGGGAAGCTGAATGATAGGTACGAATCTAAGCAATTTTATATCTGCAATAATATATTACATGCTTTTTTTTCCAACAAGTATTGACCATAAATCCATGTCCCAACTGATGGGTCACACTTACATGATACAGATTCTTCTACGAGTTCATGGGTTTTCATTTGGAGAGCCTTGGTGTTTCTAATACCATTGGTATGATTCCTTTAGTTTTCTTTAGTTACACTTAATTTTATTATAGCCCTCTCTTGATTTTCCTATTCTTATGGCATTTATTTGCAATTCTTTATGTAATTTCTGAGGTTGAAATTGATATACATTCAGAAATCCAGGTAGAGTGAATGATTCATACATCTACATTTTTTTCTTTGCTTATTGTCGGTAGCTTATCTATATTTGTTCTTTTGGCCTAATAAGACAACGAAGGCTTCCTCCATTATAGAAGTTATGGTGGCAGACATGAATTATGCAGTAGAAGAGGTTCATGATGCTTTAAGAACCCTGCCACAAGCAGTAGAAGCAACAGCAGATAACTCGAGTGATCAAGCGAAGGAACAGATCATCATATCGACAGCACCAGTCATGCTGCTGATGGAAGCCTTGCCCCTCATCTCGATTTCCTCCCTAGTGTATCGAGATATCTACGAGGATCAAAGAGGTGGTAGATGCAATCGAGGACTTGGTAGAGCTTGCAAGTTTTGCAACCAATGACAATTTGGCAGAGACTAAACCGATGAACGCCACTTCTTCCATCGGATCTGAAAAATAAGACATGAACTGATCAAAGAGTTACTGCTATATTTTTGTTTCTGTTTGAGATTTTTTTCAACTTTTCTGTTAATAGAGTGGCTAGTCAGTACTATTGTTGCAAGATTCTGTTGAGAATGGTAATGAAAGTCTTTGAGTTATAATGATGCTTGTGGTCTATGTGGTATGTATATTGGTGATTTTCATCCTTTTGTTTGACTGGTTTGAAGTAGGTGCACAACAATATGTTTGATGAAGGTGCACTACAATATATGTTTACTGGTTTGATGTAGGTTCATGGAAAATGCATTCATTTTTTTAAATGTATTTCTAACGGTTATAACCCTTATAGTAAACAGTAATAAGGTAAATAATTTGGATTTTTGTAACGGTTATAAACGTGAGAAAAGAAAACTTTCTAACGGTAGTAGCCCTCATAATTTTTTCTTTTGTAATGGTAATAAACGTTATTGATATCTTATTTTGTAATGGTTATAACCGTTATAAATATTTATTTTTGTCACGGTTATAACCGTTACAAATATTTACTTTTGTAACGGTTATAACTGTGACTAAAAAACTGCCACGCCCAGTTTGTCACGCTTATTACCGTGACTAAAATTATTCGTCACGGTAATAACCGTGAGTAATTGCCTGTTTTGGTGTAGTGACGACACTACGTCACGGGACAAACCATCTATGTCTTATCAATAGTCAACCCCCTCAGGGTCCTCATGACCAAGCCAGGAGCACTCAGCTCTCGCCTCGCTACCTGGACGATATTACTGTCTCCCTACCACATAATATTCGTCCCGCAGAAGGCTGTTAAAGGTCAAGCTCTGGCAGACTTTTTAGCAGCTCATCCAGGTTCGGAGTCAACCGAATATACGAAGAGATTCCAGATAAGGTCGCCAATTCAAATGTGGTTTCCCATGATGCCATCTGGCAAATGTTCTTCGACGGCGCTTCCAGAACTGGGCCCAAAGGCAACATCGTCGCTGGAGTCAGAGTGGTGCTGATTTCTCCCTCTGGGCTGATGATCAATCGGGCCTACTCCCTCACGGAGCCCTGTTCAAACAATGTGGCCGAGTACAACGCTTTGGTCATTGGCCTCCGACTTGCAAAAGAGCTGGGGGTAGAGTATCTGGAAGCATACGACAATCCGCAGTTAATCGTCAATCAGATCCGGGGTTCATACGAGGTTCGCCATGAAGATATGATCCCTTATCACCAAATAGCGATCGACATCATCTCATCCTTAGCAGGATTCTGTATAGAACTGTAGAAGCATAGAATTTCACAATCAGAAAGCCCATGCGCCAGACACTACATGCGCCAGAACTCAGACAGCAAAAGTCAAAATAAGCCATAGACATTCGAAAAAGGACTTTTTATTCATATAAAAGTCTATTACATGTCTAGAAAAGGTTGTACAAAGGAGAATTTCTATAAAGAAAAGATCCTAGATCTACAGCCAGCGGCCACCATGCGCCTCCGGATAGGCGCATCAGTCATCATGCGCCGCCAGATAGGCGCAGCAGCCATCATGCGCCTCCGGATAGGCGCATCAGTCATCATGCGCCGCCAGATAGGCACAGCAGCCACCATGTGCCTCCGGATGGGCGCATCAGTCATCATGAGCCTCCAGATAGGCGCAGCAGACACCATGCGCCTCCAGCCAGGCGCATCCCATCATCTCTTCAGCAGCTCAGTTATGTGCATCCAGCCCAGCTATGTGCATCCCTTCAGCCAAATTCTTCCAGCCAGGCTCACCTGGCCGAGCAGAGCCCAGTTATGCGCCGCTCTTCCAGCCAGGATCACCAGATAAGTGCTTCCACAAAGCATTTAATCCTCTGGCTGGAACCAAGGAAGAGATGAGCACGGCAAAGCTGTGGCCAGGGGAGGCTTCGAAAGAGCCTCCAAAGCCCAAGGAAGACCGTGATCGAAATCATGGCACAAGGAAGCTCTCAACACAACCAGAGTGGGCGACACCCACTTTGAAGGAAGAGAAAGCCTGGCACCGCCATTCCGATCTACGGCTCTTCCCGAACAACGGAGACGAGGCCCAGGCATCCCTATCTTTGGATGCAACAGGCACCTTCCGCCTGCCTCAGAAGCCCTCGACTCCGTCTTTTGGATGTAACAGTCACCTTCAAGTGCATCGAAGACAATACGACGTCTCATCTTCACCCTCGGGAGCACTTCCTCGACAGAATGCACCCGCATATCCAAGTTCATATTGGAAGTACGTGAGGGAACGAAAAGTAAACCTTCTCTCCATGCCACTATTTATAGGCCGGGCAGATCAAACCCATGCACCAAGTGGATGGCTCTCCGAATTCTGTGCAATAAATTCGCATTAAATGGATGAACCGGACGCCTCGAATTCAGCCAAACGGCTATTTATAGCACTCGAAGAGCGAGACAGCCGCAGCATTAAAAGATATGTCGGATGCGCCAGCCGAACGGCGCATCACATGGATGCGTCCTCCAGCATCAGGCGCATCGTACAGATGCGCCCTGCAATTCCCGGCACATCACAGAGGATGCGCCCCCTCTCACATTCCCTTACCGAGTGGAACACCAACCAACGTGCCCACTCAGCTGTCCATCGAATGTCACAAACATTAAATGCTGAACTGACACCAGAGTTGGTAGCACGCTTCCCAAAATCTGAACAGTTGACATCTTTTTCAGAGAACGAAGCGTCGGCAACGTCAGCATCATCATGACTCTTTTTCGACGGCTACTGCCACGTGGCCCCTTAAACCAGCCGCATGCGCCTCCGCGGCCATGCGCCCAGATCCGCATGCGCCTTAAAAGCCGTGCGCCTCAGACTCTTCACTGATCCCTAAAGACAGAAGAAGAGTCTCAATCCCCCGAATGCGCCTCCGCGGCCATGCGCCCAAACCTGCATGTGCCTCAAAAGCCATGCGCCCCAGACTGCTCTCTGATCCCTAAAGACAGATGAAGAGTCTCCAGCTGAAGCTCTGCATGCGCCTCAAAAGCCATGCGCCCCGGACTGATCTCTGATCCCGAAAGACAGAAGGAAAGTCGCCTGCATGCGCCTCAGAAGCCATGCGCCCTAAATGGTTTGTGACTCCTAAAGGTTATGAGCCGTAGCCTCTTCATGCGCCCAATCCAAGGCACAGCTCATCAGATCATTACTCCCCCCAAATCCGAGATCTTCGAGCCACGAGCCGACGACATGTGTCCTTTGACTCAACTCGTCCAAGATTTCAGCAACAGAAAGATCTTCTTCTCTGCTACGTGCCGGCTCACAACAGCAGTATGAAGAGTTCAACCTCCCAATCAGGGCGCATCATCCATGCGCCCCCATCAGCAACCTCCACGTGGCGTCCCCACACACCGGTACATCCTACATGCGCGCATCAGCAGCCAGCCTGTACAACTATAAATGGAGGGATCATTTCCTTCACACACACACACACAGACAGACAGAGACAGAATCCGCAAGGAACATACAAGGAATCACCAGAGAGGCAGATACAGACACTCAACGTCTTCCTCCTCTCAGCAAGCTCCAGCACCCAGAACAATCCACACCTTCAGAAAATCGATAACCGTCGTCAGCCCGTCAACGGAGTCAACGCATTACCACTCGCTCCATTGGCACTAAGGAACCCAGCTTAAACAAAAGTGTACTCCTAGGACTACGTCCAAGTCCTATATTGTAACACTGTTCTGTTTGTATTAAGATTTGCAATCAAACAATTTTAATGGCAAACAAGCTGGCGACTCTGCTGGGGACTTCTTTCTCTTCTTCCGAGAAAGTCGTGTCACAGGCCGACGATGTGAAGGTGGGCTCCTCCCACAAGACGCTGGTCGTGCGCCTCAATCAACAGGCGTATGAGAAGTTCATTTCTGAAGGAAGTGCGAGTCCTTCGAAGCGGCTGCCAAAGTCGAAGAAGGTCCGCACAGCCTGGGTGCGCAAGGTCGACGCCTCGGGCACCACCACTGAAGGGGATGCAGCAATCCAGGCTTCCCTTTCTGCTGACGTTCTCAGCGACCAAGGTGCGTCCGCTGATGCAGCGCATCTCTTGGGGAAGCGTGCAGCCGACCACGTTCTCCAGCTATCTCCCTCTCAGGCGAGAAAGATGCGTCGACGGAGCAAGGGTGCGGCCAATGCCCCGCGCATCACCTCTGATGCGCCACAAAAGGCCTCTGTCTTTGACAGACTCACTCGCTGTAATGGCGAGGAGAAGTTGGATGCTGAGTACTATGTGCCCCAGCGGGCTAGTACGAAGAAATCTAAGGCGGCACGGGCCATGCGCCATAAACGTGCTATGCCAGTAGCCGGCCAGAGGCACGCGCTTACAATCACGCGCGCTACCGATGGCAGGCTGTACAAGGTTGACTCAGGTGCTTCGGTACCAACAACGAGTCAACCTTCAAAGTCCTCATCTCGTTTGGGCGCATCCACTGCGTGCATAACCAAGTCCAGTGAGGCAAACTCAGTGGTCTTGAACTCCCGCGCCTCCTCTGGTTGTGCGTTTGAGGTTCGTTGAAGTCACTTCAGATGCTGTGGCTCCCCCGCTACTGATCATGGTGCCTGCTTGGTACCAGATCAGGGGGCGCAATACTCACCTAACCACCCTGGCGTTTGGCCTTGCCATTCATCTGAAAGGGGTGTGAAGGCACTACTCTCCTCCAATGACCTGCGCTACGTGATCACTCACAAGCGCCGGTCAGGAGAGTCGACCAACGAGCACAATGCGCCTCTCATGGGGCATACTTGTGCGGTGGTCACCATCAACTGCTGTGGCAAGGAGGCAGTACCAACAAGGCAATCAGTCTTCCAACGGCTGTAGTCATCGACACCTCTCCGACGTCACCTTGGGACGAAGGTGTCAGCAAAAAAAGAGCCAAGGGTTGCTTCATGCAATGTGATCTCCAACTCCTCATCACTACGGAAGACGACTGCCAATTCCTCGTCTTTCAAAAGCCAGCCGAGGAAAGCCAAGGCAGCTGCCTCGACCTCTGGAGTGTTTGAAGGCACTCGGTCGAGGAAGAAGTCCGTGGAGGAAGCTGGGGGTAGCCAGACCCTTGTTGAGCCTCCTTCCGAAGACGAAGATGTCCAAAGCACAGCTGCGGCGGATCTTCATCATCAAGATGAGGCTAGCCCCTCTGAAGCCCCTCAAAAGGAGGATGTCCTCCAGGACATCGCCGGGGGTAGTCCTGGAAACGAAGGGGGCCTTCAAGACGGAGCTAAGGGCAATCATACCCTTGCAGATGCGCCTATTGAAGATGAACTCCAGAATGTGACTGGGGGTGGTCAAACATCAGGAGAAGTGACTCCCCCACACGAGAGTGAGGCCGAAAGCGAAGCCTCAACCAACCCATCCACTCCTGGCCGTGTCAGGACAGTATACATGGCCGGGGATGAAGTCGAATCTGATGCGCCATCACAGGACATAGTCCAGCGCATAGACTCATTGGAGGGAGGACTCAAAACTCTCTCTGCCTCCATGCAAGCACTGACTCAAGCAGTGTTTGAGATGCGGTCAGCATTGATCAGGACACCTTCAACTGGTCCCGATCCAGGAGCTAATGGGGAGTCGAGTGTGCCCCTCCAACGGGCGCCCTCAGATACAGAAGTACCTCGGACCTCGGAGCCCTCAAACGTTCCAATCCAGATGGTACCTCCTTTCCCGACTCCTAGCTCTACGGAGGATGTGGTTGAAATGATCAAAGATCTGCGGGAGCGCTTCGAATCTAAGAACAGACAAGAGGAACGCCAGAAGATGGGCATTCCCCAGCCTTATCCCCTCGAGTGGAACAAGGTGGTTTATCCCCCAAAGTATAAACCACAAACACTTACCCCATACGATGGGAAGGACTCTGTACCTGACGTACTTCCAGTCACAGACAGGGCATCTTCCAAAGGAGGACACGCTCCTCACCAGTATCTTTGTCGGGGCCCTAAAAGGGGTGGCATATGACTGGTACTGCAGTCTTCCCGACAATTCCATATCATCCTTCGACGACCTGACACGCCTCTTCCTCGACCGTTTCTACGACGGTGGGAAGGACATGACGATGGCGTCTCTCATAGAGGTACGCCAGAAGGAGAAGAAAACGGTTCGGGTGTTCATCGAACGCTTCCGACAGGCCTGCTTCAGGCTACCTCCAGGCATGCCAGAACAAGCGCTCCTTTCCGCTTGCAGCATGAATATGTTGCCTGCAGTCAAGCTCTGGCTCAATTCTACTCCCCCTCCTGACTGGAGCTCCCTGATCATCGAAGCTGAAGCTGCAGAAAAGAAGGCAGCCAACGCACGTCTTCTGGGTGTCAGCTTCCCCGCCTTTGATGATAAGGGGAAAAAGTCCGCAACCAACAGCTCCGGACGAGAAGCAAAGGGGAAACAGGCATTGATTGTTAATGCCTCGAAAGGCGTATCTGCGCCTACTCAGAAGCCTCCACTGGCACCAAGGCCCAAGGAGGTTTATTCATTCAATGATGACGACACCCTGCAACTTTTCGAGATACTGAAGTAGGGTGACAAGATCAAGCTACCGGACCCAAAGCGGCCCGATGAAGTCAGGAATGTGGACAACCCGAGGTACTGTCACTACCACCGGTTTGTCGGACACCCGACCAAGGACTGCTACGTCCTCAAAAATTACATCCAGCGCATGATCAATGCGGATGTAATCTCCGTCGACTATGAAGAGAAGACGGTGTCAGCCAATGTGGTTTCACTGCAGATCGGCACCTTGCCACCAACTACCACACAAGATGGCGTCGTCCCTATCCCTAAGGCGACAATGGAGGTGGTAAATTTACCACCTACCCGTGACAACGTGAGTGGACTCACCCCGCTCACCACATCTCGAGGAGAGGTCCTCTGGGTTCACCCTGACCTCGTCCCTGAGATGACTCAATCGGAGGTACGTCCTACCTCCAAACCAAAAGGAAGGAAGATCAAGTCTTGCCGCACAGTCTCTTCTTCAACAGAAGAGGCACTTCCAGTGCAGACGCGTGCACAACAGAACTTCCAGCCCGACGAAGCTGCCGCCGAGGTGGTGCCTCCTGGCACCATCCCTGAGGAGGGTCCATATAAGCCCTCAGCAGCCAATAAGCAGAAGCAGGTGGAGGCCCATTTTGACAGACCTCTACGGAAGGAGAATGCTTCGGGGCTGTCCAAGCCTCACAACTTCGACATTCTGGCACAACTAGCCAGTACACCTGTGCACCTATCTTTGTTCGAGCTCCTGCGTCTTTCTAAAGACTCCCGAGAAGCTCTTTGCGAAGCTCTGAAGGACGCTGAATCCTTCCTCAGTCAGGTCAAGCAGCCTGAAGACCTCCCAACTACTTGTGCACACTGTCATTGTGCGGATGAAGTTATCCCAAACATAACTTTCATCCAACAAGACATGCTGCTCAAGCATCACCGACTTAACCGACCACTGTATTACACTGGGTACATTGGCTCGGTCAAGGTGAGCCGGATTCAGATCGATCCTGGGTCTTCCCTAAGCATCATCCCGAAGGCGCTGCTATCCAAACTGGGGATCCTGATGTACCGGCTGGCGCCCTCCAATACAACCATCAGTGGCTTCAACGCTAGCAAGAGCGAGCCACTGGGCAAGATCCGACTGAAGTGTCACATTGGCAGCCTCAAAACTGAGGTAACTTGTTATGTGGTAGATGCCGAGGTCAACTACAACATCCTGCTTGGTCGACCATGGCTACATGAGTACATGGTGGTTCCCTCCACGCTCCACCAATGCATGAAGTATGTGTCCACTAATGGCGTCATCCGGACGGAGTTTGCAGACATCGATCCTTTCAAAGGGATTAAGGCCTACTTCACCGATTCTGACTTGTACAAGCCCATTGACGAGGAGGAAGCCAACGACGCTGACGATGAGGCAGAGACGGCGACAGAGCCGGACATGGAGCCTGAGACGACTCCCGATGCCCCCTTGAAAATTCGACTGAGGGGGAAACCACCTCAGAAGGCGCCTCCAATGAGCATCAAGCTATCAGGGAAAGCGCCGGCTCGCGAAGCACACCTGAAGATACGCCTTAAGGGAAAGCCGCCTCAAACATCGGCTCCCCTAGTGGCAAAATTACAAGGGAAGGCACCACTCACCGGAGGCGCAGCCGAGGCGCCTCTCAAGGTGCGTCTCAAGGGCAAGCCGCCGCAGTCATCCATGGTGTCAGAGAAGGCTCACATAACCCTCTCAGACCCCAGCATCAAAGCTGTGGTGGACTCTCCTAGTCTGCCCCCAGTTCTTACAGACGAGAAGCTTGGTGAATATATCTCAGCTGACGTAGAGGCACCCTCTTTTGATAATGTAATCCCACGGGATAAGATCTCGTATTTTATCAATAATAGAGTGTCTTTTAATTATTCTTGTCTTCCACACTGGAATGCCATGTATACATTAGATAACGCTCTATGGTCGTTGTAAACATAAATAACGACCGTACATCATAATCGAGTAGTCCCATCGCAAGGAGTCTTTATAGTCCCTCCACGAAGCCGAGACAAAGGCACCATCATCTCGGGCAAAATCGAGCGTCATCGGGACCTTCCATCAACCGAGCCCGAACCTGATACTGGCAGAGTACAAGTCTATCGGTACACGGATACGGCAAAGCACATCATCCAAAAGATGGGCTACGACCTGAAAAGCAACAAAGGCTTAAACTACGGCAAGGGTCGGCATCTCCCTGTCCGGCTTTCAATGCCCAACGGAAAGCCACAGGACTATTATAATCGGACTCGACGGGGGTTAGGCTATGTCACGCCGCCATTAACCCCAGAGAGTTCAGATACAGAAGACGTAGAACATTCCCACTCGTCTGAAGCATCGACTTGGGATTCTGATACCAGCATCGGATCAGTCTTCAGAAAAGTGCTGTTAGCTAACATGACGTCAGCACAACCTCAAAAAGGTGAAGGCGAAGACCAAGCGCCGGAACCCTTCGAAGAAGAACCCTGGGCCCAACGCCTAGGAGAACAATGGGAGTCTCGTTTTGAGCTACGTGAACCTCCCACCGAAGACGAAGTCGAGCAGATCGACCTCGGAGATGGGTCTTCTTCCAAACCCATCTTCATCAGTAAAAGCCTGGAAGGAGAAGATCGAGAATCTTTAGTCCAACTGGCTAAAGAGTATATCGACGTCTTCGCCTGGAGCTATGAAGACATGCCGGGACTCGATCTGCAGATTGCAATGCATAGGTTGAACATCTTACCTGATACTAAACCTATCAAACAACAACAGCGACGCTTCCGTCCGGACATCATAAATGCCATCGATCAGGAGGTGGACAAACTCTTGACCAGCGGATTCATCCGCGAGGAACAGCACCCGGACTGGGTAGCCAACGTCGTTTCTGTCACCAAGAAGAATGGGAAAATATGAGTCTGTATCGACTTCAGGGATCTCAACTCTGCTTGCCCGAAGGACGAATTCCTGCTTCCAATCACCGATGTGATGATCGACAACACACGTGGCTTTGAGCGCATGTCCTTCATGGACGGGTATTCAGGCTACAATCAAATCAAGATGTTCCCCGATGACGTAAAACACACGTCATTCAGGACTCCAAAGGGTGTTTTCTGCTACACAGTGATGCCCTTAGGCTTGAAGAATGCTGGTACAACATACCAGCGAGCTATGAGCACCATTTTCTGTCAACATCTTCGCAAGACAGTCGAATGCTATGTTGACGACATCGCAGTCAAGAGTCGCCTCAAAGGAGATCACCTACAGGACCTGAAGACGGTCTTCGATCTCATGCGGTCACATCAACTCAAAATGAACCCCGCTAAGTCCTTCCTGGGGGTATCCAGCGGCAAATTCTTGGGCTTTGTCATCACAGCGAAAGGCATTCATGTTGACCCCGAGAAGACCAAAGCCATCCTCAACATGGACCCTCCGAAGAATCTTCAAGAACTTCGAGGCCTACAAGGACGTTTGGCATATATCCGGAGGTTCATTGCAAACCTCTCCGGTAGATGTCAACCCTTTACACAGCTCATGAAGAAGGGAGTCTCTTACGTCTGGACAGAGGAGTGTCAAAAGGCTTTCGACGACATCAAGGCTTACTTAACAAGCCCACCAGTCCTGGTAGCGCCCGTTGCCGGCAAACCATTTCTCCTCTACGTCCGTGCCATGGATCTTTCTCTTGGCGCTTTCTTGGCTCAAAACAGCGACACAGGCTACGAGCAAGCAATCTACTACCTCAGTCGAACACTCATCGGGGCCGAACACCGGTACAACCCCGTTGAAAAGGAGTGCTTGGCTTTGGTGTTCGCCATCCAGAAGACTCGTCATTATGTCTCAGGCCAGACAATTCATGTCATCTCCCGAGTCAATCCGCTCAGAGTTCTCATGACGAAGCCAGGATCACTGAACTCCCGGCTGCTACATGGGCAATCCTGCTAACACCGTACAATATGGTGTTTGTTCCGCAAAAGGCTGTCAAAGGTCAAGCCCTGGCTGACTTTTTAGCTGCACACCCCATCCCAGAATCCTCAAAACTCTATGAAGATATCCCGGATGAGGTCCAAGAATCCAACGTCACCGAAGGAAGCTCCGTTTGGCGGATGTTCTTCGATGGTGCTTCGAGAACAGGCCCCAAAGGCCAAATCATCGCAGGAGTGGGGGTAGTCTTAGTCTCCTCCGATCAACTAGTCATCCAGCGTGCGTACTCTCTTTCGAAGCCGTGCTCCAACAACGTTGCCGAGTACAACGCACTCGTCATGGGACTCCAGCTCGCACAACAGCTGGGGGTTGACCATCTGGAAGCCTACGGCGACTCAAAACTCGTCGTAAACCAGGTTCGGGGACAATACGAGGTTCGCCATGAAGATTTAATCCCTTATCATGAAATCGTGTTGAACATCATTTCAACCTTCACCGGGTTCTTCATTGAACATGTCCCCCGTTTACAAAACTTGGAGGCCGATGCTCTGGCTGGCCTCGCAGCCTCATTGGCAGCGCCCCTTGGGACTCAACATTATGTCACGGTAACTGGCCGAGACCTGATTTGTCCCAGAAATAACCTATGCTTGCAGGTGGCTCACGCCATGCCAACAAACACTGGTGTTAATATCCGAGACTGGAGGTTCCCGTTCATCGACTTTGCTGTCTACGGAATCCTTCCAGAGGATCCGAAGGAAGCTGTCTCAGTCAGGAGACGCTCCCTCCGGTTTTACTACGATGCAGCTACCAAAACGCTGTACCGACGCTCCTTCGATGGGCTCCTCCTTCGATGCCTGTCCAATGAAGAAGCAGCCGAAGCTCTTCAAGAAGCTCATGACGGAACTTGTGGAGCTCATCAACCCGGCCCTAAGTTGCAAGATCGACTGCGACGTATGGGCTACTACTGGCCGACTATGGCCGCCGACGCTGTTGAATATGCTAAGAAGTGCCACGCGTGCCAACTTCATACAGACTTCATACATACACCAGCGGAACCGCTACATCCTACAGTCGCCTCCTGGCCCTTCGAAGCCTGGGGCATGGACATTGTGGGACCAATCACCCCTCCTTCATCAAGAGGACACCGTTTTATCCTGGCCATCACCGACTACTTCTCCAAATGGGCGGAAGCAGTCCCACTGGCAGAAGTAAAAAGCTCCAGGGTGGTCAGCTTTATCAAACACCATGTCATTTACCGTTTCGGAGTACCCCGGCGGATCATCCATGACAATGGTCCTCAGTTTATCAGCCATATTTTAAGCAGGTTCTGTGACAAGAATCGTATTCAGAACGTGGCCTCGACTGCCTACAATCCGGCCACAAATGGATTGGCTGAGGCATTCAACAAAATGATCGTTAGGTTGCTCAAAAAGGTCGTGTCATCCAACAAACGCGACTGGGACGAAAAGCTTGGCGAATGCCTTTGGGCCTACCGCACAACGGTACGGACCCCAACAGGCAACTCTCCATTCTTCCTAGTCTACGGAAGCAAAGCGGTACTACCTCTCGAGATACAGATACCCTCACTCCGCGTAGCAATCACAAACAAACTCACAGAAGAGGACAATCAACGTCGTCGTCTGCGGGAACTAGAGGCACTTGACGAAAAGTGTCTCCTAGCTCAACAACGCATCGAACTCTACCAAGCCCGTATATCACAGGCTTTCAACAAGAAGGTCAAACAGAGGACTTTCCAAGTTGGCGACCTGGTTTTAGCAGTCAGAAGACCAATGGTGTTGATCCACAAGACACCAGGAAAGTTCGAGCCCAAGTGGGAAGGACCTTTCATCATTGAGACGGTATACTCAAATGGTGCTTACCGCCTCGCCAAACCCAATGAGGACTTGTTCATGATGCCCATCAACGGCAAGTTCCTAAAGAAGTACTATTCTTGACATCCTCCAGATATGTACTTTTCCAAACAACCTCTTTTCACCAACTCATACGCTTCCGGAACCCAGCTGTTCCGTGGCATCCTCCAGTAGAAAGATAACCACGTCCATAT
The DNA here is from genome assembly GCA_029216955.1 of Iris pallida. Taxonomy (NCBI): domain Eukaryota; kingdom Viridiplantae; phylum Streptophyta; class Magnoliopsida; order Asparagales; family Iridaceae; genus Iris; species Iris pallida. The sequence continues at coordinate 168,264 of JANAVB010028442.1, forward strand.
TACCTCTGAGTTGTCTCTCTACGCCCTACAAAGCGGAATCTTATACTTCGTAAGCCTACGCTACCCTTCATGTTTACCACGTCCACATTACCTCTGAGTAAACATCTTATACAAACAACCCATGCGTTGTTGTACATTGATCGCAGAACTTCCATGTCCATATCACCTCTGAGTTATTCAGCGTATCCCCCAAAGATCATTCCTACCACGTCCATAATACCTCTGAGTAGGAAGATTCTATCACTTCGAACCTAATGATTGCCATGTCCACATTACCTCTAAGCAAACATAATGGTTCCTTCAAACTTATTATCTGTACCTAAAAAAAAAAACCAAGGTGCGCAAAAGATAATAGGTCTACGCAAATCATCAAGTTCATGACAAAAAAATGAACACATCACAAAAGTTGCGTACTTCTTTATTCAAAAAGAGAGAGAGTACAAGACTACACTATCCCTCAACGAGGGTTGCAAAAGAAAGGAAGAAGCTACAATCCCTAAACCTCTCCAGGATGGGTCGAGAGCTCTCTGACTCGTTGCCTCAGGTCAGAAGCACGAGTCTCTACGGTTGCCAGAACTCGACGCTCGGTCTCTTGACGCATCAATTCGACAGCCTCAGCAGAAGTTTCGCCCTCGTACTTCTCATCAAGCTGTCGTCGTTGCTGAGCCAAAGCAAGAGTCCGCTGAGTAAAAGTCGCTTCCTCCTGCTTGAATATTGCGTGTTCAGCCCGAACACGTTTAGCTTCTGACTGGAGTTGGGCCCGCTGGTCCTCAAGGCGGCGCATCTGGACGTCGATCTCCGTGATATTGGCATCCAACGCAGCTCGCGCCTCCGTCGTCTTCTTCATAGACTGGGACAACTGCTCTACCGCAGCCTCAGTCTCAGCCACCTCGCGCTCCCAATCGCTCACAGTGTCCTGGTGGGAAGACACGATTTCAGCAATCAACTTCCCCTTCTCCGCCTCTATTAACACGGAGAGATCATTTCGCTGGATACGTCGAAGTTCCGTAAGCCGCTCATCCAGCTCAATCACCGAAGCCTCCAGAATTTCGGCCATATAGTCGTGGCCTTAGTGAATACGAATCAGCTCGATGCAGGGCATTGCCAGAGCTTTTGCTGTCACAAAACTCCCGTTGGCATCCATCACAACGGATACGCCCTTCTGCAGCATTTTGTACACCCCCTCGACGAGGAACTTCACATACTCGTCTGCATCCGCCAGGACCTACGGCGTCATAGCAGGAGTTGGAGGAGCTACCACAGCTTGCGGACCGGAAAAAGATCTACCAACTTCAACCGGCGAGGCTTGAACCTCGGCATCAACGGGCCCTTCATCAACAGGGGCTGGACTGTTAGCCCAAGGAGCCAAAGCAACAGAAGGAGCCGGCACGGGCGTCGAGATGGTTCCCCAAGTAGAAGGAGCTACAGAGGGTTCTGCACCCTTACCCTTCTCAAGCCCGGAGGGGCCACCGACATCGGCGACCACCTCTGCTGTCCCCAACATCCTATCAACAGCTGGTACCTCCCTTGGCAGAATAGGGAGATTATCACCTGTCTCTTCACCCGTCTCAGCGGTCGTGACCGCCAGACGGGTCTCATCATCAAGCCCCTCAACCGGGACAGAATCTGTCGCTACCTCCTGAACGGTAGCCGCCTCAACTTCCACAGTTGAAGCCGGAGTAGGACTCAGCAACGATACAGCCGGCCTCCTCTCATCATAACAAGGAGGGGATTCAACCCTCTCCTCTGTCTCAACTACTTCTGTTGCCTCAGCAACAAGCTCTTGCAACTCGGGAGAGACGTCATCGGAAGACGACGAACTCCATTTGGCACCTGAGACTTCTGTTGTGACCTTTGCCATCTCGGAAGCTGCCGCATCCTCAGTTTCCCTCCTGACATAACCCGGGGATACTGGAATCTCCACGTCCACAGCATCCTCTGGATCTTCCTCCGTGAGGGACATCATAGTCGGCGGGATACGCACTTCAGACGAGCCTGCCGTCTCTTCTCGCCTTCTCCCACTCGACTTTGGAGTACGAGGTTTTCTTTTCAGCGGTTCCTACAAGAGAAGGTGAAGCTTCGTAAATAATGGAACCAAAATCAGACTATGTGAGACACTCTTACCTCCGCAGACGCTGAATCTGATGACGCCGTCGGTGACGACGCCTTCTTCTGTTTCTTCGGTACGGGAGATTCGATCCCTATGTCTGCACGTCGCTTTGATCGATCGCCTGAGGGTTCTGCTTGAGATGCAGAAGGGGCACTCTGTTGACCTACCCCTGATGGATGATGCGATCGAACCTTCACTGGCACGTCCCCGGTCATTGCTAACGGGGTGCCTACAATCAGGCTAGTCTCCCTGTCATATCCAGGGGGTGCAGCAGCCATAGCACAGTAAAATTTGGCGGCTGAGTAAAGAATGGGCGGCCGCGGATCTAGGACGGGCAACGTAAAACGAGCTCCGGTACATCCGGCATTATAGTAATGCCAAGCTCATGCACCGTCCAACAAACTCCCGATATACCCCAGAGTAACGCTGGAGTTATCCAACATCATCTGGGCATAACCAAATTGCCGCGCAAAGCGGCTTGGCAAATATGGTTCTAGGTAGCACTGATTCCAGTTCCGGTATACCAGATGAGATGGTCGGATACTCTGCAACCAACGGAATCCCCATTGAGGCAGAGTGGTGGTACCTTCGCCCGAATCCCTTAAATCTTCGTTGGCCTCAAAACCCAAGAAGATTGGACCAACTTTGGTAATCTTCCAACCCTGAAGACGGGATAAAACCTTTCTTCAAACAGGGATGCCAGTATGCGACCAGCTCCTCCGATTGAAACGACGAAGGAGTGCATCTCCAGCCTTATAGTCTTCTTCCGAGCCTGGACTCATCACACTAGGATGATGTAAGATCAGCCATCCCATCAAATAGTGAAATGGCAGTTCGGCGCGCAGGAAGTTATTGTTTCTGCCTCTGTCATGAATCACATTTCCCGCAAATTCTCGCAAACCTCGCTGCAGGTTACATACCATTGCGGGGAGAAGAGCCAAACGCCGGCCGAAGACCAACTTCACGGCTGGCAGGATTAAGTTCTGGGTTACCCTCTCCACGGCACCAGATCCGCCCGCGAACACGCAATCCCGGAGCCATATCATCAGATAAGACGCCAACACCGCCTTGGATGACATTCGATAAGCAAGATGCCAGAAACAGCTATAGGAGCGTACATCTGACTGCTGGTCTTCATTCCCTCGAGGACTCTTCTCCCCTAACCTGTTCATCTCAGACAGTACTTCGCTACGAGAGAGCGCCGGCGGAGTAGAAAACTGTGAGGGATCTTCTTTGTCTTGTCTAAAGACATAATCTCTCCAGGCGGTCACATGGGGCTGCGCCCCGTTTCTATCCGTCCTCTGCCTATAGTAATGATGACTCGCCACCTCCTTGAAGACGGCCGTCATCTCCTCGGCCTTATCCTCCAGGACTTGAAGTTCCTCGTTGGTCGGAAAGTACTCTTCATAGGGTTCCGACCCCCAAGGGAGTTTTGACACCTCGTACATCTCATGAAGTGCGAGCCCTAATTCCCCCACCGGAGTAAAAAAGGTCCCAGTATGGATATCAAACATCTCCAGTAGTGCGAGAAACATGTGCCTATTGAGATCAACACCCGCCTGGGTAGCACGGATCGCGACAGTCAATCCGATCTCTCGAAGCTCGGTCCGAAACTGCGACAAGATCCAGAGTGTCAGTCTATCCCACTTGGAAACATAATGACACCAACCCTCTACCCGAAATTCCCCTTTCGGGTATGAACGTTCCATTATGAACATACGATGTGTAAAAGTCGAGGCACTATAAGCAAACGTATCAATGGGTATGTCACTGTAGAGGCTCCCGGGACGTAAAGTCCGCCAGGTGAAGGAAGACCCAGACCGTGTGGCGGTCAAAGTATCCCTTTGGTCAGAGGTAGAATCAATTTGGATGACGCCAGTCACCGCTCCCCCCTGAGAGGGAGTAAGATCCCAAGACATCCGCCTCTTGGAAACAAGGCGACAGAAGGACGTCAAAGGCCATTGACGTTCAAGTTGCTTAACAGTCATATGCACTCCATTCACTGTAAAGAACCAGTCCTCCTTGACCTTCAACACCGTCGCATCAGTAGAAGTGAGGCGGTCTCCGAACAGGAACTCAGACTTCAAGAAGGTCAATTTATCGGACGTGGAAGATTTTAAAACACCACGTTCCATCATCCGTTTGAGGAACCCATGTTGTTGCTCACGAATTTGGGTCATTCTCTCGGGAGGCTGATCCAGCATAAGAGCATCCTGAGCGGGGTTTATCACTTCCTCATCATGTTCTACCCCCATCTGGTTGAAGGCAGCATCCAAGAATACTTCATTCAAAGGTGGGATCGCCACTGACACTGGCAAAGATCAGAAAATGTTAGAAGCAACAAGAGAAAGAAGAGCTTCGACACATCATCAGGGATTAAACCCACGCGCGTCAGCAGCCTCGGCGCATCATCAAGGTTTAAACCCATGCGCGTCAGCAGCTTCGGCGCATCATCAGGGTTTAAACCCATGCACGTCAGCAGCTTCGGTGCATCATCAGGGTTTAAACCCATGCGCGTCAGCAGTAGAGCCGCGGCGCATCATCAGGGTTTAAACCCATGCGCGTTGGCGAACAAAGATCGCGGCACATCATTAAAGACCCAAGGTCTATGTGCGTTGGTGTAAGGAAAATGAGACTTACCAACCACCTCCGGCCGAACTTCGACCGGCCGTCGAGGAACATCAGCCGTCACAACCTTTACAGGCTCCTTCGCTTTCTCCTTCCCCTTGCCGGCACCACCGCGAGGAGTCTTGGGAGCCATTCTCTCAAAGAAGAAAAAGTTAGGGTTTTGAAGAACTCTAAAAGAAGCAAAGGCACAGAGAAGAAGATCTCTTTCTCTCTCCAACCCTCACCTATTTATAGGGCTTGGTCGCACGCGTGAACCGATGACGTGTAATCTCAGCCGTCGCTTCGGGTTCCGTGAAGAGATAACAGCAAATACAACCAAAAGATCATCATTAATCTTTTGGGTTACCAAAGCGTCATCATCACCAGCCGGAAGGAGCATGCGCCAGAACTGGCATGCGCCCAACAATCATGCGTCCTGACCTCCATGCTTCTTATTCAAAGTATTCCAAAACTTATTCAAAAGTTTTGAAAACTTTGAAGGGGGTCTTGTAGAAGCATGGAATTTCACAATCAGAAAGCCCATGTGCCAGACACTACATGCGCCAGAACTCAGACAACAAAAGTCAAAATAAGCCATAGACATTCGAAAAAGGACTTTTTATTCATATAAAAGTCTATTACATGTCTAGAAAAGGTTGTACAAAGGAGAATTTCTACAAAGAAAATATCCTAGATCTACAGCCAGCGGCCACCATGCGCCTCCGGATAGGCGCATCAGTCATCATGCGTCGCCAGATAGGCGCAGCAGCCATCATGCACCTCCGGATAGGCGCATCAGTCATCTTGTGCCGCCAGATAGGCGCAGCAGCCACCATGCGCCTCCGGATGGGCGCATCAGTCATCATGCGCCTCCAGATAGGCGCAGCAGACACCATGCGCCTCCAGCCAGGCACATCCCATCATCTCTTCAGCAGCTCAGTTATGTGCATCCAGCCCAGCTATGTGCATCCCTTCAGCCAAATTCTTCCAGCCAGGCTCACCTGGCCGAGCAGAGCCCAGTTATGCGTCGCTCTTCCAGCCAGGATCACCGGATAAGTGCTTCCACAAAGCATTTAACCCTCTGGCTGGAACCAAGGAAGAGAGGAGCACGGCAAAGCTGTGGCCAGGGGAGGCTTCGAAAGAGCCTCCAAAGCCCAAGGAAGACCGTGATCGAAATCATGGCACAAGGAAGCTCTCAACACAACCAGAGTGGGTGACACCCACTTTGAAGGAAGAGAAAGCCTAGCACCGCCATTCCGATCTACGGCTCTTCCCGAACAACGGAGACGAGGCCCAGGCATCCCTATCTTTGGATGCAACAGGCACCTTCCGCCTGCCTCAGAAGCCCTCGACTCCGTCTTTTGGATGTAACAGTCACCTTCAAGTGCATCGAAGACAACACGACGTCTCATCTTCACCCTCGGAAGCACTTCCTCGACAGAATGCACCCGCATATCCAAGTTCATGTTGGAAGTACGTGAGGGAACGAGGAGCAAACCTTCTCTCCATGCCACTATTTATAGGCCGGGCAGATCAAACCCATGCGCCAAGTGGATGGCTCTCCGAATTCTGTGCAATGAATTCGTATTAAATGGATGAACCGGACGCCTCGAATTCAGCCAAACGGCTATTTATAGCACTCGAAGAGCGAGACAGCCGCAGCGTTAAAAGACATGTCGGATGCGCCAGCCAAACGGCGCATTACATGGATGCGCCCTCCAGCATCAGGAGCATCGTACAGATGCGCCCTGCAATACCCGGCACATCACAGAGGATGCGCCCCCTCTCACATTTCCTTACCGAGTGGAACACCAACCAACGTGCCCACTCAGCTGTCCATCGAATATCACAAACATTAAATGCTGAACTGACACCAGAGTTGGTAGCACGCTTCCCAAAGTCTGAATAGTTGACAGCTTTTTCAGAGAATGAAGCGTCGACAACGTCAGCATCATCATGACTCTTTTTCGACGGCTACTGCCACGTGGCCCCTTAAACCAGCCGCATGTGCCTCCGCGGCCATGCGCCCAGATCCGCATGTGCCTCAAAAGCCGTGCGCCTCAGACTCTTTACTGATCCCTAAAGACAGAAGAAGAGTCTCAATCCCCCGCATGTGCCTCCGCGGCCATGCGTCCAAACCTGTATGCGCCTCAAAAGCCATGCGCCCCAGACTGCTCTCTGATCCCTAAAGACAGATGAAGAGTCTCCAGCTGAAGCTCTGCATACGCCTCAAAAGCCATGCGCCCCGGACTGATCTCTGATCCCGAAAGATAGAAGGAAAGTCGCCTGCATGCGCCTCAGAAGCCATACGCCCTAAATGGTTTGTGACTCCTAAAGGTTATGAGCCGCAGCCTCTTCCTGCGCCCAATCCAAGGCGTAGCTCATCAGATTATTACTCCCCCCAAATCAGAGATCTTCGAGCCACGAGTCGACGATATGTGTCCTTTGACTCAACTCGTCCAAGATTTCAGCAACAGAAAGATCTTCTCCTCTGCTACGTGCCGGCTCACAACAGCAGTATGAAGAGTTCAACCTCCCAATCAGGGCGCATCATCCATGCGCCTCCATCAGCAACCTCCACGTGGCGTTCCCACACACCGGTGCATCCTACATGCGCGCATCAGCAGCCAGCCTGCACAACTATAAATGGAGGGATCATTTCCTTCACACACACACACAGACAGACAGAGACAGAATCTGCAAGGAACATACAAGGAATCACCAGAGAGACAGATACAGACACTCAACGTCTTCCTCCTCTCAGCAAGCTCCAGCACCCAGAGCAATCCACACCTTCAGAAAACCGATAACCGTCGTCAGCCCGTCAACGGAGTCAACGCATTACCACTCGCTCCATTGGCACTAAGGAACCCAGCTTAAACAAAAGTGTACTCCTAGGACTACGTCTAAATCCTACATTGTAATACTGTTCTGTTTGTATTAAGATTTACAATCAAACGATTTTAATGGCAAACAAGAACATGTTCCCAGACTCCAGAATATTGAAGCCGATGCCCTAGCAGGCATGGCCGCTTCCCTAGCGGTACCAAATCATGCTCATCATCTGGTTGACATAATAGGCCGTGAGTTGGTCTGTCCCAGGAATAATGTTCAATAATGTTCAATGTGTTGAGAGTTACTCCGCTCAGACGGTCGACGAAACACCCGACTGGAGACAGCCATTCATAGACTTCGTAGTCTATGACATCCGGCCAGAGAATTCAAAAGAAGCCACTTCTATCAGAAGACGTTCCCTCAGATTCTTCTACGATACAGAGACAAAAATGCTGTATCGGCGATCATACGATGGATTACTGCTTCGATGTCTGTCAAATACAGAAGCCAAGGAAGCTGTACGTGAAGCTCATGATAGCATCTGTGGAGCCCATCAGCCTGGCCCGAAATTACAAGATCGCCTTCGCCGAATGAGCTATTACTGGCCCACGATGGTTGCAGATGCAATAGACTATGCACAAAAGTGCAAAGCCTGTCAAGTCCATACAGATTTCATCCACCAGCTATCCGAGTTTCTACATCCGATTGTGGTATCCTGGCTATTCGAAGCATGGGGAATGGATATCATTGGTCCGATCACTCTGTCTTCATCCCGAGGACATCGCTTCATACTCGCAATTATCTTCAAATGGGCGGAGGCTATTCCGCTGGTAGAAGTGAAGACTTCAAACGGGATCAGCTTCCTCAAGTATCATATTATTTATCGCTTTCGACTTCTCCGAATGATCATCCACGACAACGGTCCGCAGTTCGCAAGCCACGCCTTCTATCGATTCTGCGACAAACACCGAATCCAGAATGTTGCTTCAACGTCGTACAGTCCGGTGGCAAATGGTTTGGCGGAAGCATTCAACAAAACTATAATCAAGCTGCTCAAGAAGTTTGTGTCTTCCAACAAACGCGACTGGAATGAGAAGCTTGGCGAATGCTTATGGGCATACCGTACTACAGTACGAATGGCCACTAGGAACACACCATTCTCTCTGGTATATGGAAGTGAGGTAGTTCTCCCATTAGAGACTCAAATCCCCTTACTCCGCGTTGCTCTCACCTACCGACTGACGACGGATGATAATCACCATCGTCGACTACAAGAATTGGAGGCCCTAAATGAGAAACGCCTGTTAGCTCAACAATAAATTGAGCTGTATCAAGCCCAAATCTCCGGAGCTTTCAACAGGAAGGCTAAAATCAGAACTTTCCAAGTTGGCGATCTCGTTCTGGCAGTTCGGAGGCCGATGGTTATGACTCACAAAACCATCGATAAATTCCAGCCAAAGTGGGACGGCCCATTTGTCATCGATGCTGTATTCTCCAATGGTACTTACCGCCTCGTAAAACAAAACGGAGACTTGCTCATGTTGCCCATCAACGGCAAGTTCCTGAAGAAGTATTATGTCTGAAACGACATCATCCAAATTCCCCAGATTGTTAAGTTATGTACCCCCTGGTATCGCTGGACTCACATTCCGACTGTAAATTTCTCAGGGTGTTGAGTTATGTACCCTCTGGTACCGCTGAACTTACATTCTGACTTAAAATCTCCCAGATTGTTGAGTTATGTACCCTCTGGTACCGCTGAACTTACGTTCTGACTCCAAATCTCCTAGGATGATGAGTTATGTACCCTCTGGTACGGCTGAACTTACATTCTGACTCCAAAACTCCCAGAGTGTTGAGTTATGTACCCGTAAGTACCGCTGAACTCACACTCTGGTCACTACAGATGAATCTATATCGTATCTTTTAGGTAGTAAGTCATGTATGATCATACCTCTTAACTTTTTTCTTAAAAAGAGCTCCCTCCTCATGATTCAATACCTGCACTTTCAGTACATAAAATGGGTAACAGATCCACAAATTTCCCGAAACAACCAAGTCGATGTTACCTCTGAGTTATTTTTACTTCCATCAAAAACAAACCGCCCCTCACGTAGAACTTCCACGTCCTCATTATCTCTGAGTTGTTCTATGTACCCTTCATGGAGCCCACTCCTGCCACGTCCTCATTACCTCTGAGTAGGAAGGCTTCATTGAAGAAACCCTCATATTTACCACGTCCTCATTACCTCTGAGTAAGTATGTCGGTTCTCTCTCGTCTTATTATCCGTATCCAGAACCAGGGTACGCCAAGGATAATAGGTCCACAAAAAGTCTCCTATTAGGGCAACTACTGCAAGCAAAGAATAGAGCGAATGTATTTTGTTTATTCAAAGTCAGCTACATTCACATGACTACATCTCATGAGCAACCAGAAAAGTTCACCATCGTTTTATTCAAACAAGAAGAAAAACGATTACATTGATGTCCAAAAGAAGCAAAACACAAACTACAGCTAAGGACAGACAGAAATATCAAGACAAAGACGGACATTTATGGGAGCTCACAAATCCTAGTTGTGGGGGCGCATATACCTTTCCCTCAACCGTTTTTCATATGAAGGATCTATTTGAGTAAGATCCTCGTCCGGAGCAGGAGGGTCAGAACTCCCAATACTACCACCTTCAGACTGGGGCTCCTCCTTTACAGCAACTTCAATATTGGGAGTGTTTCCCTCCCCTATAAGCGCCAGCTCTTCTTTTTGTTCCTCCATTTTTGGTATCACCTCCTCCTTAACAAGCGATGACTCTTGTTTGATGAAAGGAGGAAGCAGCTCCTCCTTCACAATGATCTCAGCCTTCGGCAGGGATGCTGCAAGAATCAAAGATAAAAGAAACAAAGTTAGAAGATGGCCAGGTGAAACTAACTTAGTGTTTCGGGGCTTATGCGGTTATGCCTAACGGAACTTCATGCGGCCCAGTTCAGATGAGTTTATGCGGTTCTACTTAGCAGAGCATTATGTGGCCCAGTCCAGATGAGCTTATGCGGTCCTGTTTGAGAGGGCTTCATGTGGGTCGATTCAGAGGGACTTATGCGATTCTGATTTGACAGGTCTTTATGCGGTTCAACTCACAAAGTGCTTATGCGGCCGCAAGATGACTCTCATACGGCTCGAACATGGGGTATACCCCCATGCGGCTCAGACATTGGATGCACATGCGGCACACATAGCACAGTATGCAGATTCATGAGACGAAGAAGGCCCACACATAAAATATGCGACATAGCCATGATGGTTAAAGTTCTGAGTTCGTGCAATTTCTGCCAAAACATTTAACAGCAATGGCGGGGTGAACGTCGGGATGAACTTTAGGTGCCGCAGTCGACGTAGAAGCCACTCCCTTACCCTTCGCCGCAGCCTTGGAAGTCTTGGGGGCCATCGAATGATCGAAGAAGAAGACGGCAGCCTAGGGCAAGAGTGGTTCGAATAAAAGAAGAAAGTAAAGAGTTTTTCTAAAAAGATTACTCTTATTTATAGGCAGACAGGGGGCACATAGACCGAGGGATGCTTCGATCCGTGCGCTGTCTAAAGACCAAAATCGACGCTTCGGTCATCGAGGCAAATCTGACCCTTGGGATCCTGCCCCAAAAAGCGGTTTCAAATCTGAAACAAATCAAGACAAAATAAAGGGCCATTAAATAAGACACATACGTGGCAGAAAGGACAGCATGCGGCCAGAGCGGTCCATGCGTCTAGGAAGTCTATGCGGACAGAAAGGCCATGCGGCTAAGAAATCCATACGGCCAGACAGTCTATGCAGCCAGGAAGGCCATGCGGCTAGGAAGTCCATGCGGCCAGAACATCTTATGCGGCCAGAAGAGCTTAGGTGGGCATAGCCATGCTTCTTATTCAAAGTATTTCAATTTTACAAATTAAAAACTATGAAGGGGGTCTTGTAGAAGCATGGAAATGAACAGAAAATCCTATGCGGCTCAAGACTAGGAAAGTTTCATGCGGCTCAAAAGTTTATTAGAGTTTCATGCGGCTCAGAAGTTCCCAGCGAGCCACGTGGCTTTATGTGTTTCAAAAAAATCCTTCACAAACCGGCCGTAATTAATTTATGCAGCTGGTTCATTTCCTGATACGAAGCGACGGCTCTGACACGAAGGTTTGACAACCCTGACATAAAAGTAAAATAATGACCCTGACATAGTGGTAGGCTCCTAAGGAAGACAAGAAAATCCTCACAGCTGGCACAGTCCACCAACCCCAAAAAGCTTCCTATGCGGCTACCATCCCTCATGCGGCAGTCACTCTCATACGGCTGCCACTCTCATGCGGCCGCCACCCCTATGCGGTTGGTACTCCTATGCGGCTCGGATCATGGGGCCACCACCATGCGGTTGCTACTCCTATACGGCTCGGATCATGGGGCTACCCTCATGCGGCTCAGACTAAAGGATTTCCATGCGGTTCAGATAAGGCCACCCTCATGCGGCTCAGACTAAAGGATTTTCATACGGTTCAGATAAGTCCACCCTCATGCGGCTCAGACTAAAGAATTTCCATGCGGTTCAGATAAGCCCACCCTTATGCGGTTCTGAGATGAGGCCACACTCATGCGGCCCAACCAAGACAGTCCTCCATACGGCTCGCAGCAGTTGGAACACGTGGCGGAAGCTGATCGAATCTCAATTATTCATATTTTACAATCAATAAGGGACACGTGGCGGGAGCTGATCGAATCTCAATAATTCATATTTATTGCAGTCAATGAAGGACATGTGGCAGGAGTCGATCAAATCTTAATAACTCAGATTTGCTGCAATCAACATAACCGTCCAGATTTGGTCAAATCCCAAACAAGCCAGATTTATTGCTATCATCATAATCATCCAGATTTAATGCAATCATTAAAATCTAGATTTATGGTGATCAACATAATTACCCAGATATATTACAATCGTAACGAACCAAATTTATGGCAATCAGCATAATGGTCCGGGACTCAGAATCTGCCACGTGGATATATACCTCCACCCATGACGCCTATAAATAGCAAGGTGTCATTCCCTTGTAAAAGAAGATCACGGAGATATCTGCACAGAGCCAGACACAGAGCGATCCACATTCGAGCAAGAGCATTTCTTTCCAGGAGCCGAAGCTGGGTCCGATCGTCCAAGGAGTATGGCAGAGCTATCGTCGCTTTTCCGAGCCTCTACCGTCACCCCCAGAAAAAAATAAATAATTGTACTTAGATTATTGTACCTAGGTTTTTGTCCCTAGGATTTTTTTGTACGAGCGAGTTTGTGTTGTGAAGTAAAAGCCCAGTCCTCCCATAAAACTGTTCTATTATTTTATAATCAATGGCAAACAACTATGAATCTGAAAATTCAAGTATGCCGAGCTCTCGCCTCATAATGTTATTTCGGTCTTCAGCCAGTGATTTTGTGAAAATGTCTGTTAGTTGATGATATGTGTCAATAAACTCTAGGAAGATATCCCCGTGTTGTTGGTGATCATGTAAAAAATGATGACGAATCTCAATATGTTTTGTGCGTGAGTGACATACAGGGTTTTTAGTCAGGTTAATAGTGCTAGTGTTATCATAATAAATAGGAACCTTAGTGTAGTACAGATTGTAGTCTTCTAGGGTTTGCTTCATCCATAAAATTTGAGCATAGCAACGTCCTGCGGCAATATACTTAGCCTCAGTAGTTGATAATGCTACAGAATTTTGTTTCTTGCTAAACCATGAGACTAAGGCCTTTCCTAGGAAATGACACGTACCGCTGGTACTTTTACGGTCTACTTTGCATCCTGCAAAATCTGCATCCGAGTAACCTATCAGGTCAAAGGATTTTGTTTTAGGATACGACAAGCCGACTTTAGAAGTTCCCTTAAGGTATCGGAAGATACGCTTAACGGCACTTAGGTGTGATTCCTTAGGATTTGCCTGTTATCGTGCACAGATGCAAACAATGAACATAATATCAGGGCAACTAGCAGTTAAATATAATAAGCTACCAATTATACCTCGATACTTACACTGGTCGACAGGTTTGCCACTTTCATCAGTGTCAAGCTTTGTAGATGTAGTCATTGGAGTTCCGACAGGCTTTACATTATCGAAGTTATACTTTTTCAGTATGTTCTTCGTATACTTGGCTTAATTGTTGAATGTTCCCTTTGAGTGTTGTTTGATCTGGAGTCCTAGGAAGAAGTTCAGCTCTCCCATCATACTCATCTCAAATTCACTCTGAATACACTTAGCAAACTCTTGACAAAGTTTTTCATTAGTAGAACCGAATATAATGTCATCAACGTATATTTGTATAAGAAGAATGTCATCATCTAAAGATTTGATAAACAAAGTTGTATCAACTCTTCCTTTTAAAAAATCATTATCAAGTAAGAAGGTACTTAGGCGTTCATACCAAGCACGAGGTGCCTGTTTGAGTCCATAGAATGCATTCTTAAACTTGAAGACGTGATCAGGTTTTTGAAAATCTTCAAAGCCAGGGGGTTGTTTCACAAAAACTTCTTCTTTTAGAAATCCGTTCAAAAATGCACTTTTCATGTCCATTTGAAATAATTTAGAATCATTAAAATATTTAAATACACAAAACATGCAGATATCTTCTAGTCTAGCAACAGGAGCATATGTCTCGTCATAATCAATACCTTTTTCTTGATTATAACCTTGTGTCACTAGACGTGCTTTGTTGCGTAGAACTTGTCCATCTTTACTAAGTTTATTTTGGAACACCCATTTGGTACCAATTATCGATTGACCAATAGGTTTAGGAATGAGTTCCCAAACTTGGTTTCTCTCAAATTGATTTAGTTCCTCTTGCATGGCATTAATCCAAAACTCATCACTAAAGGCATCTTTTATATTCTTAGGTTCTATTTGAGAGATAAAAGCTACATTTGCTGCTATTTCAGAATCTCTAAGAGAGGAGCGTGTACTTACACCTTTTGATACATCAACTATGATGAGTGTCTCTGGATGATCTGGTAAGAACTTCAATGATTCAAATTTATGAGCCAGATCTTCCACAGGACTCTTATCAATTTTTTCTTGTCCACCTTTATCATCACTGTCGCTAGATCTGTGACTATTGAGCTCATCAAAAGTAACGTTACTAGATTCCTCAACAATCATAAACCTTTTATTGAAAATTCTATATTCCTTACTTAGTAGCATATTCGAGAAATATCCCTTCATCAGCTTTAGTGTCGAACTTACCCAAGTTGTCTTTGGTGTTCAGGATAAAATAGCGACATCCAAAAACTTTAAAATAAGAAATATTTGGAATCCTTCCAAACCAAGTTCTTATGGTATTTTTTTCGAGATAGGTCAAATTAACACCCTATTTAAAACATGACAGGCTGTACTAACAGCTTCTGCCCAAAAATATTTAGGAAGATTATGCTGATTCATCATGATTCTAGCCATCTCGCTTAGAGTACGGTTCTTCTGCTCCACAATACCATTCTGTTGAGGAGTTCTAGGACAAGAAAATTCGTGGTTGTATCCACTATCATCATAAAACTTTTTAAAATCAGTATTTACGAATTTGCCACCATGATCACTTCGGATACGAGTAATCATGAAGCCTTTTTCGTTTTGTACCTTTTTGTAAAATAACTAATATTTAAAAATAGCATCACTTTTTTGATAAAAAATAAACCCAAGTAAAACGAGAAAAATTATCAACAATAACAAAAGCGTAGAGCTTACCGCCATGACTAGCGACTCTACTAGGACCAAATAAATCCATATGTATCAACTGCAAAGGTCTAGAAGTACTTACAGCGTTGATGGATTTAAATATAGACCTATGTACTTTGTTCTTTTCACAGTCAGCACATACCATATCTCTCTTTAATAGAATCTCGGGGAGTCCTTTTACCAACTTCTTAGTGCTCAGTCGTGAGATAGTGTCCATATTTGCATGCCCTAGTCTCATATGCCATAACTAGCTTTCATCTAAATTAGCAACTAGGCATTTTCCTGCATTATTAGTACTCTCCAAAAAGAAAACAAAAATATTGTCTTCTCTAATACCTTCATATATGGGATTACCAGATGACATATCATATATGGTATATTTGTCTTTTACAAAGTTGATACCATAACCATTATCAGCCAAATGACTTATGCCTAGTAGGTTATGTTTCAATTCTGTAACTAGACAAACGTCTTTTATTACAGGATAAGGAGATATACCAAAAGTGCCATTGCCAATGATATCACCTCTCAGATTATTTTCGAAGGAGACGTATCCTTCTTTCTTCATCGATAGCGTGGCGAACAAAGATGCATCAACAGTCATGTGCCGCGAACAGCCGCTATCGAGAATCTACTTGCTTTTAGCATGAGATGGTTGAGGGTCTACCGACAAAATAAGTAAATGAATCCTTTGGTGCTCATTTACTAAAGGGTCCATATTGATTAGTCTTAGGTCTCCAAAATAAAGTACGATTGTCAACAAGTTTTCTTGCTAAACAATACCGTGATATGTGTCCATATGTACCACAATATGTGCAAGTGAGTTTAGAAATAGTGGTTGTTGAAACTGTGTTGACATGCTTATTTGGTTTCTTTGAAAACCTATAAATGAAAGCATGGTGATAATCGTGTTTCTTTCGTGCTTTCTGAGTTTTAGTCCTCTTAGGTATATGCTTAGGATTAGGACTAAACTTAGGCTGTGTCACAGGTATTGCCTATTTGCCTAACTTGATTTCTAACTTTTTAGAAACTGCAAAAGATTCTTCTTGTTCTGTGACTAAGTGTTTCTTCTTCTCTATGTCATATAACTTTTGTATTTTGACATGGTCTCTTTCTTTCTTATCAACTTTGAGGATAGCCTCATGATAGTCTACTTTGAGTTTGGCTATCTCTTCCGTGTTACCGGTAGTAGACGTCTCTTTAATGTCTTCAATAAAACTGGACAGTCTAGCTATCTCGGTTGTGTATGCCTTAATCTCTTTTCGAGATTGCTTATACTTGTCAAGCACATTTATGTGTTCTTCAAATATTTGCTAAAGGCATTTTCTAATTCATCGAAAGTAAAGTCATCATACAAAGGGTTTGAGGATACCTTATTAAAAGCCATAAGACAGATATTGGCATTTCTACAGGGTCTGTCCTCTTCCTCTGTATCACTGGCATCACTTCTATGACAGATACTTGTGTTAGCATACTTTCGATTGGTTGTTGCTTTTCTGCTTGATCTTGATCTATCGTATGGACTGCTTTTCTTTGAAGTTGGACAGTACTTCTTCATGTGCCCTGATTTCTTGTATCCAAAGCATATTGTTTTATCTTAATTGCTTTTTTGGATATCTTTCTTCCTTTTGTTTGATTTCTCAAACTTTAGAAATTTTCTGAAGTTATTCACTAGTAGGGCTTGTTCATCACCACTTGATGATTCTTCCTCAGAATCATTGCATGTAGATATTCTGGCTTGATCTTTGAAGGTGATAGACTTTTCTTTTGGGGTTGCTTCTTCAAACTCTTGCAGATCAAGCTCATGGGTCATGAGTTTGCCCATCAGAGTTTCCAAAGACATGGTGGTGAGATCGTTTCCTTCAATGATTATTGTTTCCTTCGAGTTCCAGTTCTTGGTTAGAGCCCGTAGCACATTTCTGATCTTCTCATGATTACTGTAATCCTTACCAAGAGATTGCAAAGGATTAGTAATATCAAGGAAATGTGTGAACATCTGTGTAATTGACTCACCTGATTTCATCTTAAAAGATTCATACTCCTTTGTTAGTTTACTGATTTTGGATTCCTTCACTTGGGAAGTTTCTTTACCTCAAGAAGTTTCCAAATCTCGTGAGACGTTTTACAGGTTAAAACTCTGTTGAATTCTATTTTGTCAATTGCACAGAATAGTGCGTTGATGGCACGAGCATCTAGACTAGCCTTTGCTTTTTTAGCCTCTATATATTTGTCATGAGGCTTGTCTACAAGCAGGCCATCAACTACTTTAGGTGCCGGTTTCTTATAACCGTCAACTACTATAGACCAAAGATCAAAGTCAAGAGATTTTAAGAAGAAAGTCATCCGTGTTTTCTAGTAGGTATAATTTGTACCATCAAATAGTGGGGGTCTATTTATGGATTGCCCTTAATCGTTGAATATTGATTTCACGGCTGCCATATATACTCTCTGAGGTTTGTTATATTAGAATATAACTAGCTCTGATACTAATTATAGGACCATTGAGCACCTCTAGAGGGGGGTGAATAGAGTGAGTGCGAGTGCAGCGAAAAAATAATCACCAATTTTAAAATTATAAATAGATAACTATGACAGTAAGTAAGAGACAGTAAATAAATATAGCAAGAGATAAAGAGATCAAACTTAGTAACACAGCGATGTATACTGGTATCCCTTTGAGAGGACTAATCCACTCTCGAGTACACTTGCTCGATGTTAATCTACTAAGGCACAAGCTAATTGAGAGCTTGCACTCTCTTACAACACCGTGCTTGATGACAAGTGCACGACCATCTTCACAATACCGTGCTTGGTGACGAGCGCACGACCGACTCCACAATAAAGATAATTTTTGTACTTTGAACAACCTCTTTACAACTCTGAAGAACCAAAAGACTCGAGATCAAAATAGATATTACTGGCTTTTGGCTAAGAGGAGTGTAGGTGTGAAAAGATTTGATCTGGTGAAAACACTTATTGAATAGAGAAGAGAAGATGAAGAATGAATGAGTAATTTGGAATAAGAAATTCTCTTCTATTATAGGTGTTTTCTGAGACCGAACTCGGACAGAGTTTTAATGCAAAGATTTCGCATAGGAACGTTGCATGCAGATTTGGAGGCAACAAATATTTGAATTTAAACAGACTGAACTCGGGCAGGGTTCAGACCGAACTCGGTTTGAGTTCTGTCTAGGAAAATGTTAAACATTTGTAAAAAGTTGTTGCAGAATGGAATAGAACTTTTTGGTAGATGGAATAAGGATAGGTAGGCTGTATAGAAAAGTGGACTAAGATTAACCTAAGCCAGTATTACCTAGTCGATCTTACAATTTATATCCTAGACTCAATAAAGATAAAATACATAATAAATTGTAAAATGACTCAGACTAGATTCCAATGTACGTAAGCTTCAGACAGATGATATACGTGCTTGATGATGCAGTAGTATGCTTGTTGATATTGATTTCACGTCCTGAAATGATTAGCAGTAGTTCGTATATTTTGTGTATTGACTTAGGTTCATGTCGATTATTAAAATCGGGTGTGACCGTGGAATGGGCCAACATCTGTAAGCGAGTGCACCCTAGCTCTTGGTGAGATATGTCAGCTTAGATCCTATTGTATTCAATACTCCCTAGAAACCGCGTACGACTAGTCGTACTTGACTCCTTTAAGATATTAATCTTCTATCTTCTTATGCTATGTCCTATTATAATTTCGAGGACAAAATTCTCTAAGGTGGGTAGGTTGTAAGCCCCCTGGATTTTAGGGATTATTTTAAATTTTATTAAATGACTTATTTTCAATAAATATTGTATTATAATTATTTTTGATCATCAAAATATACTTTTCTTTGTCTTTGATTTTTGGAGCGCCAGGGATGCCAATCATCAAAACGTTCTTCATGCATCTTGATTTAGACAAGTTTGTCTTCATATCCTTTGTACTCTTTTTTCATTGCAGAACTTTCGTGTCAATTTAGGCCATTTGACCATCTACCGTAAAATATGACCTAACTTCCAATTTAATTTTGGGACTCGACATCGGTCCAATCTAATCGACCCAATATATATTTTCGACCTATTGAGCCTACTACGCACATGTCACTTGCATATCGTTCAATTGAGCTCCCGTATGCTCATATTTCATCAATGATTATAAATGACTAAACTTGTAGTCATAACTATGCCTAGCCCGACCTTGTCCTAACCCGACTCCAATAAACCAAACCCGAACTTCATGTCATCCTCTCATGAATACCTACCTACACATATTACACCATTCCATTCCTAGAAAACACCAAACACACAAATCAAACCCACATCTTTTGGCCAAGCCCAAGAGGTGGCTTTAGGAAAGCCACATATGACAAACCCAATCCTATGACCAATCCCCAATCAACAACACACTCTACTTTTGTAGAGATTCCAATAGTACTCCTATCTCTCTCTACTTTTCTAACTCACAGCCAAACCCCCTTTCATTTATAGTACTCATCTCTCTCTCTCTCTCTCTCTCTCTCTCTCTCTCTCTCTCTCTTTTTCTCTTTCTCTTTCTCTCTCTCTCTACTTTTCTAACTCATAGCCAAACCCCCTTTCATTCATAATAACTCACATCTCTTTCTCTCTACTTTTTCTAACAAAGCAGCCAACCCACCCTCTCATTCATAAATAGCACACATCTTTTCTCTCTCCCTATCATTATAACACAATAGCAGCCTTAGCCGATCCAATCCTCCCCCTCAACCCTAACTCCAACTCCTTCTTCCTCCCTTTCTTTTTTATCCTCCTCCTCCAACTCCTACTTTCTCCTCCTCCCAGTATTTTCATCCTCCTCACCCATTGGTAACCTGCTGCTAGTGCTTGGGATGCTGCGTGCCCCCACCTCCGATAACCTCTCTGTCGGCCAATCGGCCAACAACACCTTACTGCTGCCACTAC
The DNA here is from genome assembly GCA_029216955.1 of Iris pallida. Classification (NCBI taxonomy): domain Eukaryota; kingdom Viridiplantae; phylum Streptophyta; class Magnoliopsida; order Asparagales; family Iridaceae; genus Iris; species Iris pallida. The sequence goes on from JANAVB010028442.1 coordinate 188,495, forward strand.
TATTATAGCAGTGGTGAGCCGCTGCCGTACGATAACAGCTGCTGCCTCCTCGTTGGATCGCACGCCGCCCACGGCTGTACGACAGTCACGTGACCCCTGACTATCCCTTGTAGTCGACGACAGCACCGGGCCATGACCCCACCAACGTACTGACCAACGCTACACCATGCGCACATGTACACACAGCTACAAGAAGGCACGATAGCTGCGATAACGGTAGCAGCAACGAGCGCTGTAGTAGAAGATGATCACGCGCGCACAACTTCGGCCGCCAACCGCCGCCACTGACCGGCCAACAACCGCCTCGACCCCCACAACCCATGTGCGTACTCTGGCAGACCCCTCCCTGATGGACATCATCGACCACGACAAGTGACAGAGTCGATTCTTGTATTTTGGATGAGATCCCATCGTGACGCGCGAGTTTTTGAACTCAGAATTTGTGCTTCATTGCAGCGACTTTGGGCACATTTTTTTGGACAATCCGACCATTGGATCGTCGAACTCTTTCCTCCTCCGTTGCAATCGCGGTATATAGCTCTACCTTCACCTAAAGTTTCAGCTGTTAATTCGTTCATTTGATATATCAAAATTGTCCACCAAGTTGCCCGAATAATTATGTTCATTTTGGACAGTTTCGTGGAGCCAACTTTGTGGATTTGTATCTCCGCCATCGCAGATCTGTTTGATGCGATACTAGTTCTTGTGCACGTTTGGTATAACCAACTTCTTTTCATTAAAGTTTTATTTCATTATGAGCTCGTTTGATTGGTTAAATTTGATGCCAAAGTTGGCCGTCCGAAATCGTAATTTCCAACTTGTAAAATTTTAATTTTGGACCTAGGACTCCAGATTCCAATTCTGACACCACCAGTAGACTTGTGGCATCGTTTTGGCACAAATTCATATAAAGTTTGCAAGATTTGGAGGACGTGGGCCTCGGTACGCATTTCGGTACAAAATGAGCCCCACAGTCCGAGTCAACGAGTCATTTCAAGATCGGTTCATCGTAATCTAATTCTGGATATACTGTTGGGTTCAAATCGTCATTCTGGACTCATTGACATATACTTTGCTAGATTTAGGGGACTTGGGCTCCAGCACATATTTTCGTGCAAACCGAATTCTAATGTTCGAGTTAAGGTACCATTTTGAGATCGACTCATCAGAATCCACTTTCGAATATATCGTTGGGTTCGTATCGTCATTATGGACTCGTGGACATATATTTTACTAAATTTTGATGGCTTTGATCCTGACACAAATTTTGGTGCTAGTAGTTCCAACAGCGGACTGTATTTTGACCCAAAATTACCATTTTTTCTATGTGTCCAGAATTGGACTTGTGGGTAGTCTATTCTAGCTATTTTACTTATTATGGGAACATTAGTAGTATTTGTTTTAGCATCTGGCGATGTTTATGGAGACTCCTATGTTGCTACCATTCATGGACTTGACGATTTGCTTACAGGACATTATTGGATCACTGCTTCACCCCAGGCAAGATACCTTGTCATACTTGCTCTGTTTACCTTATTCATATTTATTCTTGAATTGCTAGTTGGTGACACTAATAGTGTGTATCCAAGGATGACTTAGGTTTTATCGATGATGGCATCGATGTTATGGGTGCGTGCATGTGAGACTTAGAGTTAGTAGACATACCTGAAAACTATGAAGTTACCCCCAATAACTTCTATGACTTGGCATGAGATATTACACGACACTTGAGTGAGGGTCATTGTGTTGGCATGAACTTATGCATTCGACTGATCATCGGTGCGAGCGGTTCATGTGTCGATACATATAGAGTTAGATGGTGTCTAGAGTAGAGACTCGCATTGAGATATGGATTGTCTGAGTCGTGGATACGACTTGTACATTTCCTGGGACGGAGGAGACAATCAATAGGCGTATGGGACAGACAGTTATATTATTTTATGTTAGCCTCAGTGGGGGCCTGGGTAGGGGCATATTTTCTTACTAGTGTGTATATCTGGAAGCGGCCACTAGCTACGCACTTGGTGCAGACGGAAGGTACTCTAGTATATGTACTACTCGGCTCGTGATCCGATGTCGGACCATGTTTTAACGTAAATCCTTATTCACCTACCCATACGTTCAAAAGTGGTCTTCAATATGCATTCACATAGAATAGTTAGTTCGTATACCTATATCGGACCATATCTTAGGACAGTGTCTTAGCATAGGCTGGTATGCCATCTTTTGAACAGGATTGGTCAGAGATATGGTTTACTGATTGATGACTGGATATTGGACCATGTTATGATTGGGATTGGTCACTCAGTTCATATTATGGCATATATTTATGTATCTTGCTACGTCCTACTGAGAACCTGGTGATCTCTCCAGGTATTTGCTGAGCAGTAGTACAGAGTAGATGGGAATGTGTTGCGTGATGCACTGAGGTCTCAGGTATATATTTGTATATGTGTTCTTGGTATTTCTATTTACTCTTTCCTGTATATATTTCACCTGTATTTGCTTCATGCTGCTATGTAGCCTATTATTTCTAAGCTTATTCCTTTCTCGAGCATATTCGAACTTGTATGTTACTGGGTGGCCAACTTTAGTATATTTTGCTCATTCATGGTATTCATTTCATTATTGTGGATTGAGATATAGATGATCAGTTACTCTTAGTATCCTGTACGACGTAGTATGTCTAGGGATAAGAACATTAAATTGGGAACTTATCCTAGATCATATTAGCTGGCATGCTCGTGCCTCAAGTTCTAATATATTTTGGAACTGGGACGTGACAAAGTTCCTAAAGAAGTATTACGCTTGAAGCACCTCAACATGTACTTCCATCTCCCAGTAAGGTGAATCTATGTATTTTACTACTACATTCATACCCCTTATCATGATATGTCCCTGGGACCCGGCTGTTCTGGATATTCTTTTCCCCTAATAGAAAATATCCATGTCCACATTACCTCCGAGTTGTTTTCCTATGTCCCTGCAAAGCTTAAACATCATTCTCAGTAAGATTAAGCTAAAATCTGTGTTTACCACATCCACCTTACCTCTGAGTAAACACCCCATGTAACAACCCCCGTGTTGTTACACCTTGCCTATAGAACATCCATGTCCATAATACCTCTGAGTTGTTCTTCGCTTCTGTAACGCCCCAGTCCCAAAATACGTAGGACTAGGAACGTAGACATGCCAGCTGTATTCATACGAAGTATACTCCAATATATAGAAGCCTCCTATAAATACATAAGCTGTAAAATACAGTAGAACCATAACTAATCTCATCCATACAGAATAAATGAATAAAAGATCATATAACGAGAATAAATTTGTCTTGATACAATATGTTGGGCGGAGACAAATCCACTACCAACAAAATAAAGGAAAGTACATAGAAAATGTAATGAGTGGCGAGCGAAGCGAAGACGATCCAAATGCAATCATCCTCGAGAAATAGCATTGAACACGGCTAGAGCGAAAGCACCTGCGAAAGACAATAGCACACACCTGGCAAGACAACCAGGTCCTCAGAGGGACGTAACAAGACACATAATAGCATGCCATATAAACTGTATAAATATTGCTCAATAAATAAGTAAATCGAATTTATAACATGGTCCAATACGCACCTACTGAACGAGCGTACCATCCCCCCAACCAAACGAGGACAGAAGATGGTAAACTAATTCACGGTAATGTACCTTTCCATGCTATGAATCCGATATGGTATTCGGACCCCAATAAGGTTCAATACCTTCTCATCGAAGTAGTAAGTCACACCTACAACCAAACAAGGACAAGATGTGACGAACTAATCCGCGACAAGCTATTGTTCCAAGCTACGGTCAGATACAAGTACCCAAACCAAAAGTACTCGTACCTAACGGATAGGGTAGCCTACCATTCTAAGTGAAATATTGTTAAGAACAATCCTTCCTACGCATGGACCCTGGCTGAATATGATCGGCATAGTCCCCTCTTGGGCACCAGTGGCCCCAGCAGGAAGAGCATGGGTCATCAACCCCGTATCTCTAGCGGAGAGTCCGGGTCACAAGGGAAGTGCATCGAAGCCCATACGCTAAGGAATTGTCCTTCCCGTCCAATGCCTACTGTGTTGTATCTACAACACAAACCACTATAACCGCTAAGTCAAACTAGCATACAACCTCTATTAGCGGTTATTCCTATTGCACGGCTTGTACGTACTGGTGGCCAGCCAATCACGTACTTCCGTGTCCTACATGCGACACACAACTTCGTGTTTACAGCGTATCAAGGCCAATGAATGCGACACACAAGGTGGTCCCTTAAATCTAGGTTTAATTTGTAAGAAAAATAATACACAGCAGGAAATATAAATGAACAGTTATGCCATGTATCACAGTTTATAAAGAAAATAAGTAATACATGAAATATGAGCAAAAAAATAATTAAACAGCTAATGGCAAGGTGTCTTGCCTAGTAGAGCGCCTGGTGTGTTGTGATAATCATAGTAGCATGAACTGCGACTTTGGTGCAACAACTGTACAAGATGATCTCTGATGGTGACACGACCAGTTCCATTGGGTCCAGAAGGGTCAAATTAGTTATGGTGGACATAAGGTAGTCTAGAATGGGCGAAAGAATAGGAACAATAGGACTTGGATACGGACAGGAGAAAATCAAAAAAATAATGGATAAATAAATATTTATATATATATATATATATATATATATATATATATATATATATATATATATATATATATATATATACGAAATTTAGAAAACTATAATAAATGAGAACTTATACTTTTAAAAATAGTGTTTAGATAAATACTAAAATATGAAGAACTGTGTTCACAGAAAAACCCTTAAGTTTGTAGAAATACAATTTGGGTAGAAAGCTATAGTTTCCAAAATATTTTAGGAGAAGAAAAATAATTATAGAAAATTACTTAATGCTAAAATCCATATTTGTAAAACTAAAATTTTTTCAATACTAATTTTAAAATAGATAGAAATTCTACAGTACATCATCGCTCATAATATTCGATTACGAAGATGTATATATTTTTTTGTTTTTAGGTGATTTATCTATCCTAGTAAAAAGTAATTAGAATAAATACGGGTAGTACTAGTACAACCATAATAAAGAAAATAATGTTTAAAATATTTATCAAATTGCTATTACCTACTATATAACAAGAATATTAATAATATTCAAACGCATAGAAATAACACCTAAAATATTAACACAGCAACAGCAACTCTAATTATATTAATCATAATAACAATAATAATAATAATAATAAAATTTTATTAATAATGGTAATAATAATAACAATATGGCTAATAGTAATAATAAAGATAATAATTAAGATAATATTAATAAACAGAATAATAATAATAGTAATAATCTAATAATACTATTAATAATAATAACAAATAATTATAATAATTATAATAAAAATATCAAAGGAAGTCTGTACTCTTCCGAACACCAAAAATCAGAGGAAAAGAATGGTGATAAGAGGGAAAGGGAAGGGGAGGGAGAAAGAATGGTGGGGAGAAGGGTTCGGCGGAGGATGATCGAGAGAGAACGGGGGAGCGGCTGCGCTCGGGAAGGCGGAGACGCGGGAGAGAGGAAGAGAAGCGGAGGGTCGGTGAGGATCGAGGGAAGGCGGACGCGGCTGTCGGAGGGCTCGCCGGCTCTCGCGGTGGCCGGCGCTCGTGGCGAAGGGAAGGGCACGGCAGATGAAGGGTTCTTTTGGGTGAGCGGACGCACGGTGGGGGACGGCGAGCTCGACGGCTGGCTTGCAGAGGGCTGCGGGAAGGCGGATCTCGGCGGTTCCAGCCATAGGAGGCTGCTGACCGACGGTGAGCTCGGAGCGGAGCGGTCGTGATGTCGAGAAGAGAAAGATCGGGTCAGCGGCGCTGGTGCACTCGCCGGGCTTCGGCCTCGGTGGAACGCGAGGGTTCGGCGAGTGGGGGTTTCGCGCACGGGAAGGCGCCAACTAGGACGGCGACGGCTAGGGCAGGCGCACTCCGGTGGTTGCCGGTGGCTGGGCGCGGTGGACGAGATCGAAAAGACGGGGCGGTCGCAGGCGGACATGGACGACAGCGGGTGGTCGAAAAAAAGCTCCGCGCTGGCGCGACGCAGATCTGGCAAGGTCAGTCTAGGGTTAGGGTTTAATTCTTCTTTTCTTTTCTCTTGGGTGGTGGTAATGGAGTCTGTGGTCGCGGCGGCGTTGGCGGGGGTCGCCGCGGTGGAGGGTGGTTCTTTTGGGTTGGGGGTCTGTGGGTGTGACTGGTGGTGGCGTGTTCTTGGGTGAGGTCGGTGAGGATGAAGGTGGCGATGAAGACGGTGGCGACGGAGAAGAGGAGTTGGGTTGTGGTGACGGTGGTGGCTGGTTGTCTGAGACGGGAAGACGGGTTGATATTGGCTGGTGGTGATGGTGTTGTCGATGGTGGCGAGGCGTGGTTCTACTGATGACGACGGTTGTGGTGACGGTGGTGATCGGGGTAGATGGTGACGGTGGTTGGACTTCTGCCGAGAAGTTGGGCGGGTTAAGGTCGTCGATCCGTGGTGGTGGTGCGGTTGAACGGAGTAGAAAGGAGGAAGGAGGCTGTCATTGGTTAGAATATGTTAGCTTACGAAATTTGATTTTGTCGGGGGTGTCCGACGTGGAATAGACGATAATGTAATTGTAAAAAGAATGGAATAAGAATGTCACCGGGGTCGGACCCGAGGCTGTCACGGCCGACACGGAAAGATGTTGGACATGGACACGAGGCACGCATAATTTGTTTATGGAATTATGGAGGTATAATGTGGAGAAAATATTGGAGGAGTACCTGCCTATTTATAGGATGTGGGAATTCCCAATTAGATAGGAATTAGGATATTTAAAACCTATTAGATAATTCCTAATTTAATTTAAAGCAATCAAATCCAAATCCAAATCCAAATTCAAATCTAATTTAAATTAAATTTCCTAGTTTAAAATCAAATGGAATAACTAAATTTTCAAATATTAACTAATTAAATAAATCTACAGTTTCAAATCAAGATTTAAATCTCCTAAATAATTTCGAAATATATTCTCCAAAAATACTAATAATAAATAATTTCGAAAAATTACATTATTATTTAAATGCACTAATAATAATTAAAATAATATTTATAAAGAATATTATTTTAGTAACTGCCATAAGCGAAAAGGCTTTCATAAATAAAATCGTCATCTTGAAAATTTAGTATGATAACTTAAAATATTTATTATATATATTATTATGAAAGTAGAAAAAATATTTTTCTAAATTATGTACGCTCGCACATAATCGCACTCGTCGAGCAAATTAAAAAAAATAAATAAATAAATTTCGTGCGCGACGTATAATACGACTACGCGACGTATTTTACAAAAAAATTTAAATCAGTACAAATTTAAAAAAAATATATAGTAGAAATTTAGGGGTTTTACATCCTACCCAACTTAAAAGAATTTCGTCCTCGAAATTAAGAATTAGTAGGAGGAAGAGGGCACGACGGTAGATAGAAGGGTTCGAAGTTTATATGGTCGTAGTCTAGGTTGAGGATACGATTAGGAGACGATCGTAATCACTCCTAAATTCAAGTGATTAGAAAGTCAAGATTGTAGATATAGGGTCGAGGGAAAGGTCGAGTAGTTCAATTCAAAGATATAACAACGTCGAGTGATAATGGTCATAGCCGATAGGAGGGCTAGAGGGAGTGCTAGTATGATGCCTTCGTCCTCCTAAAATAGGTGAAGACGAAAGCAATATAGAGTTCGAAGGAGGCGTTGTAGGTCCTAAAAAATCAAGTTGCATCAATCAACAAAGTCAAAAATTCAAGATATTTATCATTTTGATGAGTTGCGCAGACAATAGATTGCGCAGACGTCACTTTGCGCATGTTGGTTTGCGCATGTTCCCAACTACGTAGGCTGACGTGGCAGAAGTCATCATTGACTGAATCAAATCAGATCTTCCTGACAGCTGACAATACGAATAACGAGGAGACTGTTCGTTTTTGGTGCCGCACAGTGCTCGAGGACGGCTGACAGTTGGCAGCGCAATCCGTGGTTGCGCAAACAAAGCCTGCGCAGTCTGAGTCTGCGCAAACCAGTGTATGCGCAGTTCACTTTGCGCATTCTACCAATATAACTGACAAATTACATGTGGCATTCATGCCATCAATTGCTCATTACGTGGCAACTGTCTATGCATGATCATGCGCATTTTAATCAAATGATGCCATGTGTCCTAGATAGTTGGCCCACGATCCAATAACTGCCTGCGCAGTCCAGTGCTGCGCAAATCAGTTGCTGCACAAATCATCTTGCGCAGTCCAGAATAACTGAAAGTTAGTTATTTCCAGAACTCTATAAATAGAGTTTTAAGTCTTCCTTTCAAGGGGGGATCAAGATCAGAGATCAAAAATCAGAGAGTTCAGGAGTTCTTGCCAAAGTGCTGCTGCATTCTTCCGAGACTTTTGTCTTCAACTTCAGAGGCTTTTGCCTTTAATTTCCAGAGTTGTTTTCAACTTCAAAGGCTTCGTCTTCAAAGTTCACATCGTCCAAGGGATAAAGCAATCGTCATCAAGATTGGATTCCTATAGTTGTAATTTTCCCAGAATTCTTGTAATCTTTATTACAGTTTGTATCAATAAAGTTTTATATTTTTGTTTTTGCAAACAAAATGGCGACTCTGCTGGGGACAACTTTCTCCTCCGACGAGGAAGTAGCAACTCAATGTGACGTAGCATCTATCGGGAAGACGCAGAAGACGCTGGTTGTTAAGGTCAACCAGACAGCTTACGAGGCGATGCTCAACTCTAAGACCACTCCCCGTACTGCAGTCACTTCTGCCAAGAGCAAAGTGCGCTCAGTTTGGGTCTCCAAGTCTGCTGCACAATCTGACAGTTTTACCACCAAGGATGCTGTGCCAACTGTTGCACAATCTGACAGTTTTGCCACCAAGGATGCTGTACCAACTGCTGCACAATCTGTTGCAGTCAAGGCTGCACAGTCTGCTGCAACTGTTGTGCAAACTACTTCATATGCTGCCTTGTCAAAATAGAAGACTTCTATGACTCTGGCGCAATTGGCAGTGGCTTTTCCTGCACAAAATAGCACTCCAGTAACCAAAGTGCATCCCAAGCACTCTAGTACAAGAACTCCTGATGCACTTCCTACCAAAGCTTCTAATGCACAAGTAACTAGTGCACCTTCCACCCATGCGCAAACCAAGTCTGCACAATCCAAGAAAAATAGCCTTTTGGCTAAATTCCCTTCTTCTCACAACAAAAGAAGAGATGCTACTCCTCTTCCTAAACACCCTATTTCCCCTGCACAATACACTGAGGATAGTCCTTTGACTATTCCTCTTTCTCTTTAAAGCAAAGGAAAAGGCCCATTGGTCTTTTCTCAAACTTCCTTGTCTCATGACTTGGAAGATAACAGAGGGAAACGCTCTTTAGCTAACCCTTCATCTCAAAACAAGGGAAAAGGCCCTTTGGTCTTTTTTCAGTCTTCTTCAGTCTTTACTGAAGAAGATCCATCTGAATGTGTCTCGGCACCAATCAGTTCGAGAACTCTGGGGAACAAAGGATTCTTCTTTCCTTTATAACAAAAGTATTTGTACTAGTCAAAGAGGTATCCTGCCTACTCCAATAGCAGAATTCCAGGATCTTCCGACTCTTCAAATTTGTCATTCCAGACAGGGAAAACTGTTAGTGTCTCAAACAGAAACTCCTAGGAGTGAATTTGCTGACCTCAGAACTTATCTTAATCGACCTACTTCGGTAAAACGCAAACAGCCAATGCCGAAGGTCAAACATCATCAAAAACAAATCTCCAAGGTCAAAAATCCTGATACTTATGCTAATAAAGTAAGCACTTCCCTGTACTCAAGGGACTAAACATTTGAAGAATCGGAATCATATTCCGAATATTATCAAAGAACAGATCCCTCGGAACTTTCCTCGTCCTATTGTGGACCTTCGAGAACAATTAAGACAAAAACGGGATAATGATTCAATATCTCCATCTCAACCATCTGATCATCACTGTAATCATAAAGTCATCATCCAATGCTGTTGTCAAACGACAAAACGATCTGTCTTCGATCGTTTAACTTTTGCTAAATCTGAACCTATGTCAGAAGAAGACGAAGTTTTGTATGCTTCTGTTAACATGACTTCCCGAGACACTGGGGGTAAAAGATGCTCCAAGTATGGTAGATTCCGCAAGCCAAGCCAACGGTATTTGGAATTACTTCAAGAATCTTCTGAAGGAGTATTTCAACATACCCGTTCTCGAAGCCGAGATACAATCGGTCAAAGGAATCTTCCTCAAAATCCTTCAGGTCATCTTCTTGTTTCTCAGTCAAGAGATGATTCGTTCTCTGATTATGATGCATATAGTGAAAGCTCTAAACAAACAGTATCTTCCACTGTGCCAAGAGAAGTGACGGCTTATGTTGTCACCGATGATCCAGATGCTTCAACTTCCGCAAATTAAGAACAGCGAATTGCTGCACTTGAAGACAAATTAAAAACCATGGTTGAGATGGTTGCTAGTATGCATTCCATCATTGTAGCACAGCATGTTACACCATCAACTGCACCTACTACTAGTCCAGAGATCATAGCATCTTCAATACCTGCCAATACTGGGCTGGGGGTAGTACCTCCCCAAATGCCTCCTGTACAAGTGCAAGTACAAACTACGCCTAGCCAGTCAGGAGCTGGGAGTAGTGCTTACAATGCTGTTCCTCCTCCTACCACTACAACTCAACCTGCTCCTTCTTCTTCATCAGAAGACGCCAATGAAGCTGTCAAACTCTTACGAACCCAGTTTGAAGCATTTAAAGAGAAAGACAATCTACAAAGGTTGGGGATTAAACAGCCCTATCCGGTTGAATGGAAGGACGTCCCGTTTCCTCCAAAGTACAAAATCCCTACAATCTCTCTGTTCGATGGCAGTACTTCCCCAAGTCAATTCATCAATCATTTTGAGGTAATGACTGTTCAACTTCAGCCAAATGATGCTCTTCTTATCAGAGTGTTCGTCGGTTGTTTAGCCGGCGTAGCATACGACTGGTACAGAAGTTTGCCAGATGGTTGCATCACATCCTTTTCAGGTCTCAAACAGATCTTTCTGGAACGATTCTATGAAGGATTTAATGATATGACTATGTCAGCTCTCAACAAAATCAAACAAAAACATAATGAAACTGCTGAGAGCTTTATTGAACGGTTCTGCCGTGAAGCTTTGAAAATGCCTCCAGGGACTCCAGCTGCTGTCACTATTGATACTTGTAAGGCAAATCTTTTGCCTATTATCAGTATGTGGACGGGATCTACCCAATTCCAAGATTGGCCCTCATTCATCGTCAACGCCAAAGCTGCTGAAGTGAGTGCCGACAAGTTCAAACAATTGGGGGTACAAATGTCTAACCCTGATCGCGATGAGCAACAGAATTCAAGTGGTGGCAATCGCCAGAACAATCGTAAAGCGAAAGAGACTTTGAACATTAACTTGAACAAAAATAAAGAATCTTTGGCTGTCAATGTGGCCCCACCTACATCTACTCCTACTCCTTCTGCACCTCCACCGAGGGAACCTCGTCCAAAAGTGGAATATTCTTTTGATGAGAATGACACTGCAAGTATCTTCGAATGTTTACTCAAAAGCAATAAAATTCAACTCCCTGATCCAAAGAAACCTGATGAAGTCAATAAGACTGATCATCCCAAGTATTGTGTCTATCACCGATTCATTGGACATCCTACTCGAGCATGCTATGTGCTCAAAGGTAAGATTCAAGAACTTGTCAATGCTGGTGTAGTCACTCTGCAACAAGATAAGAAGACTGTTACTGCAAATATGGTTTCAGTCCAATTTGGAGATTTCCCTCCACAGATGATACAGCATGGTGTTATTCCAATTCCTAAAGCCACCCTTGAGATTGAGAATCTCTCGCTTCCATCCAATGAAGATCTTGTTCCCTTATCTCTTGATAACGGTAAAATTATGTGGATCCATCCTGATCTTGCTCCAGAATTTGAGATATCTTCCAAGAAGAAAACTCGTTCTAAAGGCAAAACCAAGATTTGCAACATGGTATCTTTTGATCCCATTGTTGACGAAGAGATTCTGTTAGGCACCAGATCAGGGAAAGCTTATTTGAAAGATCATTCTGAAGGTCAAAAGGATCCTGCTTCTTCTTCCGAACCTGCTCCGGCACAACCTGCATCTGCTGAAGAGGTCCCTTCTACATCTTCACCAGTTGTAGTACCAATTCCTCCTAAGCCAACAACGGATGACAAAGGCAAGCAACAAGTTCGATTTGACAAACCTCTAAAGAAGTCATCTCCTACTGGGCTCGAGAAGCCTTACAACTTTGATATATTGGCTCAGTTAGCCAATACACCAGCTAGGCTGTCAATCTTTGAACTCTTGTGTCTTTCCAAAGAGACACGAGAAACTCTAAGTGAAGCTCTGATGCAGGCTGAAACTTGCTTAACTCTTCTCAAGAAGCCAGAATCAGAACCAGTCTCTTGTCATCACTGTCATAGTGTTTTAGAACTGATCCCAAACATTACCTTCACTCAGGATGATATGCTAATGGAAGATAATAGACATGATCGTCCTCTTTATTATACAGGATATGTAGATTTAATGAAGGTCGATCGTATCTTGATAGATCCAGGATCGGCACTTAGTATCATGCCAAAGACTATGCTAGATGCGTTGAAAATACCGGTGCATAGTCTTTCAACTACAATCACTACTATCTTGGGATTTAACCAAGGGAAGAGTGAACCTTTGGGTAAGATCCGCCTGAAACTTCAAATAGGCAATCTTCGCACAAAGGTGACCTTTTATATCATCGACAATCATGGTTGTTCTTACAATGCTCTCCTGGGAAGGCCATTCCTCCATGAACACAATGTCGTTCCATCAACTCTTCATCAATGCTTTAAATATGTTGATGACAAAGGACAAGTTCACAAGGAAGTTGCGGATCTTTATCCTTTCAAGGGTGTTGAAGCTTATTGCAACGATGCTCGTATGTACAAGGATGAGTTTATGAAGGTGGTATTGGCTATGGATACTGAAGAAGATCAAAAAGCAGTACCTCAAGACAATCTTATCATACCTGTTAAGGGGCGAGTTTCTCATCCTCAATCTTCCAAACCACTGGTTATTCACTTACCAGTTCAAAAGAAATCAGTTGATGCTGATGAAAATCAAAGGGAGCTCACCTCTTCTGAGCCACTTGTTATCGACTTACGTCGTAACAAAGACAAAAAGCAGCTCATTCCTTCTGAGCCACTTGTTGTTGATCTAAATCGCAACAAGGAAAAAAGGGAGCTCACCTCTTCTGAGCCACTTGTTATCGACCTCCGTCGTAACAAGCCTCCTCCACGTTCTTCTTCTCCCCCTCTTGCAATCAATTTGACCAAACCTGCTAAGGTTAAAGGTCCTGTTGTAAATACTGATGTACAAATCAATGAAAAAGCACCTACTTTCCAGTATATTGATGTTATTTATTATACTAAAAGTTATTTGGATAAGTTAGATAGCTTCCAATCAATTATACTGGGAGTCGTACAATCTCTTCAGACAGAAGTCTCGCTTGAAGATCCAGATGATTCTTACCGTATTCACCCTTCTTTGAAGAAAGGTGAAAGTCCAGCATTTTTATATAAAAGACCGGAAACAAAGATTAACTATACGGATGATAGCAAAGTTAACGATACGGGACGTCTCCAGTTCCATCGTTATAGTCAACAATCAAAAGATATCGTCCGAAAGATGGGTTATGACTTCAAGAGCGGCCTTAACTATGGTAAAGGTAGACGAACTCCCATTCATACAACAGTTCCAAATGGAAAATCACAAATGTATTATGGCAGGACCAAAAAAGGTCTCGGATATACTTCTCCTCCACTGTTATCCCCAGCGGCTTCTGAATCAGATAAAGAAGAACGTTCTAATTCTTCTGATTCCAGATCATGGGATTCTGATACCAGCATTGGTGAAGTTCATCGTATAATTGTATCTTCTAATATGGTCTCCGCTAAACTACCAGAAGGATGTGATGAAGATGTTGAAGAAAGTCCAGAAATAGATCCTTGGGCTCAATATATGGATAACCAATGGGTACTTCGTTTTGAACAACGTGAACCTCCTACTGAAGATCAATTAGTTCAAATTGATGTAGGGGAAAAAGAGTCACCTCGGCCAATCTTTATTAGCAAGAATCTTCCAGAAGCAGATAAGCAAGAGTTGATTCTTCTCATTAAAGAATACATAGACGTCTTTGCTTGGAGTTACGAAGATATGCCAGGTTTAGATCCCAAAATTGCTACTTACAAACTGAACATTCTTCCTAATGCTAAACCAGTCAAACAGCAACAAAGGCGATTTAAGCCTGAAATGATGGACGCAATTGATGATGAAGTCAAGAAGCTTATCGCTTGTGGCTTTATTCGAGAAGAGCAGCATCCTGATTGGGTAGCCAATGTCGTCCTAGTTTTGAAGAAAACTGGAAAAGTTCGAGTCTGTATCGACTTCTGAGATCTCAATGAAGCATGTCCGAAAGATGAATTTTCTCTTCCTATCACAGACGTTATGATTGATAATACTTGTGGGTTTGAAAGAATATCTTTTATGGATGGATTTTCCGGATATAATCAGATCAAAATGCATCCTGAAGATGAAAAGCATACATCTTTCCGCACTCCTCGAGGAGTCTATTGTTATACAGTGATGCCATTTGGTCTCAAGAACGCTGGTGCAACTTATCAGCGAGCCATGAGTACCATTTTCAGAGAACATCTTCGTAAAACAGTCGAATGCTACGTTGACGATATTGCTGTCAAAAGTCGTTTAAAAGAAGATCACATCCAAGATTTGAGAATAATATTTAATCTCATGCGTCAACATCAGCTCAAGATGAATCCCACCAAGTCATTCTTGGGTGTCTCTAGTGGCAAATTTCTCGGCTTCGTCATTACCTCTAAGGGTATACACATGGATCCCGAGAAGATCAAAGCCATCCAAGAGATGCATCCTCCACGCAACCTAAAAGAGCTACGAGGATTCCAAGGCCGACTTGCGTACATCAGGCGATTCATTTCGAACTTGTCTGGACGCTGCAGACCATTCACTCAACTAATGAAGAAAGGTGTATCTTTTGTTTGGACTGAAGAGTGTCAACGAGCATTCGACGATATTAAACAATATCTTATGAATCCACCAGTTTTGGTGCCACCTATCTCTGGTATTCTATTCTTGATGTATGTCCGTGCTATGGACCATTCATTGGGTGCTTTACTTGCCCAAAAGAACAAAGAAGGCCATGAACAAGCTATATACTATCTTAGCCGAACTATGATTGGTGCTGAACACCGTTATAGTCCGGTCGAGAAAGAATGCCTGGCTCTCATGTTTGCTGTGCAAAAGACGAGGCATTATATCATTGGTCAAACTATTCATGTTATATCTCGAGTTAACCCTCTCCGGGTACTCATGAAGAAATCTAGTACACTTAATTCTCGGTTGGCTACATGGGCAATCCTGCTAGCTCAATATGACATGGTGTATGTTCTACAAAAATCTGTCAAAGGTCAAGCCTTGGCGGACTTCTTAGCAGCTCATCCTGTGCCTGAAACATCTAAACTCTACGACGAAATTCCTGACGAGACGTTAGAAGTTAACATGATCTCCGAAGAGTTTCCAACCTGGCGTCTATTCTTTGATGGTGCATCAAGAATTGGACCAAATGGTGCTATTGTGGCAGGTGTTGGAGTTGTTCTGGTTTCTCCAGACGGATTAACTATCCAAAGAGCCTACTCTTTAGATGAACCTTGCTCCAACAATGTGGTAGAGTACAATGCTTTACTTGTCGGCCTTCAGCTAGCTAAACAACTGAATGTTGAATATCTCGAAGTCTATGGTGATTCTAAATTGGTTGTGAACCAGGTTAGAGGAACCTATGAAGTCCGTCATCAAGACCTAGTGCCTTATCATGAAGCAGCAATCAATATAGCTACATCATTCAAAGCTTTCTTCATCGACTATGTTCGACGAGCTTGCAATACTGAAGCAGATGCTTTGGCCAATCTTGCAGCTGTCTTAGCTATCCCTATCAAAAGACAGCAGGTGGTGGTTATATCCAACCGAGAATTGTTCTGTATCGAAAATAATCGTAATATTGAATTCAGCAATTTTGCTGAAGTTAATCTTATCGATGACGATTGGAGAACTCCTTTTATCGATTTCGTAGTACATGACATACTCCCTGAAGATCCTAAGGAGGCCACAATCGTTCGACGTCGATCTCTACGATTTTATTACAATCAAACCACCAAAACACTCTATCGGCGAACTTATGATGGTCTTCTTCTACGCTGTTTAGCTGGTGATGAAGCCAAACAAGTGTTGCGTGAAGCTCATGATGGCGTCTGTGGAGCACATCAACCTGGTCCTAAACTACAAGATCATATTCGACGTATGGGTTACTATTGGCCCTCTATGGTATCAGATGCCATTGAATATGCAAGGAAATATCCTGCTTGTCAAATCTATACAAACTTCATTCATCAACCATCAGAATTCTTACACCCGACTGCTGCTTCCTGGCCTTTTGAAGCTTGGGGTATGGATATCATAGGTCCTATTAATCCTCCTTCTTCTAGAGGACATCGATTCATATTGGCGATAACCGATTACTTCTCTAAGTGGGCTGAAGCTATACCTCTGACTGAAGTCAAGACTAGCAGTGTCATTAACTTCGTTAAACACCATGTCATCTATAGATTCGGTGTACCTCGAAGAATCATTCATGACAATGGACCTCAATTCATTAGTCAGAAGTTCACTAGATTCTGCGATGATCATCGGATTAACAATGTTGCTTCGACGGCCTACAATCCTGCTGCTAATGGTTTAGCTGAAGCCTTTAACAAAACTATTATTAAGCTCCTTAAGAAATTTGTATCCACTAACAAACGGAATTGGAGCGAGAAACTTGGCGAGTGTCTTTGGGCCTATCGAACTACAGTCCGCAATCCCACAGGCTTTACACCTTTCTCTTTGGTGTATGGCTGTGAAGCTGTCCTTCCTTTGGAGTTACAAATTCCTTCTTTAAGGATTGCTATTGCCAATGAACTCACCACAGAAAACAATGACCTTCTTCGACTTCAAGAGTTAGAAGCATTGGATGAAAAGCGGTTAATGGCTCAACAGCATATTGAGTTATACCAAGCCCGCATCTCAAAGACATTTAATCGTAAAGTGAAGGTCAGAGCCTTTCAGCAAGGAGAACTTGTTTTAACGGTCAGACGTCCTATGACTATGACTCATATGAGCAAAGGGAAATTCGATACGAAATGGGAAGGTCCCTATGTTGTAAGCAAAGTCTTCTCAAATGGAGCTTATCAACTTTCAGAACTTGATGGTCGAGTTGCTATGATGCCTATCAATGGCAAATTCTTAAAGAAGTATTATGTATAAATGTAAATACTTATAAATTATCAGACAGAATCAAGTTCATAAATAAAATTCAAATTTTATTATATGATAGTACATATTAAAGGTCACTATCATCTTTTTCTACATTGGGACGAGGGCCACTGCCGTCCTTCTCAAAAATGCGGTCAGCAAAAGAGCCGAGAACCTCCTTGCTAGATCCCACAAGAAACTTGCAGGCGGCCATCCTCATGGCTTCTTCTTCTTTAGTCTTTCCTGGTTCGAGCAGGAAGTCCAAAATGTCCCGCGGTGGCTGGGGTGCAGACGAACCTTCGCCTGCTTCTGCTTCCTTTGGCTGAATTGGATCGGCAGGGTGTTCTTCAATACCCTTCTGAACCTTCGAGACAGTCTTAACCTTCTTAGATGCTTCTTCGGAAGACATTTTTATGTTGAAGAGTAGAAGTGTTCGTTCCTGTCAGATTTCTGCTATATTTATAGGCAGAAGTTCCTCAATTTACGAAGTGATACATTCATCCGACGGTTCGTCCGTTCATAAAATGCCAGACGGTTCATCCGTTCATTTATTACATTCATCCGACGGTTCGTCCGTTCATTAATCATTCGACGGTTCGTCCGTTCATTAAAATGCCAGATGGTTCATCCGTTCATTTATTACGTTCATCCGACGGTTCGTTCGTTTATTAATTATCCGACGGTTTGTCCGTTCATTAATATCTGACGGTTAACCTGTTCATCATTTGACGGTTAACTCGTTCATTTCACCATCATTTGACGATTTACCCGTTCTTTCATCATTACTTGACGGTATTCCCGTTCATTCATTTTCATATACATTGACGATTCATCATCGTTCATTTTCTATATCAGCAACTTGTCGTTTTCGATTAAGTTGTCAATAAATATATCATATCTATCTATTATTTATATCTGAATAAGATATGCAATAAATAATGAAGCCACAACAAAATGTCCTTTATATAAAAAATGAGACATTACAAAAATGCAGCTACAGCAACAAAACCCAAATACAAAATCAAGAAGGAGGGACAATCAGATTGTCAATTTGCTGCTTCAATGTCTGCAACTCTTCTTCGTGTGTTGACGCTACTATCTTTCTTGCCTCCTCCATCCCGCTTTCTTCATCAAAAATGGGCATATCTACTGTCCTGCGAGTGATCTCTTCACCATGAGTAGTCTCATACTCATTCCTTTCTTCAATCAATGCATTAAATTGTTCAATCACCAGTTGGTGATTAACAGTTTCTTCTTCAAACTCTTGTTGGAGGCGAGTAATTTCAGCCTTCAGCTCAGCAAGTCGCCATCCTTTGCTTTCAGCCACTAGAGTAATTGATTCTATTTTAGAATTATATTCAGCTGATTTTGCTGAATGAGCTTCTAACAGATTTTGAAGAGTTAACCTTTCTATATCAGCAGCTTGAGCCAGCCGCTCAAATTCAGCTTGTACTAAAGAGTCTACATCTTTCTTCTTGAGTTCTTTATACTTCTTGATGGAGACTTCTAATTCATCCAGTATATGTTCAAGGAGAGTGGCCTGAGCTTCGTCTCCTTGGTCTTTTATGGCTTTTATCAAGAAAGAAGTGGGCTTCCTAACCATAATGAAGTCAGCCCCTTCTTTTTCTATCATTTTACGGACGAGAGATCCCAGCGACTCAAAGAAACATCGGGTAAATGACTGGACCGCTTGCTGATTGATGGCCAGAGTTCCAGGAGTCGCTGCTACTCCTGATGAAGACGGGGTAACAGGTTGCTCGATTCTTTGAGGTTAGACAATAGGCTCTTTTAATAAGGGAGCCAGAGTAGAGCTGGTTGCTCCTCCTGCTTGATCTTCTGCAAAAGTAAAATTGTTATTTTACTAATTGATTGTTGATAAACAAGAAGATCAAATTAAGAGCAATGTTACCTTGGTTTGGTCTAACAACGAGTTCATTCCTTACTGGAATGGAATACCGTTGAACAGAAGTAGCCTCAGCTGCAACAGCCTGGCTGCTGCCCGCCTCAGAACTACAAGATAAATGATGACTACTGCTAATAACCACCGTGGGTATAGGCACCATAATCAGGTCCGTTGGAGGTGTTGGCAAAGTTTCAAGATCTACAAATAAAGATATTAGTTATCAGTTCATTTAAAAAAAAGAGAAAAAAAAAGATTGTTAAATCTCGTTTTATACCTTGAGGGTCGGTGGCGGGATTTTCTTCTAGCACACCTTCGTCGGCTACTTCTTCAGGAGATATTTCTATCTCAACATTGACAGCTTTTTCTGCAGATGCCTCCACTTCAATATCCTTTTTAGGATTTGAAATTTTATCGACAGTATCAAGAGAATTGTGTTCTTCATTATCCTTTTTAGGATCTTGTAAATACTCATCAACATTTTCGGATGAAGAACCTTCCTCGTCTTCTTCTTTTCTTCTTCTTCTACTGCTGCATTTCCACTGCTAGTAGCAGCCTGATCTTCCTGCAAGCTATAACTGCAATCCTCCAGAGCTGCAATCATTTCACGGTCTTCGTCCTCACGAAGAGTCCTGGGAGTAGGAGGAGGTTGAGTAATATCTGCAATAGGAGAAAAAGGTTGTATAACACTTTGTTCTTCCTCTAAAATATGTTCTCTAGGTTTTTCACTTCTTGGGGCAAAATCTCCCCTCTGTTCATTCTCCTCGAGAGTTTTGCTCCCTGATTCAGAAGCAGGTGTGGGAGATGCCATTAGAAGTCCTGCAGCAGCATCTACTGAAGTCAGGAGTTGTCTAGAAGAAGACTCTTCCAAGACTCTTCTGGTGACTACTCTTTTCTTTCTGTGTAGAGGTCTAACAGGACTCTCTATATTTTCTGGCTCTGCTTGCTTTTGCACGGAAGTTGGTGTATTGGCAACTTCTTGATATGTATCGGCCAATTGCCGGGATTGAGATCTGGTAGTCACCTTTTCAGAAGAAACATCAAGAATCAATTTCTTCTTCGCCACAGGAGCAGGAGGCTCCTCTCTTCTTCTTTTCTTCGCAGGAGATTTACCCACCTTCAGAGAAATACGAAGTGGTGGATTTACTTCTTGGGGGAATATAATATCCCTTGTAGTTTCCAGAGGTGCATCTGCTGGTTCCTGCGCCTCCTCATTTATAGGGATCGATGGAGCAATTCTTCCTCTCCTTAATCTTGTTGCAGTGGCGAAACTATCTGCGAGATTGAAATTCTCGGCAAAAGTATTCGCTGATGTGTAAAACACGGAGTATGTAAAAAGCATTCGAGGACCCTGAGGAGTAGTCCTTGCTGGCATGGAGAAAGTAGCTTTTGTATCACGGGCATTGTAATAAGCCCAAGCCCTAGCTCCATCTATCAGATAACCCTTGCCTTGGAGGCAGGTAATTGCGTTCCCTACGTGGAACTGATCATACCCAAACTGTCGAGCAAAACGGCTTGGGAGGTATGGTTCTAAGTAGCACTCTTCTTCGAATCGGTAGACCAAATGAGATGGTCGAATTATCTTCAACCATTCAAAAGCGACACGAGTTAGAGGCTGCAGTTTCGAATCCACCATATTCGTGGGCATCTGATCATACCCAGCAGGGAAAGGAGCACAGCAGAAGTTCCAGCCTCTGTTCAGATTCAACATAAATCTACATTCAGATAAGGAAGTATATTTCCATTTTCCATCAGAATACCTTCGAAGAAAACTGCCGTCAACTGGTCCCATGCCAGGATCCATTAAAGTTGGATAGTGAAGAAGCAACCATCCAAACAAATATGTATATGGCAATTCTAAGCGAGGGAATTCTCTCTCTCCTTTCGCTTTCAACATCAAGTCAACATATAAACGAAGACTGGCATTCAGCTTACAGGTCATTGCTGATAGTAAGTCCATTTTATAACCGAAGACTAGCTTAACAGCTGCAAATAAGACGCCACGGTGAAAACGATCCACTGCACTGGATCCGGGAACTACGAACCTTCGCAGCCAGTATGTCAAGAATCCCGCCAATTGTGCTGCTTCTGACATGGGCCTATAGCCCATTCTCAAGTAACTTTCCAAATTGTCTCCTCTCTTCAAAGGAGGATATTCATGGTCATCCATCACTTCTTTATCAAAGTGACCACTCTGTTCCATTAATTTTCTGACCTCTGTATGGCTCAAAGGTTTGAAAAAGGTTGGGTAACATTTATCGTTCTCCTTGGTTTTCTTCTCCTCTATATGATTAAGAAACAGATATGGTAGCCACTTTGAAGAATAACAAGTATTGGCAGTGGCACTCTTGTAAAATAAAGAGCAGATCTTGTAATGGCACAATAGTTCTTCGAACACTGTCACCATTTCTGGATTCTCTTTTCTGAGCTTGTTCAACTCATCATTTGTTGGTACATACTCCTCATACGGAGCATCTGCCATGGGCAAGAACGAGATATACTTCATCTCGTGGAGTGCAAAGCCCATCTCTCCCCCTGGGGTCATGAAAGTTCCAGTCCTGTAGTTGTATCTCTCAGCTAAGGCTAAGAACATATGAGGATTGGGAGCAAATCCGTAAATAGTGGCATGCACTGCTTCATACAGGTTGATTTGTTGGAGTCTGTCTTAGAATTTTCCCAGAACCCAATTCGCGATATAACTCCATCGCTTGTAGTCTGGATTCACCAATCCAGTCATTCTTATATCTTGCTCAGGATATTTTCCTTCAACCTTTGCAAATTCATTTGCAAATATTGGTGTTCTAACAGGCATTAGCATGGAGGAGTTCTCTGGTGGAATGCAGCCAGGTCTTAAGCCTCTCAGTAGGACACTATATCTGTCAGAAGAGCTATAAAACATATCCTTATGTTTTGGCCCTTTCTTTACGAAGATTTTTCCTGCCCGAGCATCCTGAAATAGAGTGATATTCCAATCCATCTTCCTAGGGTAGCTTGCATGGGCGTACCGTGACAAAGGAAGACAGCGAGCGATGTCGGGTATAAAAAAAGATCTATCTTGCTGGTGAACTACCCTATCTTCCATCCTTGGCCTAGGCTGAGAGGCTCTCTCAAAGGCGTCACCAAATAGGAATAAGGGTTTCTTGTGAATTACAGCATCAGCTGATTCTAAAGGCTGTCCGTTCATCAAACACATCAAAGTTTCATTATCCTGAGAAATCAATATAGCCTGACGGGAGGCCGGCAGATCATACTGAGGGTAATGGACATGAGACAGATCTTCTTTGTATTCAGACTCTGTAAGGGTTCCCACAAAATGTTCGTAATCTGGATCTTCATTGACTTCAACTGCATCAACAAACAGATGAAAATTAGTCCAAAACAAAGATTTTGTTTTTAAACATGAAACATGATTTGCGCAATCTCAGACTGTGCTGACATGATTTACGCAACATCAGACTGCGCTGACATGATTTGCGCAACCTCAGATTGCGCTGACATGACTTGCGCAATATCAGTTTGCGCATCATTAAAGGTGCGCAAAGCAATGGTTTGCGCTGATATCTGCACAACTTAATTGTTTGCGCTGACTTCCTGTCAGCACAAATCAATAATTTGCGCAAGAATGCAGCCTTCATAAAAATGAAGAACTGATAGTTGATGCAACCGAAACCCTAAAAAGGGTGGCGCAATATGAACTTATCTCTAAAAAGAGATGAGTTTCAAGGGAGTCGAATCACCCTAAGAAGGGGTTTTCAATCGGTTCAACTACCTCTCAGAGCAGGGTGTGCGGATTCGTGTCGGGAAGCTCGCCGTGCAACCCTGTCAGAAGACTCGGCCGGAGCTTTTCCCTTCGCGGCGGCGGCAGCGGCAGCATTTGATCGTCGTGGGGCCATGACAATCGTCAGAGGAGGAGAACAGTGAAGGTTGGAAGATTTTTTCTCAAAAAAGCTCAAAAGATTGCAAAGTAAAGAATTGAAAACGAAAAGAAGAGTATTTATAGTTTTTGAAATACGAAACGGATGCCTCGGATTGCGCCTAAACTTGTGGTCTATTCGCTTTGCGCAGACAGCTCATCATATTGCACAAAATGATTCAATATTCAAAAATTCAAAGTATTTCGAAATTTTGATTATAGTCAACTTTCGAAAACTTTGAAGGGGGTCTTGTAGGTCCTAAAAAATCAAGTTGCATCAATCAACAAAGTCAAAAATTCAAGATATTTATCATTTTGATGAGTTGCGCAGACGTCACTTTGCGCATGTTGGTTTGCGCATGTTCCCAACTGCGCAGGCTGACGTGGCAGAAGTCATCATTGACTGAATCAAATCAGATCTTCCTGACAGCTGACAACACGAATAACGAGGAGACTGTTCATTTTTGGCGCCGCACAGTGCTCGAGGACGGTTGACAGTTGGCAGCGCAATCCGTGGTTGCACAAACAAAGCCTGCGCAGTCTGAGTCTGCGCAAACCAGTGTATGCGCAGTTCACTTTGCGCATTCTACCAATATAACTGACAAATTACATATGGCATTCATGCCATCAATTGCTCATTACGTGGCAACTGTCTATGCATGATCATGCACATTTTAATCAAATGATGCCATGTGTCCCAGATAGTTGGCCCACGATCCAATAACTGCCTGCGCAGTCCAGTGCTGCGCAAATCAGTTGCTGCGCAAATCATCTTGCGCAGTCCAGAATAACTGAAAGTTAGTTATTTCCAAAACTCTATAAATAGAGTTTCAAGTCTTCCTTTCAAGGGGGGATCAAGATCAGAGATCAAAAATCAGAGAGTTCAGGAGTTCTTGCCAAAGTGCTGCTGCATTCTTCCGAGACTTTTGTCTTCACTTCAGAGGCTTTTGCCTTCAATTTCCAGAGTTGTTTTCAACTTTAAAGGCTTCGTCTTCAAAGTTCACATCGTCCAAGGGATAAAGCAATCGTCATCAAGATTGGATTCCTATAGTTGTAATTTTCCCAGAATTCTTGTAATCTTTATTACAGTTTGTATCAATAAAGTTTTATACTTTTGTTTTTGCAAACAGGCGTTATCGGATACGAATACGTGATTCAAAGACGATCAAATAATTTCAAAGGAATTGTCAAGGCAGTCGTGGATGGGATTGGAAGGGACAAGTTTAATTATGTCCCCATCCACGTAGATAATAGACAAAAGCGAACCAAAGTGCACTTGGTTGATCAGACCATTATGTACAGGTTCTGATTAGACAACATGTTAGTGGGATATCTTCCAATAACATATGTCGTGAACAAGCTCGATAATCAATGAACTTGCAAATCTAGGTTGTAGTAGCAACATTTGTCAAGAGAGTGAAATTATAGGCACGAGAGTAGAAATTGGTTCGAACCTCTAAAGGAGCTAAGTCATGTCCTGCGATGGTCTTTATACAGTCGTCCTATAGTCTTCTTGTCCAAGTCCTTGGTTGTCTAGACGGGTTAGGTCCTCTAATTTCTAGGATCTAAATAAGCTTGCTAATATAGATCACTAGGTCAAAGGGGTTGCTAGTTCATACGGTATTCTACCAAACTTAATTTAAACTAATGGTGTTTTGGGACAACTATCTAGTAGGGTCAATCTCTAGCAAGCACGAAGGGAAGATAAGAATAGGGATGGAAGGAAGCAAGCAAGATGCAAGTGATGAGTCGAACGGTAGATAAAATCAAGAAAGAGGTCAAGTATGTGGATGAGATCCTAAACTTCTAATCCTATATGCAGGCTTGCTTGGTACGGTAAAGTAACCAAACAATTTATCTAGACCTACATGGGCCACCACAAAAACATGTAACGCCCCAGTCCCAAAATACGTAGGACTAGGAACGTAGACATGCCAGCTGTATTCATACGAAGTATACTCCAATATATGGAAGCCTCGTATAAATACATAAGCTGTAAAATACAGTAGAACCATAACTAATCTCATCCACACAGAATAAATAAATAAAAGATCATATAAGGAGAATAAATTTGTCTTGATACAATATGTTGGGCGGAGACAAATCCACTACCAACAAAATAAAGGAAAGTACATAGAAAATGTAATGGTGGCGAGCGAAGCGAAGACGATCCAAATGCAATCATCCTCGAGAAATAGCAATGAACACGGCTAGAGCGAAAGCACCAGCGAAAGACAATAGCACACACCTGGCAAGACAACCAGGTCCTCAGAGGGACGTAACAAGACACATAATAGCATGCCAAACTGAATAAATATTGCTCAATAAATAAGTAAATCGAATTTATAACATGGTCCAATACGCACCTACTGAATGAGCGTACCATCCCCCCAACCAAACAAGGACAGGAGATGGTAAACTAATTCATGGTAACGTACCTTTCTATGCTATGAATCCGATATGGTATCCGGACCCCAACAAGGTTCAATACCTTCTCATCGAAGTAGTATGTCACACCTACAACCAAACAAAGACAAGATGTGACGAACTAATCCGCGACAAGCTTTTGTTCCAAGCCACGGTCAGATACAAGTACCCAAACCAAAATTACTCGTACCTAACGGATAGGGTACCCTACCATTCTAAGTGAAATGTTGTTAAGAACAATCCTTCCTACGCATGGACCCTGGCTGAATAGGATCGACATAGTCCCCTCTTGGGCACCAGAGGCCCCAGCAGGAAGAGCATGGGTCATCAATCCCGTATCTCCAGTGGAGAGTCCGGGTCACAAGGGAAGTGCATCGAAGCCCATACGCTAAGGAATTGTCCTCCCCTCCCAATGCCTACTGTGTTGTATCCACAACACAAACCACTATAACCGCTAAGTCAAACTAGCATGCAACCTCTATTAGCGGTTATTCCTATCGCACGGCTTGTACGTACAGGTGGCCAGCCAATCACGTACTTCCGTGTCCTATATGCGACACACAACTTCGTGTTTACAGCATGTCAAGGCCAATGAATGCGACACACAAGGTGGTCCCTTAAATCTAGGTTCAATTTGTAAGAAAAATAATACACAGCAGGAAATATAAATGAACAGTTATGCCATGTATCACAGTTTATAAAGAAAATAAGTAATGCATGAAATATGAGCAAAAAAATAATTAAACAGCTAATGGCAAGGTGTCTTGCCTGGTAGAGCGCCTGGTGTGTTGTGATAATCATGTTGGCATGAACTGCGACTTTGGTGCAACAACTGTACAAGATGACCTCTGATGGTGACACGGCCAGTTCCATTGGGTCCAGAAGGGTCAAATTAGTTAGGGTGGACATAAGGTAGTCTAGAATGGGCGAAGGAATAGGAACAATAGGACTTGGATACGGACAGGAGAAAATCAAAGAAATAATGGATAAATAAATATTTATATATATATATATATATATATATATATATATATATATATATATATATATATATATATATATATATATATATATATATATATATATATATATATATATATACGAAATTTAGAAAACTATAATAAATGAGAATTTATACTTTTAAAAATAGTGTTTAGATAAATACTAAAATATGAAGAACTGTGTTCACAGAAAAACCCTTAAGTTTGTAGAAATACAATTTGGGTAGAAAGCTATATTTCCCAAAATATTTTAGGAGAAGAAAAATAATTATAGAAAATTACTTAATGCTAAAATCCATATTTTTAAAACTAAAATTTTGTCAATACTAATTTTTAAATAGATAAAAATTCTACAGTACATCATAGCTCATAATATTCGATTATGAAGATGTATATATTTTTTTTGTTTTTAGGTGATTTACCTATCCTAGTAAAAAGTAATTAGAATAAATACGGGTCGTACTAGTACAACCATAATAAAGAAAATAATGTTTAAAATATTTATCAAATTGCTATTACCTACTATATAACAAGAATATTAATAATATTTAAACGCATAGAAATAACGCCTAAAATATTAACACAGCAACAGCAACTCTAATTATATTAATCCTAATAACAATAATAATAATAATAAAAATGAAATTTCATTAATAATGGAAATAATAATAATAATAAGGCTAATAGTAATAATAAAGATAATATTAATAAACAGAATAATAATAATAGTAATAATCTAATAATACTATTAATAATAATGACAAATAATTATAATAAAAATATCAAAGGAAGTCTGTACTCTTCCGAACACCAAAAATCAGAGGAAAAGAATGGTGAGAAGAGGAAAAAGGAAGGGGAGGGAGAAAGAATGGTGGGGAGAAGGGTTCGACGGAGGATGATCGGGAGAGAACGGGGGAGCGGCGGCGCTCGGGAAGACGGAGACGCGGGAGAGAGGAAGAGAAACGGAGGGTCGGTGAGGATCGAGGGAAGGCGGACGCGGCTGTCGGAGGGCTCGCCGGCTCTCGCGGTGGCCGGCGCTCGTGGCGAAGGGAAAGGCACGGCAGATGAAGGGTTCTTTTGGGTGAGCGGACGCACGGTGGGGGACGGCGAGCTCGGCGGCTGGCTTGCAGAGGGCTGCGAGAAGGCGGATCTCGGCGGTTCCAGCCATAGGAGGCCGCTCACCGACGGCGAGCTCGGAGCGGAGCGGTCGTGATGCCGAGAAGAGAAAGGTCGGGTCAGCGGCGCTGGTGCACTCGCTGGGCTTCGGCCTCGACGGAACGCGAGGGTTCGGCGAGTGGGGGTTTCGCGCGCGGGGAGGCGCCAGCTGGGGCGGCGACGGTTAGGGCAGGCGCACTCCGGCGATTGCCGGTGGCTGGGCGCGATGGACGAGATCGGGAAGACGGGGCGGTCGCAGGCGGACATGGGCGACAGAGGGTGGTCAGAAAAAGGCTCCGCGCCGGCGCGGTACAGATCTGGCAAGATCAGTCTAAGGTTAGGGTTTAATTCTTCTTTTCTTTTCTCTTGGGTGGTGGTAATGGAGTCTGTGGTCGCGGCGGCGTTGGCGGGGGTCGCCGCTGTGGAGGGTGGTTCTTTTGGGTTGGGGGTCTGTGGGTGTGACTGGTGGTGGCGTGTTCTTGGGTGAGGTCGGTGAGGATGAAGGTGGCGATGAAGACGGTGGCGACGGAGAAGAGGAGTTGGGTTGTGGTGACGGTGGTGACTGGTTGTCGGAGACGGGGAGACGGGTTGATGTTGGCTGGTGGTGATGGTGTTGTCGATGGTGGCGAGGCGTGGTTCTACTGATGACGACGGTTGTGGTGACGGTAGTGATCGGGGCAGATTGTGATGGTGGTTGGACTTCTGCCGGGAAGTTGGGCGGGTTAAGGTCGTCGATCCGTGGTGGTGGTGCGGTTGAAGGGAGGAGGAAGGAGGAAGGAGGCTGTCATTGGTTAGAATAGGTTAGCTTAGGAAATTTGATTTTGTCGGGGGTGTCCGACGTGGAATAGACGATAATGTAATTGTAAAAAGAATGGAATAAGAATGTCACCGGGGTCGGACCCGAGGCTGTCACGGCCGACACGGAAAGATGTTGGACATGGACACGAGGCACGCACAATTTGTTTGTGGAATTCTGGAGGTATAATATGGAGAAAATATTGGAGGAGTACCTGCCTATTTATAGGATGTGGGAATTCCCAATTAGATAGGAATTAGGATATTTAAAACGCAAATTAGATAATTCCTAATTTAATTTAAAGCAATCAAATCCAAATCCAAATCCAAATTCAAATCTAATTTAAATTAAATTTCCTAGTTTAAAATCAAATGGAATAACTAAATTTTCAAATATTAACTAATTAAATAAATCTACAGTTTCAAATCAAGATTTAAATCTCCTCAATGATTTTGAAATATATTCTCCAAAAATACTAATAATAAATAATTTCGAAAAATTATATTATTATTTAAATGCACTAATAATAATTAAAATAATATTTATAAAGAATATTATTTTAGTTACTGCCATAAGCGAAAAGGCTTTCATAAATAAAATCGTCATCTTGAAAATTTAGTATGTAACTAAAAATATTTATTATATATATTATTATGAAAGTAGAAAAAATATTTTTCTAAATTATGTACGCTCGTACGTAATCGCACTCGTCGAGCAAATTAAAAAAATAAATAAATAAATTTCGTGCGCGACGTATAATACGACTACGCGATGTATTTTACAAAAAAATTTAAATCAGTACAAATTTTAAAAAAATATAGTAGAAATTTAGGGGTTTTACATCCTACCCAACTTAAAAGAATTTCATCCTCGAAATTAAGAATTAGTAGGAGGATAGAAGGGTTCGAAGTTTATATGGTCGTAGTCTAGGTTGAGGATACGATTAGGAGACGATCGTAATCACTCCTAAATTCAAGTGATTAGAAAGTCAAGATTGTAGATTTAGGGTCGAGGGAAAGGTCGAGTAGTTCAAGTCAAAGATATAACAACGTCGAGTGATAATGGTCATAGCCGATAGGAGGGCTAGAGGGAGTGCTAGTATGATGCCTTCGTCCTCCTAAAATAGGTGAAGACGAAAGCAATATAGAGTTCGAAGGAGGCGTTATCGGATACGAATACGTGATTCAAAGACGATCAAATAATTTCAAAGGAATTGTCAAGGCAGTCGTGGATGGGATTGGAAGGGACAAGTTTAATTATGTCCCCATCCACGTAGATAATAGACAAAAGCGAACCAAAGTGCACTTGGTTGATCAGACCATTATGCACTGGTTCTGATTAGACAACGTGTTAGTGGGATATCTTCCAATAACATATGTCGTGAACAAGCTCGATAATCAATGAACTTGCAAATCTAGGTTGTAGTAGCAACATTTGTCAAGAGAGTGAAATTATAGGCACGAGAGTAGAAATTGGTTCGAACCTCTAAAGGAGCTAAGTCATGTCCTGCGATTGTCTTTATACAGTCGTCCTATAGTCTTCTTGTCCAAGTCCTTGGTTGGCTAGACGGGTTAGGTCCTCTAGTTTCTAGGATCTAAATAAGCTTGCTAATATAGATCACTAGGTCAAAGGGTTTCTAGTTCATAAGGTATTCTACCCAACTTAATTTAAACTAATGGTGTTTTGGGACAACTATCTAGTAGGGTCAATCTCTAGCAAGCACGAAGGGAAGATAAGAATAGGGATGGAAGGAAGCAAGCAAGATGCAAGTGATGAGTCGAACGGTAGATAAAATCAAGAAAGAGGTCAAGTATGTGAATAAGATCCTAAACTTCTAATCTTATACACAGGCTTGCTTGGTACGGTAAAGTAACCAAACAATTTATCTAGACCTGCATGGGCCACCACAAAAATATGTAACGCCCCAGTCCCAAAATACGTAGGACTAGGAACGTAGACATGCCAGCTGTATTCATACGAAGTATACTCCAATATATGGAAGCCTCGTATAAATACATAAGCTATAAAATGTAGTAGAACCATAACTAATCTCATCTACACAGAATAAATGAATAAAAGATCATATAACGAGAATAAATTTGTCTTGATACAATATGTTGGGCGGAGACAAATCCACTACCAACAAAATAAAGAAAAGTACATAGAAAATGTAATGAGTGGCGAGCGAAGCGAAGACGATCCAAATACAATCATCCTCGAGAAATAGCAATGAACACGGCTAGAGCGAAAGCACCTGCGAAAGACAATAGCACACACCTGGCAAGAAAACTAGGTCCTCAGAGGGACGTAACAAGATACATAATAGCATGCCATATAAACTGAATAAATATTGCTCAATAAATAAGTAAATCGAATTTATAACATGGTCCAATACATACCTACTGAACGAGCGTACCATCCCCCCAACCAAACAAGGACAGGAGATAGTAAACTAATTCACGATAACGTACCTTTCCATGCTATGAATTCGATATAGTATCCGGACCCCAACAAGGTTCAATACCTTCTCATCGAAGTAGTAAGTCACACCTACAACCAAACAAGGACAAGATGTGACGAACTAATCCGTGACAAGCTATTGTTCCAAGCCACGGTCAGATACAAGTACCCAAACCAAAAGTACTCATACCTAACGAATAGGGTAGCCTACCATTCTAAGTGAAATGTTGTTAAGAACAATCCTTCCTACGCATCGACCCTGGCTGAATAGGATCGGCATAGTCCCCTCTTGGGCACCAGAGGCCCCAGCAGGAAGAGCATGGGTCATCAACCCCGTATCTCCAGCGGAGAGTCCGGGTCACAAGGGAAGTGCATCGAAGCCCATACGCTAAGGAATTGTCCTCCCCGTCCAATACCTACTGTGTTGTATCCACAACACAAACCACTATAACCGCTAAGTCAAACTAGCACGAAACCTCTATTAGCAGTTATTCCTATCGCACGGCTTGTACGTACTGGTGGCCAGCTAATCACGTACTTCCGTGTCCAACATGCGACACACAACTTCGTATTTACAGCGTGTCAAGGTCAATGAATGCGACACACAAGGTGGTCCCTTAAATCTAGGTTTAATTTGTAAGAAAAATAATACACAACAGGAAATATAAATGAACAGTTATGCCATGTATCACAGTTTATAAAGAAAATAAGTAATGCATGAAATATGAGCAAAAAAATAATTAAACAGCTAATGGCAAGGTGTCTTGCCTGGTAGAGCGCCTGGTGTGCTGTGATAATCATGGTGGCATGAACTGCGACTTTGGTGCAACAACTGTACAAGATGACCTCTGATGGTGACACGGCCAGTTCTATTGGGTCCAGAAGGGTCAAATTAGTTAGGGTGGACATAAGGTAGTCTAGAATGGGCGAAGGAATAGGAACAATAGGACTTGGATACGGACAGGAGAAAATCAAAGAAATAATGGATAAATAAATATTTATATATATATATATATATATATATATATATATATATATATATATATATATATATATATATATATATATACGAAATTTAGAAAACTATAATAAATGAGAACTTATACTTTTAAAAATAGTGTTTAGATAAATACTAAAATATGAAGAACTATGTTCACAGAAAAACCCTTAAGTTTGTAGAAATACAATTTGGGTAGAAAGCTATATTTCCCAAAATATTTTAGGAGAAGAAAAATAATTATATAAAATTACTTAATGCTAAAATCCATATTTGTAAAACTAAAATTTTGTCAATACTAATTTTTAAATAGATAGAAATTCTACAGTACATCATAGCTCATAATATTCGATTACGAAGATGTATATATTTTTCTTGTTTTTAGGTGATTTATCTATCCTAGTAAAAAGTAATTAGAATAAATACGGGTAGTACTAGTACAACCATAATAAAGAAAATAATGTTTAAAATATTTATCAAATTGCTATTACCTACTATATAACAAGAATATTAATAATATTTAAACGCATAGAAATAACACCTAAAATATTAACACAGCAATAGCAACTCTAATTATATTAATCATAATAACAATAATAATAATAATAATAAAATTTCATTAATAATGGTAATAATAATAATAAGGCTAATAGTAATAATAAAGATAATAATTAAGATAATATTAATAAACAGAATAATAATAATAGTAATAATCTAATAATACTATTAATAATAATAACAAATAATTATAATAAAAATATCAAAGGAAGTCTGTACTCTTTCGAACACCAAAAATCAGAGGAAAAGAATGGTGAAAAGAGGGAAAAGGAAGGGGAGGGAGAAAGAATGCTGGGGGGAAGGGTTCGGCGGAGGATGATCGGGAGAGAACGGGGGAGCGGCGGCGTTCGGGAAGACGGAGACGCGGGAGAGAGGAAAAGAAGCGGAGGGTCGGTGAGGATCGAGGGAAGGCGGACGCGGCTGTCGGAGGGCTCGCCGGCTCTCGCGGTGGCCGGCGCTCGTGGCGAAGGGAAGGGCACGGCAGATGAAGGGTTCTTTTGGATGAGCGGACGTGCGGTGGGGGACGGCGAGCTCGGCGGCTGGCTTGCAGAGGGCTGCGGGAAGGCGGATCTCGGCGGTTCCAGCCATAGGAGGCCGCTCACCGACGGCGAGCTCGGAGCAGAGCGGTCGTGATGCCGAGAAGAGAAAGGTTGGGTCAGCGGCGCTGGTGCACTCGCCGAGCTTCGGCCTCGGCGGAACGCGAGGGTTCGACGAGTGGGGGTTTCGTGCGCGGGGAGGCGCCAGCTAGGGCGGCGACGGCTAGGGCAGGCGCACTCCGACGGCTGCCGGTGGCTGGGCGCGGTGGACGAGATCGGGAAGACGGGGCGGTCGCAGGCGGACATGGGCGACAGCGGATGGTCGAAAAAAGGCTCCGCACTGGCGCGACGCAGATCTGGCAAGGTCAGTCTAGGGTTAGGGTTTAATTCTTCTTTTCTTTTCTCTTAGGTGGTGGTAATGGAGTCTGTGGTCGCGGCGGCGTTGGCAGGGGTCGCCGCGGCGTAGGGTGGTTCTTTTGGGTTGGGGGTCTGTGGGTGTGACTGGTGGTGGCGTGTTCTTGGGTGAGGTCGGTGAGGATGAAGGTGGCGATGAAGACGGTGGCGACGGAGAAGAGGAGTTGGGTTGTGGTGACGGTGGTGGCTGGTTGTCGGAGACGGGGAGACGGGTTGATGTTGGCTGGTGGTGATGGTGTTGTCGATGGTGGCGAGGCGTGATTCTACTGATGACGACGGTTGTGGTGACGGTGGTAATTGGGGTAGATGGTGACGGTGGTTGGACTTCTGCCAAGAAGTTGGGCGGGTTAAGGTCGTCGATCCGTGGTGGTGGTGCGATTGAAGGGAGGAGGAAGGAGGAAGGAGGAAGGAGGCTGTCATTGGTTAGAATAGGTTAGCTTAGGAAATTTGATTTTGTCGGGGGTGTCCGACGTGGAATAGACGATAATGTAATTGTAAAAAGAATGGAATAAGAATGTCACCGGGGTCGTACCCGAGGCTGACACGGCCGACACAGAAAGATGTTGGACATGGACACGAGGCACGCACAATTTGTTTGTAGAATTATGGAGGAATAATGTGGAGAAAATATTGGAGGAGTACCTGCCTATTTATAGGATGTGGGAATTCCCAATTAGATAGGAATTAGGATATTTAAAACCCAAATTAGATAATTCCTAATTTAATTTAAAGCAATCAAATCCAAATCCAAATCCAAATCCAAATTCAAATCTAATTTAAATTAAATTTCCTAGTTTAAAATCAAATAGAATAACTAAATTTTCAAATATTAACTAATTAAATAAATCTATAGTTTCAAATCAAGATTTAAATCTCCTCAATGATTTAGAAATATATTCTCCAAAAATACTAATAATAAATAATTTCAAAAAATTATATTATTATTTAAATGCACTAATAATAATTAAAATAATATTTATAAAGAATATTATTTTAGTAACTGCCATAAGCGAAAAGGCTTTCATAAATAAAATTGTCATCTTGAAAATTTAGTATGATAACTAAAAATATTTATTATATATATTATTATGAAAGTAGAAAAAATATTTTTTCTAAATTATGTACGCTCGCACATAATCGCACTCGTCGAGCAAATTAAAAAAATAAATAAATAAATTTCGTGCGCGACGTATAATACGACTACGCGACGTATTTTACAAAAAAAATTTAAATCAGTACAAATTTTAAATAATAATAATAAAATAGTAGAAATTTAGGGGTTTTACATCTTCCCCACATAGTCTGTTCTTACCACGTCTATATCACCTCTGAGTAAGAAAACTCTACTGTTAGCCCTATGTTTACCATGTCCACATTACCTCTGAGTAAACATGTCGGTTCCTTCTCTCAACTTATCATGTGTACCTAAAACCAAGGTGCGCCAAATATGCTAAGTCCACAAAACAACCACAAGTTCATGACAAATGAGCCAACAAAGGTTCTTTATTTATTTTTCATCAAAAGGAGAAAAAGGACTACATTGCAAAAGAAACGAAATACAAACGAAAGAGCATCGAAACACAAACAAGAAACATTTTGAGACAAGAAAAGAAAGTTTATTCATTTTCCCGAGAATGGCGACTACAAGGAATTCGATGAAACCATAGATTTAAAGAGAATGGTTATGCTAGGGCAGATACCACTCCATCCGCCACCGTGTATATGAAGGCTCCAACTGATTGAGGTCCTCTACAGGAGCCGGGTCACTAGAACTCTCGATGCTACTTCCTTCCGGTGTCGGTTCCTCCTTAACAGCGACTTCGATCTTTGGAATTATTTCCTCCTTGACTAAAGGAGACAACATCTTTTTTGTGACAACCTCAGCTTTTGGTATCACCATAAACAATGCAGAGAGACAAAAAGAAAACCCAGTTATGTTATAAAAGAGTCGAAAGATATGCACAGTTTAGCATCAGTGC
The DNA here is from genome assembly GCA_029216955.1 of Iris pallida. NCBI lineage: Eukaryota > Viridiplantae > Streptophyta > Magnoliopsida > Asparagales > Iridaceae > Iris > Iris pallida. The sequence goes on from JANAVB010028442.1 coordinate 224,153, forward strand.
ATGCAAACTACCGTGCATCAAAAGTCTTAACGCAACTTCAGGACAATAAGTCCATGCGTGTTGAAGGAGTTCTACCACAGCTCATCCCCAGGACCGAAGTCCATGCGTATTTGGTAAGAAGGCTTCGGCGCATATACATGACCGAAGTCCATGCGTGTCAGCATAGAAAGCCTAGACGCATCTTCAGGTATTGCTCGTTCAGTCATACCCATGCGCTTTAGCAGAGTGGTTTGGTGCATCTTCCAAGATAGTTCCCCATCTATGCGCCTAAAACCATGCAACAAAGTGTCTGTGTGTTTTATAAACTCCCAAGCAGCAGACCATCCACCGAAAAACTTTGGACGCACGTCAGCGTGTTTCGTATCGACGACTTGGGTTTTCTCGGCGTCGGCCTCAACAGGCTTCTTGTCTTTGCCTCTGCCTCGGCCAGCAGCAGCCTTGTAACACCCAGTTTTCCAGATGAGGGTAATTTTAAAATTTTGTAATTATAATTATTATTTAATGATATTTATTTTATATTATGATTCTTAGTGATTTTTAATTATTTATAAACTATTTAAATTTATGACTTATGATTTTGGTATTGTGCTAGTAAACAGTAGAGACTGTCTACCCTAGGGCCTAGCCATGTGATTAGGGTATTTTTGACATTTTTAGGGTTATTTGGAATTATTATTATAATTTATTTGAATTTATGGGAATTTTTAGAATTTATTTTGGAATTTTTTGAATGAGGGTTGACTAGGTTGACTTTGACTAGCAATGACCTTGGTAGGCTAACCTAGAAGCTAACCCTAGTTGTGTTGGACTTGGTTAGGTTATGTAACCCTAGTTAGACTAGAGTTGATCCATGGTATGGTTATTTGACTTAAGTTAGATTTAAGTCATAAGCCATGACTTGTGATTAAACCTTAAATCAATAACTAGCCTTAAGGCCCATAGCCCATTAGACTTAACCCTAACCCTAACCATCACTTATGACCAGCCACCTAGGGCTATTTTCCCTATAAATAATCTCTTCATTTATTGTTCTTGCCTCTTTATTGAGATTTCAACATTTGGAGAAGGAGGTAATGTCATTTCTTCCCTAATCCCTAGATCCTTCATTTTAATTCCTTTTTCACTCTAGTCTTTTACATTAGTTCCTAATCCAGCTCTATTTCATGTCCATGGAGAGCATTCATATTATGTTAGTTATAGTTTATGACCTAGAATAGCATTCTACCGCCGACACTACGGCGTAGGCTGGATGTACCCACGTCTCGTGCCCTTACTCTAGGGTGCGGGTCATGACACGTTTTTAGTGGTAGCCCATGTAGGTCGAGTTTATATAGTGGTATTCGAACTAGAGTATCACTACAGCCTGCAGTAGGATTAGGATTATTTTTGGAGGTACTCAATCACATTAGGAAAAACTCGTTATCAGATCCCTTTTATCTAAATTTGCTGCTTGTTGTTTCTCTTGAATATAAACTGATCTCCTTTGAATTTTCGCTTCATTCTCAGAAATTGTTTCTTGTTTTGATCTGTCTTCATGATGGTTATGAAGACATGATCTCATCGCTTTGGTTCGGGGGATACTATCGAGAGGCTGGCCACCTCTCGTCCTGTTCATCAGGGCCTCGAGACTGCAGCTCCTGTTGTGCTGACTCAGGTTGGCGTTTCTGCTATATTGGAGGTGCACCTCTATCTGTACAGAGATTTTTCTCCCGTTATTTCTGACTTCTCTCAGCAGCGGTGATTCATGCAGCATCAGCAGCAGACCAAGGGAAACTAGCAGCACGAGCTATCGTTAGGACAGTCAAGGATGCACAGGCCGTTGGAGATCTAGTTGCAGGTTCCGTTCTTTTGATTTTATTTCCGCAATTGCCTCTTATAGCTATCTTGAAATTCGATTCTCCCTGTTCCTTGTTGATTTATCAATTTTGTCCTGTTGTTTTTGGTGTTATATTGATTTTCTTTTGAGATAAATCATATGGGCTAGGTCACCTAAATCATGGGATCTAGAATCTTCGATGGTTGTGTTAGTTGGCATAGTGAGGACATGTAGTCATATTTTGGATGTATTTCTCGGATATGGGAATTTAAGGTTTTCGCCGTCGCATGCGGCAATGCGAAAATTTTAAATACCATGAACCTAAGGGTACGTACCTTAGTCAAGGGCTATGTGATTATCGTAGCCTTGCTCACTAGCATGATGAAGACTCTGGATAACATGATTTTGGACAGACGTATATGATTATCTGACGGCATGTTGAGACTTTGATTATGGGGTGTTTGACCTAGAAGGACTACTACCATTTTAATTTCGAGGACGAAATTTTTATAAGGTGGGTAGGATTGTAACACCCAATTTTCCAGATGAGGGTAATTTTGAAATTTTGTAATTATAATTATTATTTAATGATATTTATTTCATATTATGATTCTTAGTGATTTTTAATTATTTATAAACTATTTAAATTTATGACTTGTGATTTTGGTGTTGTACTAGTAAACAGTAGAGACTGTCTACCCTAGAGCCTAGCCATATGATTAGGATATTTTTGACATTTTTAGGGTTATTTGGAATTATTATAATTTATTTGAATTTATGGGAATTTTTAGAATTTATTTTGGAATTGTTTGAATGAAGGTTGACTAGGTTGACTTTGACTAGCAATGACCTTGGTAGGCTAACCTAGAAGCTAACCCTAGTTGTGTTGGACTTGGTTAGGTCATGTAACCCTAGTTAGACTAGAGTTGACCCATGGTATGGTTATTTGACTTAAGTTAGATTTAAGTCATAAGCCATGACTTGTGATTAAACCTTAAATCAATAACTAGCCTTAAGGCCCATAGCCCATTAGACTTAACCCTAACCCTAACCATCACTTTATGACCAGCCACCTAGGGCTATTTCCCCTATAAAAATCTCTTCATTTATTGTTCTTGCCTCTTTATTGAGATTTCAACATTTGGAGAAGGAGGTAATGTCATTTCTTCCCTAATCCCTAGATCCTTCATTTTAATTCCTTTTCCACTCTAGTCTTTTGCATTAGTTCCTAATCCAGCTCTATTTTATGTCCATGGAGAGCATTCATATTATGTTAGTTATAGTTCATGACCTAGAACAGTGTTCTACCGTCGACGCTGCGGTGTAGGCTGGATGCACCCACGTCTCGTGCCCTTACTCTAGGGTGCGGGTCGTGACAAGCATGATGATTTTTTGGGGCCATTTCTAAAGCTACAATTTTTTGAAAAACTCTAAAGAAGAAGAAGAAGAGAAAATAGAGGAAATTATTCTCTCTCCATAGACGCATATTGATAGGCCTAAGCCGTACGTGAACCGATAGAAACATGATGTCAGCGTCTCTTCGGGTCTCGTGAAACTGATGGCTACATATCTTCCAAAAGAGATCATCATTAATCACTCAAAATTTGAGTTGTTATCTTCTTTCATTTAAAGCGAGAAGAGTATGCGCCAACTAAGCCATGCGCAGAACGGCCATGCGCCCGGACAGGGCATGCGCCCAAAAACTCTACTGTCCATGCTTCTTTGTTCAAAATATTCAAAAACTTGGCAAAATATTTTGAAAACTTTGAAGGTGGTCTTGTATAAGCATATAATTTCAGGCACATCCGAAGACCAAAGTGTCTATGTGCCACAAACATCATGCGTCGAAGACACAAGACAAATGTCAGCGCATCATTCAAAGATAGCAGAGATAAAAAGCACGTCAAGACTAGATTTTTATTTCATATGAAAATCTATTACATGGCAAAAATGATTACAATAAAAAGTCTATTACAAAGAAGCCTAAACTCTACAACTAGGTGCATCGTCTCAGCATAGTCGCATCATTCCTCCTCATCAGAGTGAATCACCTCCTCGTCAAACGCATGAATGCTTCAGCTAATGAAGTATTTATTGAGCAGAATGTGGGTTGGCAATCAATCCAAAGTCGGTGGCTCTTCCAGCATAACAAAAATAGGATACGACAACCCCGATCTTTGGATACAACAGGCACCCAACGCCATCTCGTAGAATAACACTGCCGACAATGGGCTCGAACATAAGCTGTTGTGTCCATAGCTCTCCTAGCGCATATCAGTCTTCTGAAAGTGTTCGTCATCAAAATCAAAGCTTCTTTGAACGAGGATATCCACAATCTGCAGTCTTGCAAAAGAGGAGGATCGGTCGAGTTTATCTCAAAAGAGAAGTTTAGATGGAACAAGCAAACTCTCTACACTGCTATTTATAGGCAAGGGAAAATTAAACCCATGCACCAAATGGCAACTTCTCGGAATTCAGTGCAATAAACTTGTATTAATAGTGATGAATCTGACATATCAAAATCAGCTAAGTTAAAGTCATCCTCGAAAGACTCAACAAAGTTGACCAAAGAAGATGCACCATGCAGCTTATGCGCTCGTCAGCCCCATGCGCTGCATGACTGATGCACCCCCTAAGCTCTCCACCTATTGAAGCATTTAATGCTAATGACATAAATGATAGCAGCACGCGTCTCGAAGTTTGAGCAGTTGACAGCTTTTTTAGAAAACGAAAAGACGCAATCATCACTCTCTATCAGTTACGAATGTGCCCTGCCATGTGGCCGACTGGTCCCTTCGTATGCGCCTCTACAGCCATGCGCCCAAACTCAGCATGCGCTTCTGAAGCCACGCCCCAACTTGCTATTTGACCTCAAAAGTCATGTATCAAGCCGCTTCATACGCCAGATCTTAGGCGCATACACTCAAGTCAAGCCAAGATCTTTGAGCAATAGACGCGTGCCACGTGTCATTGATGCAGTTCTGCCTACGAACGGGTGCCAACCGCCTAAGATCTCAGCAACAACCAAATCTCAACAACTGTCTTGTGTCAGCTCCTCCGCAGCTCAATAGTACAGTTCAAACAGATTTACCTCCAGCTCCCCAGTGCATCATCTAAGCGCCTAATAAAATTAGACATGTGGCATCTCTACGTACAAAATCTCCATGCTCGCATCACATATGCACAGAAACGGATCATTATGTTGCCTATAAATAGAAGGATCATTCCTTCATTCAAGGGCTTGGGATCTTCAACTTTTCAACAATTTTAGCATCCAGAGCACTTGCAAGAGCTTTAATCCTCTTCAAATTACTGCCCATTCCTGACTTCAAAGAGTCTGAGATCGTCGTCAGATCGTCAACGGAGTAAAGAATCACCTCTTCATCACCACGGTTCCCAGATAAAAACAAAAGTGTACTACTAGGATCCCAAAGAGATCCTACGTTATACTTTGTTCTGTTTATGATTATATATAAAGTTTATCCCAAACTTTTTAATGGCGAACATTGTATAACATAAGTTACACTAGAGCATATTTGTCGAGATCATTGGCATGACAAGCCATCCTCGACTTATAGCTGCTCACTGATTAATAAGACAGTCACTTATTTCTCCACATGATCAGTCCTTCACTTTACTTAAAACTAACACAACTAACAATAGGACACTAATACACTGAGATACTCACTAATTCAACTCACCATTTCGCTCTAAAATTGGCTCATAGGCCTATGGCCGATTGCTAAAACACTGGCATATGGCCAAATGGTCTAACTGCCACTTAAATTGGCCTATGGCTAATGTGGCTGTGTTAGGGGGTCAAGTTCACCTCTCTCCTCAATGGCCTGCTATGGCCAGGGCACCCTACAAGGCATGTGCACTCTGTTGACAGGTGGGCATGGCCTATGGCCAAGGCCAAGATACTGCCAGTGGCTCGAACAGTGGGGTTTTCCCCTCACTGACATATGAATCTACCACTGATACCATCCTCACTTTTAGGATACCAACTCTCCTCTCACTCACTAATAAATGATACCCTCTAATGACACAGGGACACACTGAGATAGGACACACGCTGACACTAAATACTAACAGAACACTCACTGATTAAAGGGACTGAACAAGGAAGTCTCCCTCAACTTGACTACAATATGCCTATAATAATACATATATATAAACATGTATTCATATAAATATTTGCTCATAAATGCCTAGATATGAATACTAGAATCATACATACCTATTCTAGTGAACAACTAGACTAACCATGGGTATAAAACTGAATATGAAACTAGAAATAATCTATTTGTCATTTTGACAAACACTATATGGGCTCTCCTCGGATTTCTCCATAGATGCCATTAAAACTCTAAATAAATTCTACCAAAATAAAGGTTAAAGTCTTGCTCTTTTCCTTATGGGTATCCCTAGCCCAAGCGAGTGTTCCTAGTAGTGTCATACATGAAAATGGAGCTCAAACTATGAAAAAATGATAAGAGTTTACCTATTGGGAGATGGATTCCCAACTAAACTCTCTTGGAAGGCTCTAGTGTCATGTTTCACACAATCTCCCAAGCTTTAGACTCCTCCTTAAGAGATCCTTGGTCCCTAAACTCCAAGTCTTGTAGGATGAAGATTAGAGGGAAGTTTTAAGGGATTTTGGAGGTGTTTTGATGGTAGAAAGTTTAGAAAATGAAGGTGGCTTGTAGAGAGCTCTTCTAGGGTTTATGGAGGCTCTAAATGAGAGGTAGAAGAAGGAGAAAATACTCTCCATATGGCTGCCATAAATGTGCCCTAAAACCCCCTATAAAATTCTACCCCTCAACTTGTCATGAACGCTTATCTTAAGTGAAGGATTGTTTTACTCTAGGTGTTGGGTTAATTTCTATTCCTAATCTAGACTCAGCATGACCTAAATGTGGCTAGTTGTGTTCATCCCAGAATATAGGTTCAAATGGTCATGTCTAGTCCAATTAGGTCCATTAATCAAGGTAAAATAAATAGACTAATCTAACAATAAATGCCACCTTCATAAGCAATTAATTAAATAGCCATACATGCAAAATAATTAATATAAAATGACAAAAATAACCCTATCTTGGATTATGGTAGTGACACTACATATTTTGGGACTGGGACATTACACCATATTACCTTTGAAACCCAAGAATGACTACTGTATAACCTTCTCGCTTAATTTGAACAAAAACGTGTTCCATAATGTGCTAATAAACCGTGCCATACTTTATATGTCAAACTGTGAGACCGTAGGGACATATCACTAAAGTTAGACATTAAACTGTGGAAACATGATAATGAAACTGTAGGAATGTGCCTGCTATAACATAAAGTCAATAGTTCGTGGCATACACTATTTTATCCAATTGTGAGGTCGATAGACCGAGTGCAAACTTTAAAAACTATCGTGGAGTATTATCTAGGCAACAAGTTAACAATTACATGTTTAATACACATTAACACAATAGGATTATTCTCATATCTATGTGGATTCATCTCTTTTATTACGAAGCCTACTCAGTGCATATAAAAACTTTCAATTATTAGTGTGAAGTCCAAGTTAAGGCAAGTTCATCGAAGCCACCTACCAGAGCGAGGAGTTGCCTTGACCGAGCTGGACTTCGAGCAAGTCATTGCATAGCCAAGTCTGAATGCCATTACGTTCATTTTGATCCATCATATTGAATTATTTAACTGAGCGGGCTGGGGCCCTACATAATACACCACTCAAAAAAAAGTTTCATCTTTGAAACTTACTGAGTACACACTCCTTACTTTTTCTCATTCTATGCTCATTATGAATTCACCTAGCACAACAGTACAATCTCTCGAACACACTTCTTATTTGTATCATCAATCTGAGCCGTGCTCGTGCCTTAGCCAAATTTTGCATCGAACAACTATATCATTCAAATTAATTTGTCCAAATCCCCAAACTTAACAATAACTTCCTATTAGTAGGAAAGGACTGCACTACTCAAATATGGGATAACTTATACTTGCTGCATATACGGGCCAATTAGTTCTAGGTCACCCTCCTAAGCGATATCTTCGATTATTTTGAGACACGTAACCAAGTGTTTTACTCATCATCTCCTATTCGAAACCCAGTGTTACCCTTTAACCAATTCCGACAACATTTTTAGGTCTTCAACTCAATTTATAATTGATCTTTCCAAACCTGACTGCATCAGCCTTTGTAACGCTCCAGTCCCAAAATACGTAGGGCTAGAAATGCGTATATATGACAGCTATGTATCAAATAGACTCCAGCCCAGCTTGAATACATATAAATTTTACAGTAATGACCAACTATCTATACTAATCAATAACATCTAAGTCTCAATCCACAGTAAAATAGAATACAAGAATGAACAAAATATAACATAGTGTGCACCCCATACTATATTTATCCAAATAGACTCGAAAGAATAACTTGAGTCTACAAATACTAGACTAACAAAAGAATGTAAATAAATATAGATGAATATGTAACCGCAAGAGATACCTAAAATAGTAAATATCAACCATCATGATTAGCAACCAACTCTGCTCAGTCGAATGCCTGGAGAGATCACCAGGTCCTTAGGGGACAACAAGGTCAATACAACAAACCAATGAACAGTAAAGGAAATATGAACTAAGGCTATACACTATATCGGTCTACATTCTATGCAAGTGAGAACATATACTAGAATATCAGACATTTCCACTGAGGCTCACAAGCTCCTCAGCAGACTATTACCCCAAGCACCGTATCGTGGAATCAAAGGCAAACTAGAAAAAATGTCAAAGCTCTTCAAGAGGCTTTTCAATGAGCCTAAGCTTGCAGTGATAACGTTTACATGGAATGCATTCAAGAGGCTTTTCAAGCAGAATTTCTTTCCCAACATGGCCTTGAGTGCAATGGAGAGCCAGTTCCTGGGACTAGTTTAAGGGAACATATCGGTGGACGACTATGCAGATGAGTTCTCCCATCTGAGTCGGTTCGCCAATAGCATGGTTTATGAGCTAGGACATCGGGTCCAGAAGTTCAGGAGGAGCATGAACCACGAGGTCATATCACGCACATCCGGGCATCGTACAGCGACATTCGAGGACATTTTGATGGATGCCCAAATCGTGGCGGAGGACTTGGGCCTCTGGCCCAAGAGGAGCAGTGATGCCATGGGTGCTAGTACCAGTACGGGACTGGCTAAGCGTCCCCATATTCAGAAGGGACAGCCCCAACAGGAGTATCACCCACCAGTTGGAGTTCCGATTCAACAATATCCTCAAAGACAGAATCAGGTGGTGCCCACTTGTGACTACAGTAAGAAGCCGGGACATACTTGGGATGTTTGTAGGAGAAGGCTGAAAGTGTGTCTGTTCTGTGGATCCGCTGCACATCAAATGAGAGGTTGCCCCATCGCACCTCCATTTGGTGGAGCTCAGGATTAGAGAGATGGAGCTAGGCCACCTGTGGCACAGCATCATTTTCCACACCATCAGAGGGAGAGCTTTTGCATTGACGGTCGAGGAGGCCGACGCTACAGGTAATAGGTTAGCATGTTTTGTTGTTCTTTTCTTTCCTTTCTTTCTCACTCCATGATCTGTTGATTTTTTGGTACCTTATAGTTGCAGTGATGATTCACATACTAGAACCCAAGATAGAAATTGTGATATCATAACCAGTAAGATCTTAACTATGCATGTTTGTTTTCTTTCAAATAAATTATATGATTTTAGATAGGACTTTATTGGACTATTATTGTTGGGGGCTTGACCTAGAGAATTTTACAACCAACTTAAATTTCAAGGACAAAATTTTTCTAAGGGGGGTAAGATTGTCACTACCACATATCTAGATAGGGATATTTTTGTCATTTTATATTACTTATATTATGTATATAGTTAATTAATTACTTGTGAAGGTAGCATTTATTGGTAGACCAGTCTATTTATTGGACCTTGTTTAATGGACCTATTTGGACTAAACATGATTACTTGGACCCATGTTTTAGGTTGGACACAACTTGACACATTTAAGTCATGTTAATCCAAGATTTGGATTAGAACTTGTTAGCCCAATGATTATATCATATTTTTTAATATGGCTAATCAATTAAGTTTAACATAATGACATCACTAATATTCATGTAATCACTATCATGTTGCTATTAAACTTAGCATTATTCCGCTGTTTACTAAATGTTATCTTATTTGTTATTGTATACTGCTTTGTTCGTCTAACATGTACTTGCAGACAAGCAGTAAATATGAGCAAATTAGAACATATGCAATGGAAAATTATTAATTGACCAAAGACAACGTTATACAAGGAGATTTCTCTGAACCGCCCAACGACATATTCGGGCCCCCTAAAAGGTATTTAGATTTTCAGATATGTTTATCTTTGGACGACCATCGTCAAGAAAAAAGGCGTCTTCATGTATGCTCAAATATCAGAAGAAAGGCATAATCAAAGGGCTGTTTTCCTATTTTATCAATGTATTTTTATTGAGTCTAGGAATATGATGTACACTACGTCGTACTGGCAAATAGGCTACCCAAGAAATATTTTCAAAATACCCTTTCATTTTGAAAACAAGACCACTTACAAAAGCCCAAAATACTTCCTAACTGCTTGACCTTTCAAAAAGCCCAAAATCTGATTTACAAAACCCTAACCAGACCAATTCTGGACCAACAAAATTCGGACCGAGTTTTGCCCGAATTTGCCTCGAGTTCGGTTATTGTATGTTGGATATTTAACTTGGTCATCCCGCAGTTACGGATGTAACGACTATTTGCCAAGATTCTCACAAAGAATTTTGTCCAATTTCTGCCCAAATTTTGCCTTTGGAAAACCTATAAATAGAGAAAAATTTCCCTCATTTCAATACACCTCTCTCTTTTCTTCTCTCTAAGCTTAATACGTTCTTCCAAAGTGTTCTGAGCTATTTATTTTCAAATCCTAAGCCAGTTATAATACTCTAATCGATTTGCTAGTGCGGTATGAAGTTTCAGAGTGATTATAATCAGAGGCTTGATTGAAGAAAGACACTTCACAATTGAAATTGGTCGAGTACTTCGGATTAAATCTTGCGTTGTAGAAGTTGCAAGGACTTCGGATGAAAACTGGTGGTATTTTTCCATAGTGGATTTCAACTGGAAGCTAAAGTTCTTCTGACTGGAATAGTCTTCACAAGAGGAAAACCAGTATACATCTTTGTGTTTGTATTTGCTCTCTGCTCTCTTTTTTATATTTATATATTTGTGATATATATTTTATGATCTTGCTACTAATATTTTTAATAGCTAATTTTTACTGCCTACTCTATTCACCACCCTCTAGAATATAGTGCTTTACATCTCGTTCCTACAATTGGTGTCTACAGAACTAACCAAACACTTAGACTAGAAACAATCCTACATTAACTTAAGTGTTCATGACAACTCAAATGGGCATTTTAGAAATTTCAAATAGGCTCCTAGGGCTCCCCTATGACCAGCCATAGCAAGAGGGTTTTCTCATTCTTCTTCATTTCATTTGAGCCCTCAAAACCCTAGTTTAGAGATCTTTACAAGCCCTCTCCATTGCCCACTCATTCCTCCACCAAAATCCTTCCAAACTCCCTCAAATCTTTATCCATTCTTCATCCTAGAAGCATTGGAGCTTGGAGACCAAGGAGCAAGAGGAGAGGTGTCACGACCCGTACCTACTTTTCGAAATGGAGTGCATGTGCAAGTCCAACTTACACTGCAGTGTCCACGGTAGAACATTGTCTTGCCTACAATAAACAAATGGTCATAAATGATATCTTTACTTGCTCATTCACAAAATTAAATCAATTTACAATATTCAAAGTTTACATTTAATCCAAGTACAATGTCTCACAAAATCTAATATAACAAATTTAAACTATCTAACTAGTCTCTAGATTTTGGCCTTCAAGTACACCCATGTCTCTCCCAAAGATCCAATGCAAAAAGTAGCCGCGACTAATCTAAAAAATAGTTTCCAGTCAGGAATGGAACGAGTATATTTCTAACAGCAGTTCCAATAATTGACAAAGTCTATAAAACAGTAAATAGTAATAAAATATACGATGAATAAATGAGCACAGAATCATGGAACGGAACGTAGAGTAAAAGCAACTGAGCATGGTAATAATGACAAGTGAGAATAGTAATAAAGTTGATAAGACATGCAACCAGCAATGTATAAAGTGGAACCAGAAAATTGTACCTATCTAGTGTGTTGAAATACTACTTTCGACATGTAAACGGCTAGGGGTAAGATCTGGCCAACCTTACGTGTCGTGTGCGGCTGCTATTCTCCACGTAAGACTATGGGATAGAAAGGGTAGTTCACATGTCTACTATAGTATTTTCTCGCCCGACTAGTACTCATGAATTCAAATAGGTCACAAATACGGTAATCATATGAATACATTAGTCACGAACATGGTAAAATATGTCACATGTATGGAATCCATAATACTAATCTCGCGTAACAATCGAGTCGAGAATGAAACAGAAAATCAATATAAAACAATACTAAATACATGAATCATAGAAGATACCAAATATAAAAACTATCATAAAATATACTCGCCTGGGATCCTTTGCTGGTGAAATCAATAATCCCGTTGGGCCCAGGATAGTCTGATTGGCTAGGGTTGATGTAAAGGAGTTCAGATTTGGCAAAGAAAATAGGAATACGATTAGTCATGGTAAGAATTGATATGGAAAAGAATTTGATATAAGAAAAGTTATCCTTTTATCCCACTATATAGATCTTAGAAAATTATAAACTTATTTAGAAACATAATAAATACTTAAAACTCATTTAAGAAATTATTTGTTTACTTGATCCCAAAACCCCAAATGCCAAAAATAAAAATTTTATTAAGAGCCCCATATCCATATTTGAAACCATAAACCTATTGTGGGCTTTGGCCCAAATATTTATAAAACTCATTTTAGAATCTAAAATATATGAAAGAGGCCCAAGTCATCTATAGCCCCAAAATATATAACTCTTGTATGCTTATTAATAAACTAAGCCCACATTAAAACCCAAGATATTTTTAATACCAGGCCTATAATTATTTATAATAACCCTCACTAATATGTAGATATAAAAATCTATTTTCTAATACTTATATAAAATTTTATTGAAAATAGGAACCCTTAATTACTATTAGTTAAAAATATGTATATATAAGTCAATAAAATATTTAAAGAAATAATTCTTCAAAAGTCCAAGAATAAATATAGATAGGGCCCATGGTCCAAAAGAAGTTAATACATAAAAGTCCAAACAATATATAGTAACTAAGCCCACAATAATTATAATAATGATAACAATAATTACAATCAAAATAAAATGAACAAATTATAAGAGAGGGAAAAACTATAGAGAGTAAAGTTTGATAAGAAAATATTTATAAATATTCTTTTATCTAAATATAAAACCATTATATATATATATATATATATATATATATATATATATATATATATATATATATATATATATATATATATAAATATATTACGTATATATATACGTACTTTCAGTCTTAGTATATATAAAATACCTATTTAATGACCAAAACTTAATAAAGCCCATTTCTAATATAAAGCCCAATAATAATTTATATAAATACTTACTAAAAAACAAATATAATAATCCTCATATGTATACGCCCTCTAACATGAAGCCCAACTAATTACACCAAAACATTAATCCCAAACCATAATCTAACCCAATGGCCTAAGGCCCAAGTAAGAAATTAATAAACTAACAAAAATCCTTAACAAAGGCCCAGTTGCCTGGCCCATTATTAAAACCCAACTTATTAATCCCCATATTTCACTTAATAATCCAAAACCAATAACTACTCATCTGAACCAGAGTAAGTGAGAGAAAGAATTTATGAGAGAGAATGGAAGAAAAGGGAAGCTCGTAGACATTGGGGTCGGTGCTGGCGATGCTTGGCGTTGGAGGCGTCGCGGAAGACGGGGCTCCCCAAAGTTCAGAGCTAGCCAGGAGATGCACAATTGGCAGAAGGGTTCTCACGAGGAAGGCTCGCCGGAGGGTGCTCAACATTACGTCGGCGGTGTTGCTCGCCAAGTGCTCTCGGGGTACGGGACTCGGCTCAGCCACTGGCGACCGATCGGTCACGGCTCACGCCAGCGTCAGTAAAAAATGCGACGGTGGGTTTTCGACGACTGTTTGCTCGGCGTCGGGTGCCCGGAGAAGTCGTCGGTACAAACTAGGCAGCGACGGAGCCGGTGCACCTACATGATGGATGGTCGTGGCCTCAATGGGGCAGCATCGTCGGGACGAGCTGGTCGGGGTAGCACGGGTCTCCGTAGGAGCGGTGCTGGGTCGAGATCAATGCAAGGAGGCTCGGCAGCGGTGTGGCGGTATTAGATACATGGTAGCTGCGGTCGGGAAGATGACCGGATTGTTCATGGGTGCTCGTCGGAGGACTGCAAGAAGGCCGAGGTAAGGATTTTTGGTATATATATATATATATATATATATATATATATATATATATATATTCTCTCTTGGTTATATATATATGTGTGTGTGTGTGTGTGTGTGTGTGTGTGTTGTGGTGAGGGTAGAATTATGGTAGTGGCACTGGTGGTCGTGGATTGTTGCGATGGTCGAGTTTGTGGCGATGTATCTTGCTCACGGTGGTGGCAATTGGTTGTGGCGGTGGCGGTGGAGGTGACATATGGGTGGTGATAATGAGTCTGGTGGTGGTGAGGGGGGTCAAGAGGTAGGTAGCTGGTGACATGGAGAGTGGTTGGGAACAGGGGCAGAGATGTTGATGATAATGGTCTTGGTCAGGGTGGACACGGAACAACAGTCAGGAAGGATCGAGGGGTTTGTGGCATTAGCTGGGAAGTGGAGGCGAGGAAAGAGGCTCATGTGAGGAGGTCGGCCGGACTGGTGGAGACGAGGCAGTGGTCAGGGATGTCGGATTGTCAGAGTGTAGCTGAGGTCGGCTACTAGATTAGGGTTAGGTATAGGGTTGAGGCTTGTATCAGACACATGTTCGTAGATTTTGGGATGGGTATCCGGGATGTCGGACACGACAACGGTGAATGTAAATGTAATAGAAAAATAGTGGAATAGAATTAGACGGACACGGACACGATGCACGACACCATAGATAATGTTTGGTGATAATGGTTGTGGGATGGTTTGTGGACAGATAAGAAAATTAGGAGGAAGAAGCCTCCTTATAAAGGAGTTAGAACTCCTGATCCGATAAGACATAGGATTTTTAGTAGATAAATCTTCTCTTTTAATTTAAATTAAGTAAACATTTAAATACAATTCAATCTAATCGAAATCATGTAAATGATTATCATAAAAATATTTAAATATAAATTCGATATTATCAAACAATTTAAATCATATACATTGAAATCTAAATAAATAATTAATTACGATAATAATTTAAATAACATTTAATATTATCTAAATTTAAATAAATAATTATCCTAGTAATTTAAATATAACGATATTATCAAAACAATTTAAAATATATTTTTTATAAATCTAAAACTTAATTTTAAAAAATACTTTGATAAAATCTTTTATTGTTTTCAAAAATACTTATGATTTTCTATCCATTTTTGAAACTAATTTCAATAAAAATCCAAAATAATTACCGACGTCTTTCATAATTCCATTAATATAATTTAATAAAATATTTTAACAAAATAAATTAGCACTCTCAAAATATTTAATTTAAAACTAGTTTTTGATAAAAGAATTAATCGTAACATATCATTCACAAAGTCTCAACGAAAAATTACCTTTAAACACAATAATTAAATAAATAAATTAAAAAATTAAAAATTTGGGAAGAGCTGTTACAAGTGGCTGAAAGCTTGGAGGATTATGTCATACTTGACACTTGAGTCCTCTTTGAGAGTTTTATTGGGAATCCATCTCCCAATAGGTAAACAACTTGTCATTTCTCCTAGTTTAGACACAATTTTCATGCATGACACTATTATAAACTCAACCATTGACTAGGGATATCCATAGGGGGAAGATCTAGGCTCTAACTTTCAGTTTTGTAGAAGTTATATAGAGTTTTTTGTGTCATTTTTGGAAAAAGAAAATCTGAGAATAGAACACCAAGTGTTTGTCATATTGTTTCATAGGCTAAATGGACATATGAATAGTGTATGAGACTAGAAATATGTCACATATAGATACTAATAGGTTGTGTCATGTTACATTAGGACACGAAGACAATTGGGGGTTTTACTTCTCCTACACTTGTCATAACATGACATATTTTACATGACATATTGCACTAGCTAAACACTACACTATTTAGCTTCTAATTGTTATTTTAGACATGTGTTATGGGATGATAAGGACAAGGTTTGGTGTAAGTATTATGAGAGTATCGGAGTTTCAATGCGATACTAGCATGGTGCATACCAAGTGCTTATGAAAATGGCTTGTGTGTGCACATGCATTTGTGTATTACCTACACTAGTGAGTGTGTGCACATTTAGGTGTAGTGTGCCTACATGTGCTCAAGTGTGTATGTGTGCCTATTGGCTATGTATGCTTGTGTGTGTGGCAAGGTTGTGTGAGTGTGTTGGTTAGCCAATGTATATTGGTACTTGGGTGTGTGCTTAGTGTCAAGTGAGGGAGAGGACTGTCAAGTAACAGTGAGAGTCTAGAGTGAGTGTATAGGGGGTATATGTCAATGTGAGTGAAGGCTTGTGTGTTATGTCAAGTGTTTGTGAGATGTGTATGGGGGTAAGTACAATAGAGTGACTGTGCTTGAGTATAGGGAGAAGAGGAACAGAACATGAATTAAAGTCTTAGATGAGTGAGTGTGCCAAAAGGCTATTGCATATGTGTTAGTGTTATAGGTGGGAGTATGAGAGTGTATAGAGAGTGAAAAAGGAGGGGGAACTATCATGTGACAGTAGGAATTTATGGAGTGAGTGTATTGGAGGGTCATGAACTTGAGTGTCATGTGAGAGGGGTGTTTGAGTATGTGCTAAGTGTCAAGTGGCTTGTGTAGTGTATAGAGAGTGAATGAGTAGAAGAGGAACTGTCAATGCGATAGTGAATAGGGTTAGATGAGAGTGAGGGGGTATGCATACAGGTTTAGAGTGTGTGCAGGGGTTGCTTTGTGCAGGTAATGAACTGCACAGGTGCAGGAAACTGCCAGGTACAGTGGGGCTTAGCTTAGGCCAGTGCAGGTATAGAAGAGGGGGTGGTGACGTGCTTGTAGACAGGGAAAAGTCCTGCAGGAGTGGCAGGTTAGAAGGAAAGAGAGAACAGTGGCCTGCATAGGCTACTGTAGGGCTTGACAATAATTAATCGCCACTGCTGTGTGTAGGACTGGTTAGCATGGGGTCCTGCTTGGCCCTAATTGTGGGGCATGGCCCTGTTGGAGTGTAACATGTGTGCACACCTGCATACAGAGTTAGGGGCATGCCCAGATAGGCATTGCCACAACTGTGGCCTGCACATGGCAGGCCAGTGACTGTGTATTGGATGCACAAGATGGAAAAAAGGCCTACAGGCCTCTGTTGGCCATATGAGTGGCACATACACTTGGTTAATGTGTGTGGCGGTGGTATATGTGAGAGAGGTACTATAGCATGTAATGTGTATGTGTGTGAGGCTTAGATAAAGGAAATTCACCTAAGTATAGGTATCCTTGCAATGAGTAGGTAAGTATGATTACTTATGCCTAGGGGTAGGTAATGGGTATTTACCTATTATAGTTTTAACTACATGTTAAAGTTAGGTAATATAGGTTATGAGTTAACCTATGTATGTACCTATGTTAGTATAGGTAATATCCTAGTATAGGTAATTTACCTAGTATAGGTAATTACCTATAGTTGAGGTAATATGAAATATAGGGATTACCTATGTAGGAGATACCTAATAGGGGACATCACCTATGTAATATGGTAGGTAATGACTAGATATAGTTACCTATGTAGAATAGGGTATTAACCATAGGATTTTACCTATATTTTGAATAGGTAACTAGGAATAGGGTAAAGGGTAATGAGTAGGGTATCCCAAGATACCCTATGATTGACAAGGGTAGCCTAGTGTGGGTTGGGTTACCTTGATTGACAAGGTAATGGCCTAGAAACCTAGGTTTGACTCGATTTGACCAAGGTTGACCAGTTTGACCCCAAAAGTCATTAAGTCAAATTGACCTAGTTTGACCATGTAGGCATAGTTTTGACATAGAATTGACTTAGAATGCATATAACACTTTAGTAACCATATTTAACACACCAGAACACCAATTAACATGTATATCTCATATATAGGTCTTTGTGACTCTACTTTGGGTCTCGATTCACATTTACTACTCAGGATTGCAGGCGAGTACATTCTCTGATAGTTTTTATTATTTGCTGATTATTATAATTCTGGTTTTAATATTGTAATACTTGATTCCCTGACACGATAGAAATACAGATTAGTATTTCTAGATTTATTTACTTGCGACACATGCATCTGACTTGTCTGGCCTTTATTTCTGGAATTACCTACTGGCATCACCTACTTTATATGGCTGGCCTCGTACTTGATTTGTGTGTTGGGACTTAGGTTCATTATACTAGTCGGACGGGAAAATACTTGAGTAGACATGTAAATATTCATAAACTTGCTGGAATGACCCCTTACTAGTCTAATATAGAATGATAGCAGTCGCACACCTCATGTACGATGAGCCGTATTACCCCTAGTCTTTTACATGTCGAAAAAGGTATTTCAAAACACTATTATAGTTATAGTCTTGCTGGACTCACTTTATATATCTCGACTGGACTCACTATATATATTCCTGTTGGACTCTTTTATATTTTCTTATTGGACACACTATGTATCTCACTTAGTTCTCTTGTACTTTACAATCTTTATTTCCATATTTCTTGATTCACTATGCTCATCTTGTTATTATTCTCTAGTTGGTAGCTGCTCTTTATATTTCTTGTCCTTATTTCATTTCTTGCTCATCATGCTACAACTGCTTTACAGTTTTCATCATTTAATTGGAACTGCTGTTAGAGGTGTACTTCGCTCCAATCCTGACTAGATATATTTTTTAGTTGACGAGCTTGAGGATACATGCCCTACCTATTATGGTGCTCCGGAGACCCAAGGAGTGGATCCCCCGGCAGAGTAGCTTAACCTTCCTAGATAGGTGTTAGTTAGATATTTGAGACTTGTTATATTTATTCGGGATATGTAATTATTTATATACTTTTAGACTCTGTTGTATTTGACTTATGAAATTAAACTCTATTTCACTATTTCATCTCCTATCTATTCATGCTATCATCTTCTTTAGATATCTGTGATTGAGTATATATTCTAAATGATATGTTATTCATCCATGCAGAGATGATATGTTATATTCCATATATGTTAGATATTAGATATTACAAATGACCTATACAGTGTTCTACCGTCGATACTGTGGCGTAGGCTAGACGTACCCGCATGCTCGTACCCCTAAACCAGGTGCGGGTCGTAACAAGTAACATACCCGTAAATTGTTCATAGTTCATATCCCTTATTATGCAATTGATATTTAATTTAATATTCTAAAATTTAACATAAAAAAATTATTCAGATATTAATAACATAGAATTTATAGTTTTAAACATCAAGTCATAATACAACAAGCTGAGCATAAACAAGCATAATCCTCTTATTGAGATTCAATGGATTATGACGATGAAAATTATGAAGATGCAAGCGAATATATATACCAGACTTAATGAGATGAATATTGGGAACAATGGCGTGATATAGGAAGGTGTTAGAAATATTACCAAGGTTTTACTTGTTGTCGTGGGGCCTCACAAGGTTGCACGAACAATAGTGCTTCAGAATTGATTTCAGCCTAGATACCTCTGATGGGGGGGCTATTTTGAGAGAGTTAGAGTGAGTTTTGCTGGAAATATTGTGCAGTAAAATGTTAAGGATATATAGAGGAAGAAGTGTACTGAATTTGAGAGAAAAATAATTACTATAGAGGAAGATATGGCCGAATTGGTAGAGACTAGCTGAATTAGAATTCAGCCTAGGTAGGGGTGCATAGATGGAGGTGTAGAGGAAGAAGGTTTTGGGAAAGGGCTTGTGAAGAGAAGTTGTTTGAAAGAGGTTTAGGATCGAAGAAGTTTTATTTAGGTGATTTTAGGTAATAAGTGAAGGGGAGGTCATGTGGTGGTCGTTTACTAAGAGGGAGGTGAAAAGTTGAGTTGAATTGTCATAAAGGATGGGGGTTATGCTTGTGTGAGAAAGTAAAGAGGTAGAGGATTATGGGGTGAAGGATTATGAAAATTAAGGGGGTTATGGATACCCACTATGTGTATTTGACCACGCTTGAGTCATCCATTAGGTTTTAAGTGATGATGTGTAGAGTTGGGTCTATTCAAAAGAGTGCAAAACTGAAATTATTTTGTAAAAGTTTAGATGTAAGATTTTTGTGGTGAACCTTGAAGTTTGGTGTTGTGTAGAGAGGACAATGGTTTATGGTGTTTGGCATGAACCATGTGAGAGTGTGTAAGTGTCTAGGTTGAGTATAGACAAGGTTTGGGCTAAGTCAAACCGGTAGCTCATTGGGACTAGAGATTGTGTCATTAGGATTTACAATAAATAAAAAATATGTAAAAGTGCAATCGACCTTAAAATATAAATAAATATTAATTTTTTATATTAAATACATAAAATTTAAAACATATCCAAAAATTCAGGGAGCTTACAGCCTCACTAACAATCACACGTATCGATACTCAATTTTTACTAACCAATTTCACTATCTTCCGAAGTTATCATTTTGTATTGCACGTGTTCTATCTTCCAAACTTTTTTTATCTCATGAAACAACTAATCAAAATCTGAATCTCTAGTTATATATAACTCGTTTAAACCCTTCCAATTACAATCTCAATCCCGATAATATCGTTCGAATCCGTTCAAGCAAACTTTTGCTTTTCTTCAATCCTCAAAATAAATTTGATTCCATCAAATCCAAATTTATCTTCAATCAACAATATCAATGTTCCAAGTATCCCGACTATACAAATTCAATATGTTCACCTCGAACCAGATCAATCAAAATTCAAGTTCATTCCAATTCAACGATTGTGCCTTCATCAATATTTTCTCTGAGCACACAATTTCAAAAAAGTTTATCACATCCTGATCCTCCCTTCAGTCTTACTTGAATTCAATATGTCACTTGGGTTAGATTGTGCACATATTTAAGGCATCCTCGAAATATATACATTTCAACCATGCCTCGTGATAGAGAATCCAAACAAAACTAACAGGTACAATTTCCATCCTCAAGAACTCACTTGACTTCTTGCAATCCATATATCCATCGAAAACCAATATCCAATATCGTCTTCTAATCAAGTTCTACTAATTGTTAAAACTATCTAAGAACTTTCATCCAATATTCATGCATCAACTCTTATAACGAGCTATCGTAGCTCTATAATCTATCCATGAGACTTTCGCTAAGGTCGATTACACCAAGTCTATCTCTCGAGACAAGGACGTCTGCCTAACCGCTATACCAACTCATCAAGTCGAAGTTGAAGTCATCTGCTACAATCTTCGTTCCTTGCAACCAATAACATAACACTCACCCCCAATCCTAAGGTCAAATCATAGTCGATAGTACAGGATTTTCTATCCAAACTCGTATCACTCCAATTTCTAACTTCGAGCATAGATTTATCCTATCAGAATATACAACTTTAAGTCCAAGGGGTCTGAGTCGTTCAGCAAAGTATCCTAGAAAATTTTTATTCACGATCATCCTCAATTATACTACGGTTCAACGACACAATTAACAACTCTCAAAACTGTATCTTCTATTCGTTCAATAAACCTATCAATCCAAACTCATAACCTCGACTACAAAATCACGAGTCATAATCTACCGATCACAAAGTCGTAATATTTATTCTAATTATCAAGTCGTAACATCTCAACCAAAATTTTTATCGATCATGACTTTCTTCAAATCCAAATCCTACTAATTATCAATCTCGTGCATCTGTCTCATCGCAATGTTGCAAGATCGTCTGCTATAAATCTCGAGTCGTATAATCCTCATATCACTGAACAGACAAATATGATTCAACCTACATCAACTCGTTCATTCTTTATATCCGTTAATATTTTTTTGCATAGTCTGACCACTATCCATTCATGCACATTTCAAGTCCACCAAATCAAGTCATTCATTATTGAATCAGAGTATCATCGGGTTATCGCATATCGATATTTGATACGTCTCAATACCATAAATGATATAGATAACCTGAAGATCTTTCTTTTGCAACGAACTCCGAGTCGTGCAACCAATGCTATCATCCGAACTGAAGATTATCATCATCTATAGCTATTTCTGAACTAGTTACATGATTAACTCATCCAAACTTAAAATCATATTTGTTATTGTCTATCTTAATCATCACACAAAATACTCCAATCGTATCATTTTATACAAACTCAAGTCATTGAGAAATTTTATCTTAATCCTTAGAGTCATTCTCGTATCTTCAAATGAATGTTTCCATGCACGTTATTTTTCAATCGTGCTATATATCCTTAGTCAAATTTGAATTTCAATTCCGTTCAGTTCTATATTAACATTTTCATATACGATCCATATTGATTTCTCGATTGACTCATTCATTCGTTACACCTTAACTTTTCCTCGATTCAGTCTATCTACTCTATCACTTTATATTTCACAACAACGCAATCCTAAATCCGATATGCGTCATTTTCTTGTTCGTTCGAACCAATGTCATTTGAAACATCAAGATCACACTAACTATGTAATATTTAATCTAAGGCTTTGCATTACTCCATCACTTACTGTTAGACTCATTGGTACCCCGATCCTCAATTGATCAAACATCTCCAAGGCTATACGAATACACCACTCAGGAATTGAGATACTAGACAAATTCTCGAGACTGACTTTAAATTGCAATCAATTTATTTTACTATCTCGTTGATCTATTCCTCAAGATTCACACGATAACTACCTGACATCTAAAGAATCCAGTCATACTCATCATTATCCAAAAATATTTTGATCCTGCATACTACTTGCTAACATCGACGCAAATCTTAGTGTATATGCCCAACACAACTCAGCCAACAAGCCTTACGTGAAACTATCTTTTGATCAATACGATCAACATATAATTTTACAAAATATATAGACTTATTGTATGGAACATTGGGAGAGAGCGCACCAACAACATCGAGAACAAAGATACATTTCACGTCCCAGTTCCAAAAAATGTGGAACCGAGCCACATGGCGATGGCCACTTGTAACTCCACTTTCCTGAATAGATAAAATTTTAGCATTTTTATGACATTTTAAATTTTTGGGAAATAATTATTTGAAATGTATTTTTGAGAGTATTAATTTCTTGATTTATATTAACTTTATTTTATGAAGAGAATTATGAGTTTTAATCTTTATTAAAGGGGTTTATGGAGAAGAAGGCTATAGAATTTGGTTACATGGCTGATTATTAATCAACCAAGGCTTACAAACTAAATTGGAGTGCTCTCCAAGTTTGTAACAAACTTCTCAACAACTCTCTAACTCTTTTGGGTTAAGTGTGCAAATGCCAAATTGTTTCGGGCCCAGATGTAAGACTGCTCACCCTTTCTTTCTTCCATATAAGTATTGGATGGAGGAGAGAGAATCCTCAATTTTCTTTTCTGCTCAATTCTTCACGAGAGCTCTGAAGCTCTCGTTTCCAAACTCTTTTCCCCAATTTCGAGCCCTAACCCTAATTTTCTTGATTGAGCAATGGAGAGGCCCTCCTCCAGCAGCAGCGACGGTTGAGCCACCTTCTCACCGAAGCTAGGCGCTCCGTTCTTTCTCCTGTGACATCAACAGTGAGCAGACTAGCTACTCCACCGCGAGCTTGCCACATCGACGAGCGACGACGAGCGGATCGGTTTCCTCGACTCTTCGATGACAAACAACAACAACCCGACGGCACTCGACATCTAGGCGGCACCGAAAAGCTTCTCCGGTGATTTTTCCAGCAGCGTTCATCTTCCCAAACGACGACATCACGACTGGCAGGCAACTTCGTCTCCTTAGACAGATCTGCGTGTTGAACTTCGATTCTCGGCAGTACACTTCAGATCGGCTTCTCGGAGACCACTCCGACGATTGCATCTTCCTCGGCGACTTGACGACCACTTCTCGATTTCCTCTACCGCGAGTTCGACGGCGACGACGAGGTGAGCTCATTCTTGATTTTTTGTGGAGAGTTAATCTTCTCTAATTCCGTTCGCTTATCAATTTCATTTTTGAGCTCAGATCTGGGACAAAATTGTTGCATTCTGGATGAAGCGTTGTGGCTTCGGAAGAGCAGGAGGTGTGGATGTAAGAATGGATTGATCAATCGAGATCGTAACAGATTTTTTAGATCAAAATTCAGCAAATTTCTGAAGGACAGTACAGATTACTCTAGATATCTAATTGCTCTGTTTTGTCACAAATCTGTTTAACGGAATGTCCCAGTAGGACCTATAACCACAGCCTGACAAGGGGAGATGATGTTCGACTCTGTGGGATTGAGTTTTCGCTCTAGATCGGATTTCCTATACTCAGGTAACATTCTAACCTCTCTAATGTCGAGTTTTACATCGTTTCGATTTTAGCTTCGATAAGAGCATTGGGCAGGATCGAGATTGGGGGAAGATTGTGTTCGTGTCCCGTATTTGTGTTCGTGTCCCGTGTTTGTGTTCGTGTCTAATGACCGCGTTCGTGTCCAGTTAGTTCATGATTCAGTTGGGTTGTGTCCAGTAGGAAGGATCGCAGGAGGATCTAATGTGGTAACGGGATGGAGAAGTTGAACATGAGGGGAATTAAACTGATGAATTGGTTTTTCTATTGTTAAATTAGTTTGGTATACATTTTGCTAAGTCTTTGTTGTATAACTGTCATGTTATTTAATTTGGTTTACTTTGTGGAGATTTGTTTGAAAACCAGTAGTATTCTCCCTAGTTTTAAGTAGCCATTGGGTTTGAATGAAGAGGGGCAGGCTCTATGGTTGTTGGCTGAGTTATGGAGTAGCTGAAATTTAAATTATTGTAATAACAAAGGGAGGTCGAGTTGGGTTTTGAATGTTTTAGCTTAGTTCAATTTGTAACTTAATATATTATGCTCTACGGTTTGATGTGGTTGCTATATTTTGAATCTTGATATGAGAGAGCAGTATTGGATGAGGGATTGGGCTGCTGGACTATGTGAACATTATTTTGATTGAGTCTTGTTTTTGTATAAAATGGTGCCTGGGTTTGTATATAACCTATTTTAGCTTTGATACTATAGTAGCATGGAATGATGCTTGTAGAATGAAAGTTGGACTGAGTTGAGCAGTTTAATGATAGATTTTGATATGGTAGCAGTATCGGTGATGGGTTGGGCTCAATACTATTTTAGTTGTAAGTCCGAGCTAGGTATAGATGGTTCTGGGGCTGCCAGGTTGGGTTAGCCATATATGAAAGTATTAGATGGCAGCATTATATATATAGAAGAGTTATAATAATTACCAGCGCTACTCAGATGTTCCATGGTAGTATTTTGGTAAAAGAATTTCTCTATATAATCAGTTGCATGTATATAGGTATATTTCTCAGCAATTTTAAACTAATATTTATTCCTGTAATAATTTTTGAATATTAATTGCAGAATATTTAAAGGATGAGTATAGAGTGGTAAATTATGGGTATCAGTTCGTATTAACTAACTATTTAGAAATAATAAGCTAGTTGATGCCTTAATGCATAACCTTAATCCAGTTGTACCTATTATCAGGAGGACATCCAGCTTTACTTCCTTTTTTTGATCACCCTGAGCAAGGCAAATACATTCTCTGGTTTTGTTTATTTACTTCATATCTTGTACTTTTCATATTGAACACGTCATTACACTGTTTATCATGTACTTCTGGTTCTTTCCATGATTCATGTTCTTACTTGTACTTGGGGCGGAAAAATAGACTAGATATGTGACCAAACCCAAAAATCTAGGATTCATGTGGATAGCTTAGGTCTCACATCGTGCACGTGGGACTCTAAGCCGTACATGTTCATGTGCCCATTCATGTACTCACCCCAGCCGTCACATATTCTAGTTGTATTTCAAAACAGTGCACATGTCAGGTTCTTTGTTATATTTCATGTTCATGATTCAGTTCATGTATTTACTTTCATGTACTTCATGTTCTCATGTTCTCCAGTACTTATTTCCTTATCATGTTGTTCTTGTTCATTATCTTAGAATTGTACTTTGCTCCGCTCCTGACTGGATATGTTGCAGGTATACTTAAGGACCTTGTTCACCTTTATGGGCCAGAGCCCGGGATCTTAGCTGAGCAAGATGGAGCCATGACTTAGATTTAGAGGCTACAGATTTAGATTTGATTAGCTTTATTTCTAGATATTGTATGTTGAGATTTCATAGTTGTATTTATTCTGGTTACCGGATTTGTCTCTGGTATTATTTCATTTTAAAAGTTGTAATAATGACTAGTATTGTAGTGACTCTCTGGGACATTATAGATGTTGTAATGTTTATTTAGTTTTATCATTAGAGTTTTTCTTAGTTTTGTACAGCTTACTTCGTTGTGTCTACCAATGAAGGCTATGCGTGCCCGACTCGTCTCCGATTATTCGGGAGCGGGTCGTGACATATTTGTAGTGGTAGCCCATGCATGTCCGTCCTAATGGCACTTAGGCTATATAATGCTATTGGGGAACCTGTTAAACTAGGAAAAACTCATCACAACATAGGATTGCGGGAAAACAGTTATGGGTATATTTTACTAGATTGCTTATTACCTTAAGGTTGCTTATTGTCTTAAGGTTTAGGCTATTTTAACAGTTTTCTATTTTTCAGATAGTTCAGACACGTAACACCAGAATTGTTGATCCACCTGTACTTGAGGCTTCCGAGCTTTCACCACCTCCTGTCGCCCCTACTATCACTATTGGTAGTACGCATTTGATGGAGATGTTCCAAGAGTTCCTTGCTGACCAAAGGGAGCAGGCCGTCCTTTTTTGAGCCAGACTTGTATATGCGCTTTCCGAGCCAGGAAGGACTTCTGATTTACAGGCTCTCAGATCTTTGGATTTCTCCGACACCGAGCGCATTCCTTGCACCTAGGAGCAGATCGAAAACTTGGAGCCGCAATTTCTGAAGATCATCCAAGTCTTTGAGGATCCGACTCCTCTGATTGAAGCCACCAGCCAGAAGATCTTGAACGTAGCACGGACAATAGAACAAGACGGGAAGCTGGAGTCCAAGATAGACATAAAGACTTATGGCAGAGATAGCAATTACTCTGGACCCGCAAAGCGTCGTAACACTCAGACAGCGTCGCTTCAGTCGTATCATCAGCCGCGTCATCAGAGAATAATTTAGACCCACTTTTCTTGTGTGTTCTACAAGAGGACGGGACATCATATTGACAAATGTCGCAAGAAGCTCTAACTCCGCCTATACTGCAGATCTTCTGCCCACCGAATGAAGGATTGCCAACAAGTCGCTGATCATAATGGCCGAGGAGCATCAGGATCTCAGCAGCCAGTACCCCATCAGCCATATCTTTCCGCCAGAGCTCCTGTACTTCAGCCACAGAGGGATATTCAGTCTCATACCCAGACGACTATTATTTATAATTTTTGCTACCGCCCAGGACACCACTATGTTGAATGCCGCAAGGGACTGAGGCTATGCTTGTTCTGCAAATCGCCTACTCACCAGGTCAAGGATTGCCTAGAGGTTGCTGATTGTACTGTCCAAGGACGAGCACGAAGAGCACCGACACTGCAGTAGAGGGACCCGCCTCTCCAGACTCAGCAGGCGTATGGAGCATTATTACCGGGACCAGCCTACAGTAGGACAGCTGAAAAAATTGAAGTGATTCCAGTCCTAGAGGAACGCTGAAGACGGCCTAAAGATAGAAGACTTCTCTTGCATGGTTGAAGAAGACCATGGATCGTGAATTGCAATCCAGTTTTCCCTTAGATTTTTCTTAGCACCTATACCGTTTCCTACAACTTCCTTGTTTCCTATTCGAGAATTATAAACTTTGTTTTCTATTCAAAAACCTTGGTTGCTATTTGAAATATTTTTCGAGATATTGTTTTCTATTATAGATTGTGTTTCTTATTAGCAACTCTGTTTCCTATTCGAGATTTTTGTTCGATAACTTGTTTCATATTCATTATTCATGATGTTGTTTCCTGTTTCAAGGTTTCGGTTCTATTCAAAAAAAATTTCCCTATTCAGACCATGTTGCTATTCGAGATTTTCTCGAGAATTCATTCTTATTTGAAACTTGTTACTATTCAAAACCTTGTTTGAGCTTTTGCTTCTATTCGAGACTTCTATGAGATTCAGTCCCTATTCGAGACTTAGTTTGAAGATTGTGTTTCCTATTTGAGATTTTTGACTCACTCTGAGATTTTGTTTTCAATTCATGACTTTGTTTTCTATTTGAGATTGTTCTTTATTCGCGACTTTGTTTTCGACTTTATTTCTTATTTGAGATTTTGCTTGTTTCATATTCATGATTTGATATCTTGTTTTCTATTCGCTAATTGGTACTCTGTTTCAATTCACTATTCGTGACCTTGCTTCCTGTTCGAGATTTTTATTCGAGAATTGTTTCCTATCCGCGACCTTGTTGAATCTTGATTTTCTGGTTGAGATTTTGGTCCTAATGAAATTTTGTTTCCCATTCGAGATTTTATTCGTAACTTCAATTGCTACTCGAGATTTTGTTAGGCTTTGTTCCCTAAGCGAGATTTTGTTCCTTATTTCGAGACTTTGTCTTCTATCCGATATTTTGCTTTTTATTTACCATTTGAGACTTGGTACCTATTCGGGATTTTGTTCCCCATATGAAATTTTGTTGCCATTCGAGACTTATTTCTAAATCTTCTTATTTGTTTCTTTAGTATCTAATACTCATTATTGGATCATTTGTCAATTCTTGGTACCTAGTGAAATTCCTTGTTCTCTAAAATCAGATAACATCATTCTCCATCATGATTTAGAACTCATTTTGAACTATCATAAAACCTTTGGAAATTTCCATAGATAAAGTTGAAGGGATATTTGATTACTATTATGACGTGGCAGTTGCGTACTGCAATCATTATCTGGATTACGGAGACTGTGTAATGCCCTAGTCCCAAAATACGTATAGGACCATGATACGTATACATGTCAGCTACGCATCGAAAGGAATCCAGCCCTGCTCAAATACGTATAAGTTGTATGGACTATGGCATTAGGTCTAATCATGGCAAGTCAAAACTAATCTTAATCCACATAAAATAATAAAAACATCAAGAATGAACAATATGGTTCGTGGTCTGCAGCCCACTAGCATACATGTCCGAATAGACTCAAAAGAAAACACGAGTCTATTAAACTAGGCTAATAAGCTGCATATATCAAGATAAGAATATGCAGCACGAGAGAATAATAAAATCAAACCATGCAACAACGATACATGAATCCTGCAGACGCAAATCATAACCATCCATCGATTCTAACAGCTCGACTATAACCTGGAGAGATAACCAGGTCCTCAGGGGACTAGCAAGATACGTAATATACATGCCTACAATACAGTAATAACATGCAAGGAAAGTGTATGAAATTGAAGAAGAAATAAAGAATGCAGAGTAGTATAAGAATGAAATATATAAGGAAGTAGCATGCCGTCGAGAATCGTGATGATAAACACGACTACGAGTAAATCGGAGTAAACCGCACCTCAGTGGGGACTCACGGCCCTATAGATCACAGCTCAGTGGGGGCTCACAACCTATAGTAAGTCTCTACGGCAGCTTAGTGGGGGCTCACAACATAGAGTGATCAAGTATAGTCATCGTCTATCACAAGGTCCTCGCCTAAAACTACGAGTCAAGTCAACATGTCAAGTCCAGCTCAATCATGTGAAAGGGACACAAGAGAGGCTAAGCAATACTATCACTAGACATGAACACGATAGAAAAATATAGCTAGTAACATGAGAAAAGAAAGAGCAACCATGTACGTGCTCGTAAAACTAGAAAATAACCACGATATGAAGCGGGAGAGAAATATGTACCAAGTAAGACATAAAAGAATAGCAGTATAGAAAAGCAAGTAAGTATTGTAAAGTTTGGCAATGTGTAGTTACCTGGTGTAGCGCGTAGAACCAACAATCCAACAACTCAGTGAACCACAAAAGTCAAACTCTAGCAACAACCTCTAGATGTAGAAACAGACATGACCAATATGTTCAAAATAGTCAAATTAGCTAGGATAGCCTACCCATTGGTCCAATTCTGGACACAGGGGCAAAACGATAATTTTGGATCAAAACGGTTTTCGTTGTTTGACCCACTTTGTACCGAAAAGCGTGCTAGCACCTATGGTCTCTAAAGTTAACAAACTATATGTCTGCAGGTCCGTTTTGATGATATAAATCCAATGGTATGTCCACAGTTGGATTCCGATGGACCGTGCACAAATTTGCCCGTTGAGTCGGATCGTAGGGCTCGCAAAAAGGTGACCCGGTCAACTGTCTCAGAATTGGACCAAACTTGGCATACAGGACCAGAAAAATGATTCGGCCCGGTTGGTGCAAGTTCTGCCTCGATTTGTCGAACGTGCACAAAGTAATTAGGGTTTTTCAGAAAAGGTCGATACGGTAAATTTTGACGGATACGCATCAAATTCGTCGCGCACACGCAACCAATTCGAGTTCCGTCAAATCCTACGCGTGCGCGAAGTCCATACGCACCTTTCGATGCAAGTGGTTCATGACCAAATCGCCCAAATTGTCGGGACGGACCCCATATCGGAAAGTTTTCTAAAATTTTTATTGTTTTGGAAAACTGTTTTTCTGAGTTTTTGAATTATGTTTTCTTAATGCACAGTGAATTAAATCAAATTCTACAAAAATGATTTCGAAACCCTATAGGTTGTCTACAAAATTGTTCAAGTGGATTTTCAAGTTGGTCTCTGATTTGACAAAAATTAGGACTCAAAATAGAGGCTTTGGGACAGTTTTTATATACAGAAAATCGAGATTTTTTTCGATTTTTGAACTCGGTTCTCGTCGCAAACGAAGCACAATAAATTAAACTAATTACAGGGGATCGAACTTGGTTATGTTGTCTACGCACCTGCGAAGACGATTCGAAAAATGGAGACTCGAGGTGACGGGTAACTCGTTGTGAGGTTGGCACGGTCGCTGCTATTGTACTGCAGTTGCTGCTGCTTCTGCGTTGTTTTTATCGCTGCCGCACGTGTACCCAAGTGCGCTACTGTGCGGGTGGCTCTGTTGGCCGCGTCTGGCCATGGTGGAAGGCCGCGGTAGTCGACATGGCAACGGGTCACGTCGTCGACGGTGGTGGCTGTGTAGCGGCGGCTGCTGCCACTGCGCTCAGGCGCTCGGGTAGGCTTAGCGCTACATAGATGCACCATGCAGGAGGCGGCGGGCGGACGACGCTCATAGCATGGGTGCGGTGCTGGGTTGGCATGCATAGGTGACTGGGGCGATGGCGCTGTGAAGGCGATGTAGTCCGGTCCGGCGTCCGTTTGTGTCGTACAGCCACCGACATGGGGTTGCATGGCTTTTCCCCGGGCGATCGCATAGACAAGGTTTTAGGCCATAGCGAGGTGGTGTCTGGAGAATACGAGGTTTTACGAGGAGATGATGTAAAGGAAAAGAGAGAAAGAGAGAGTGAGATTGTACTCCTCTGTCCATATATAGATGTGTACGAAAAATCAATGTGAGTCTATTAAGAGGTATACATGAATCATTATTTATTCGTGATCTCTTTAGTTAAACCTTATATTTTATATATTAAGTTATGACATAGTCAATTTCTTATTATTTATCTATTGCATCTATGTGGAAACTCTATAAATAAATAAATAAATACACAAATCAAATATTTTTATATATAAATATATATATATATATATATATATATATATATATATATATATATAGAGCATCTAAGATTTACCCATATATATATATATATATATATATATATATATATATATATATATATATATATATATATATATATATATATATATGGGTAAAAAAAAAATATATATATATATATATATATATATGGGTAAATCTTAGATGCTCTACAAGCCTAATTTGGAAGTTGGTTTGACTTTGGTCAAATATAGACTAATGCCAACTAGGAGTATATACAAATATTTCCTATACATAGAAACTTCTATAAATAGAAATATATTAATTTAATAAAATATATATAATATATCCACATTAAGGTATTCTGATGCACCACATGCCTACATGGGCTTGGATTTGGTTCAGGTCAGGTTTGGCTATTTTAACATAATCGGATCTCTTAAAAAGCCAATAATCTTAATAAATAAATAATTAATATATTTATAGGGGTCAAGTCACAACTTTGACTAGTTTTCCTGGTTGGGACACTGCTATGGCTAGGCCTTCCCTAGCATGGCTAATACACTAGTAAAGGTACACGACTACACTATCCATGCCAAAATTCCTAATCGATGTGCATCTCAAACTTAACCATGACTAAGGCCATAATTATATATATATATATATCTACAAAATTGTATTTCAATATATTGGCTGTATAGTATCCCAAAATAGGTTCAAAATAATTCTACTAAGTCATGGCGACCTCATGGCTCTACCAAGTGGGTTGGCTAGGTTAGGGTCTAAATAATTTTCTAATCAAATCGAACTCGAAAGGTCAACCCATGGGTCTCTTGTGCCATTCGTAAATAAATAGCACATGGAGGCTCGATTGAGTGACACACCCGTGGCATATGTGTATAGACTCAAAATAGGTCAAAACCATATATTATGTCAAATGGTTTTGATCAATGTGGAGTCATGAACTCAAGTTGGAAGTTAGGTCTAGAATTACGGTAAATAATCAAATGGCCTAAATTGACCCAAAGTTTTGCCACGTCAAAAGAATGCTAGGGGACAAGTTTGGATGTGACATGATATATCAAATTGAAGGTCATCATGTTTACTACAAAACTCATGAACGACGTTTCAAGAGATGGGCATGTCTTGTGCTCCAAGAATTAAAGACACGGAAAAGTACATCTATAATCATAATTAATAAGAAAATACAATACAATAAATATACAATCATCTAATCTATAAAATAAATAGAAAAAAATCCCCAAAAATCAGGGTCCTTACAATCTACCCACCTTAAAAGAATTTCGTCCTCGAAATTAAAATAAGGCCCACTAAAGAAGAACCGCGCTAGAGTAACTAGTAATAGTTCAAGGGATACGTTAGGTCACTACGGTATCTCCTAATAACTCAAGTAATAATCAATCCTAAACAATTGGTTTTGCAACATCTATATCATAAAACTATAGATGGTTATCTCTAGTCGCTCTTCTTGGTACCGACGATCTTTTAATAATCATGTTGAAGGCTTGTCCTCCAACCATATTATTATCACAATGATATAAGTCTCATTTCACCTAATCAATCTAAGTGATACCTACCAATCTGTCTAATCCTAACTTTACAACTGATAGGGCATAATGGTAAATGGGTTGGGTTGGCCTATGTTTAGGTTCTTCTTTTAAAGGGTCATTCTCTACACTAAAACTACCACTATATTCTTGATCAAGCGACTACCATAAAGGGCGTAAACTAGTATGATCATTTAGCTATTTCTAGAACGTCTACTCACCTTTGGTCAAACTACCTCATCAAACACATGATGCCCTATGGCATATGGCATCTCTAATCCCCCTTATCTATCAAGCAATCATAATACAATAAGTAAACAAACTTACACTAATACTTAAGAATTTTTAATAAATCCTATATAGCACGATTATTCGTCACTCCGAAATAGGAAGGGACAAGAAGCAATGATATAAGAAAGCAAAGGAAGAATAATCAAGAGTAAATATGAAGTTCAAGGGCGATAGAGAAATCCCTAAAAGTATTGCCAAGCAGTTGTGGATTGAGATTCCTAAGTGTTTAATCATTTTGTAGGCCCGTTCGGTACAGTAACGTAACCGAAATGGCTAACTCGACCTGCATGGGCCACCAAAAAAATATGTTATGCCCAGTCCCAAAATACATATAGGACCAGGATACGTATATATGCTAGCTACGCGTCGAGAGGACTCCAGCCCCACTCGAATACGTATAAGCTGTATGGACTATGGCATTAGGTCTAATCATGGCAAGTCAAAACTAATCTTAATCCACATAAAATAATAAAACATCAAGAATGAACAATATGATTCGTGGTCTGCAGCCCACTAGCACACATGTCCGAATAGACACAAAAGAAAATACGAGTTTATTAAACTGGGCTAATAAGCAGAATATATCAAGATAAGAATATGCAGCACGAGAGAATAATAAAATCAAACCATGCAACGACGATACCTGAATCCTGCAGATGCAAATCATAACTATCCATCGATTCTAACAGCTCGACTATAACTTGGAGAGATAACCAGGTCCTCAGGGAACTAGCAAGATACATAATATATATACCTACAGTATAGTAATAACATGCAAGGAAAGGGTATAAAATTGTAGAAGAAATAAAGACTGCAGATTAGTATAAGAATGAAATATATAAGGAAGTGGAATGCCGTCGAGAATCGTGATGTTAAACATAACTACGAGTAAATCAGAGTAAACTGCAGCTCAGTAGGGACTCACGGTCCTATAGATCACAGCTCAGAGGGGGCTCACAACCTATAGTAAGTCTCTATCGCAGCTCAGTGGGGGCTCACAACAAAGAGTGGTCAAGTATAGTCATCGTCTATCACAAGGTCCTCGCCTAGAACTACGAGTCAAGTCAAGTCAAGGCATGTCAAATCAACAAGTCAAGTCAAGCTCAATCATGTGAAAGGGACACAACAAAGGCTAAGCAATACTATCACTAGACATGAACACGATAGAAAAATATGGCTAGTAACATGAGAAAAGAAAGAGCAACTATGTACGTGCACGTAAAAGTAGAAAATAATCATGATATGAAGCGAAAGAGAAATATGTACCAAGTGAGACAAAAAAAATAGAAGTATAGAAAAGCATATAAGTACTGTAAAGTTTGGCAATGTGTACTTGCCTGGTGTAGCGCGTAGTACCAACATTCCAACAACTCAGTGAACCACAAAAGTCAAACTCTAGCAACAGTCTCCAAACACTGAAATAGACATGACCAACGTGTTCAGAATAGTCAAATTAGCTAGGATAGCCTGCCCATAGGTCCAATTCTGGACACAAGGGCAAAACGGTGTCCTTCGTTGGACCCACTTTGTACAGAAAAGCATGCCAGCATCTATGGTCTCTAAAGTAATCAAACTACATGTCTGCAGTTCCGTTTTGACGATATGAACCCAATAGTATGTCCAAAGTTAGATTCTTGTGGACCGTGCACAAATTCGCCTGTTGAGTCGGATCGTAGGGCTCGTAAAACGGTGATCCGATCAACTGTCTCAGAATCGGACCAAACTTGGCATACAGGACCAGAGAAACGATACGGTCCGGTTGGCGCAAGTTTCGTCTCGATTTGATGAACGTGCACAAAGTAATTAGAGTTTTTTAAAAAAGGTCAATATGGTGAATTTCGACAGATACGCATCAAATTCGTCGCGCATACGTAACCAATTCGAGTTCCGTCAAAGTCCACACGTGCACGAAGTCCATACGCACCTTTCGATGCAAGTGGTTCACAACCAAATTGCCCGAATTGTCGAGACGGACTGTCACGACCCGTTCTCGAATAATCGGGATTTTATAGCAAAATGAATTTATGGCACCTGCACTTCTGCAACATCCCTTTTGGAATAACTAGGCTTGAAATATAATGAAACTACACATTCAATTCTTAAGCAAAATATTGGATTTCTCCTTTGTAGCTTATTCCTTTGGCCTCAGATCAAACCAACGTTGCATGAGTTCAACATAACTCAAATATATATATCAATCTCACACATACCAAACCCACACTGATTTCACATTCTCAGTATGGAATTGGCAAAGCAACTTGACAAAATATACATAAGACTCTAGCATTGCATATAGTCCCCAAAGCCCATATGTTCACTCAAATAACTTAATGAACACCCAGGCTCAATTCGTAGTCTCCCAACCTTACTGTCAGGCAGAAATTGAATCAATACTCTATCCGGCTAAGAATTTAGAAAAGCCACCACACTTCACTACTGTACACAACCATTGAGTCACTGGTGCTTAGGTTAAACCCCCAACGGCTATGATTTTTAAATTAATAAGAAGGGACAATCACAGAACATAAATAAGAAATTTTTATAAACAAAATCAAATGGAACAACACCATGTATGTCTTCCTACATTCTCTCAACACCCGACACCATCTGGATACTGCCACCATGACCCCAACACCAACAACCAACCCGATCACACACTGCAGGAATACGACTGAACTGGACTCACCCAAGTTTCTGACACGAACTAAATCCCAGACCAAAAGAACACACGCTTGGACACGCCTCATCAACTGGATACGACTCCAACTCAGACATAGTTCAGCGTTGGGCACGAACAAAGGAGAATACAACATTCTAAGAATCAAACTAATACAACTAATTCTCCTATTGATCTGAGGAGGATAGAAGTTATCTGAAATGATTCGTATCCGAAAGAATACCTCTCCACAAGTTCGGACACAATCATTACGTGTCCAACTCACAATCGAATCCCTATTCAGACATTTATACAAATAGGTGGTGGTCAGCTATACGAGATTTTTCTTCCAAGCTTTCTCTGCTTTCTTGAAGCCCAAAAATGCAGAAAAAATCCAAGATCTCATGGATCGTTATAACAAAAAAGAATCTTAAGAAGAATTCAAACAAATTCAAGAATACTTGATCAAAACTCAGTCGAATTCAAAGAATGTCGAAGCATCAAATCACGCTGACTCACCTGGATAGGGTTCGTCGATTAAACCGTCAATGATTTGAGCACCTCGTCCTATCGATCTAGCTCTGGAATTCATTCAAAATTTCAAGAAACAGTGGAAATCGCAGATCAGAAATCAAACTTAATGTATCAATAACACACAGATTGATGGTTCTTGATTTGCTCGAACGGTCCAAAGATCAAACGGAGTTTGTCGGCGTCCGTACTAAGGAGTGGATCAGCCATTCTTTTCGCCATCAGTTTGTCAAGAGGAAGGAGAAATTGCCGGGGATCCGGATCCGCTCGCGTTGTCGATCGGAGAGATGAGAGGACTTCAGTTGCTGACCTCTGCGTGGAGCTCGTTTGCCTTGGCCGGTTCCTTCCTCCAGAATTTAAGGTTGGGCACTTGAATTGGGAAGGAGAAGAAGAATGAAATGAGAGTGGATTCGTTGATGATAACAGAATGGAAAAAAAAATAGCGAGCTGGTGCTTATATAGCCGGTTAACCATTAGGGGTGGTTTGGGAAGAATGAAAATGGGATTGGTGGGAATTTGAATTTAGAGAAAAAAAATTGAAGTGCTAACAAAGTGTGGAGCTAAGCTCAAGTTAACAGCAAGCTTTAACAATGAAAAATGGCTAAAGGCCAAAGCCCAAATGGCTGAGAAGATCCATTCAAAATAAGTATACAATTTATTTACCGTAAATTCTTACTAATATTTATAAACTATGTCCTCTAATTCTCATAGAAAATAATCTCGGGAAAAGTGGGGTTACAAATCTCCCCCCTAAATAATTTCGTTCTCGAAATTTAAAACAAAATTTATAAAAACAAAATTCATAAAAATAAAATCTATAAAACAAAATCATAATGACTGTTACAACATGCAAGCCATTAAATTTAAAAAAAATTATTGAAAACCACACCCAATCAAGCAAACAAACTGGGGTAACGCTCTTGCATCTCATCCTCGCGCTCCTATGTGGACTCTCCTGGAGAGTGATGTCTCCACAAGACCCTGAAAAGTGATATAGTTTGGTTTCGCAGCTGCTTTTCTCTTCGGTCAAAGATCTCCACCGGCTGCTCTACGTAGGTCAAGCTTGAACCCACCTCTAGCTCTGAGTAGTCCACAACATGACTAGGATGTGGAATGTAGCGGCGAAGCTGGAACACATGAAAGACATTATGTACTCTTCAGGCTAGCAGGAAGTGCTAGTCGATACGTAATCTCGCCAATCCACAC
Source organism: Iris pallida (assembly GCA_029216955.1). Lineage (NCBI taxonomy): Eukaryota > Viridiplantae > Streptophyta > Magnoliopsida > Asparagales > Iridaceae > Iris > Iris pallida. Next base: position 262,304 of record JANAVB010028442.1, read on the forward strand.
TATCACGTCGAAGGGCCCAATTTATCGGACTAAGCTTCCTGCCTCTGCCAAATCGGATAGTGACTCTGGTCGGCGAGATCTCCAGGAACACCATGTCTCCAACTGCAAACTCTTGGGGCCGTCTGCTACTATCTGCCTAGTGCTTATGTCGATCCTAAGCAGCTTTGTGACGCTCTGAGCCTCGAGACCAAGTACACACAAGAAGTTTGAGATAAAATGCTTTGACAATGATCGAGGATCAAACAGTCACGAGGTGGAATGAATTTCAATTACAACTTAGAGGATAAATCATGATGGCACGATCTTCCAGGCATGATTGAAAGTTTAGCACGATAGGAGAATCATTGTTAGATATGTTTGATCAAATCGAAGTTTAGACAAAACATGATCAAGATATAGATATGATAAAATCTGGTGGAGTGGAATCTAAGTCTAGGAAGTCAAATGATCCGACAATAAAATGCAAGAAGAGAATTTGCAACGGTCGATTTGAGAAATAAGATGGAACTACCCAGGAGGTATTAGTATCAAATCAAGAAAAACGTGCAAGGATTTGTGATTCAGAAAAGTCAATAATCATAAGAAAAGGGAATATAGTCCCTATGGTATTCGGAAACATAAAGATATTTGAAGTCACTTTACTTAGAATCCCTGCTCTACCAGTGTACATCTGGATGTAGTAAACCTTCGGTTCCGTGACTCAAATAACGATATGTTATCGAACACTCTGTCAACTTATCAATTTCCAAACGAAACGACTTAAGAGATCAAATATAAAGATTTTTTGGACAAAGTCTCGATAATACCCGAAAACCGACAAATACCTGAAATTATTTCAACATAAAGTTCATGTCTTGCCAGTGCGCTGCTGGCTACAGTGAACTTGCAGTCTCTATAATCCAGGTAACGGCTGCAGCGGGCAACTGCCATGCCCTAGTGGGTCATCAAATAGTCTCTCAACCTTATCCATTGGAATTTAAAATTTCAAGGAATCCAAAATGAGTTTCAATAATCCAAGTCACGATAATGATGAGGTTATTTGTTTGTTAGAATACAAAAAGTTTTATTAGGTACCGAGAAGCAACAAGAATCTATCAAGGAAGTAGGTATAAAAGGAATAAACAAAGGAGTTTTAAATCACAACCAGGGAACGAAGTTTTGGATAGTAACCGGAATCTCAATGAAATCTGGAATGATAACAAATTCTGTATAGGGAAACCTAATCCTGGATATAACAAAGTTTTGATGATGGCATAGAAGCAAGGTATCAGGTGAAGGGCAAAGTCTCAGAATAAGGACTAGAAACCTTGTACAGGAATCAAAGTATAACAGAATCTCGAATGGCTACGAAGTCTCGAACAATACCTCGAATGGAAAATTTTCAATAGAAAACAGATCTCGGATAGGAAATCAAACATCGACAAAGCCGCAAATATGAGACAAAATCTTGAATAGAAATCTCAAACAGGAAGTAAGGTTATAAAGAGTGAATAGAGAACAGGGTATCAATCTATGAACAGAAAACAAGTATCGAATCGTGCATATGAAACAAGGTGAAAATCTCAAATAATAATAAGATCGAAACAAAGTTGTGAACAGAAAAAAATTCTCGAAGAGAAAACAAGTCATGAAGAGGAAACAAAATCTCATATAAGGAATGAGTCAAAATCTCTAGTAGAAAAAGAAATCTTCAAACAACGTCTTGAATGCTGAAGAGAAACAATTATCGAATAGGAATCAAATTTCAACAAACCCTAAATAGAAAACTGAACTTCGAGTAGAAAACAAAATTTACTAATTGTAACAAGTTCTGAATAGGAAACAAAATTTTCGAATAGAAGCCAAATAGGAGACAGGGTTATGCATAGTGAACAAGGTATTTAATAGTGAACATGAAACAAACATCGAACGGAAAAACAGAATCTTGAATAGAAACTGGGGTTTCGAATAGGAAACAAGATCTTTAGAATATGAAACAATCTCTCAAATTATATCTCGAATAGCAACCAAGGTTCCAGAATAGAAAACAAAGTCTAACAGTCCTTGAATAAAAAAACAAGGGAGTTTTTGGTGCTAAGAGGAAAGTCCAAAGGAAAATGGAACGCATCACGATCCACGGTTTCTCCAACCATGCAAGAGAGTTTTCTGTCTTCAGTATTCCTCCGGGACTGGAATCACTTCAAATTCTTCAACTGTCCTAATATAGGCTAGTTCCTGCGGTAGTGCTCCATGTGATTGCTGAATCTGGAGAGGCGGGTCCCTTTGCTGTAGTTATGGTGCTCCTCATGCTCATCCTTGTGCAGTACAATCAGCGGCTTTTAGGCAATCCTTGACTTGATGGGCAGGCAATCCGCAGAACAAGCATAGTCTCAGTCTCTTGCGACACTCGTCGTAGTGGTGTCCCGTCCTCTTGCAGAAAGCACTATGAAGGTGAGTCTAAATCTACCTCTGGTGACACGGCTGATGATGTGACTAAAGAGGCACTGTCTGAGTGTGGCGACGCTTTGCGGATCCAAAGCAGTTGCTATCCCCGTCATAAGTCTTCTTGTCTCTCTTGGGCTTCAGCTTTCAGTCTAGTTCTATTGTCTGTGCTACATTCTGGATCTCCTGGCTGGTGGCTCCAATCTTCAGATGGGTCGTATCCTCAGAGACTTGGATAATCTTCAGTGGCGGCTCCAGGTTCTCGATCTGCTCCTCAGTGTAAGGTATGCGCACGGTGTCGGGGAAGTCCAAGGATCCGAGAGTCTGAAAATCAGAAGTCCTTCCTGGCTCGGAGAGTGTATCCACAAGTCTGGCTTGGAAAAGGGTCGCATGCTCCCTTGGGTACCAAGGAACTCTTGAAATATCTCCATTAACTGCGTACTGCCGATAGGGATAGTAGGGGCGATAGAAGGTATTGGTAGCTCAAAACCCTCAAGTGTAGGTGGATCAACCATTCTGGTGTTGCATGCTTGAACTATCTAAAAAATAGAAAACTGTTAAAATGTCCTAAACCTAAAAACAATAAATGTTTATAGAATATCAATATACCCGATGTACCCGATTTCCTATGTTGTGATCAAGTTTTCCTAGTTTAACAAGTCCCCTAATAGTACTCTAATACCTAGGTACTATTAGAACTGACCTGTGTCACGCCCCGCTCCTGCAGGAGCGATCGTCCTCGCTAAGGCGTGATGTCGCACGGGACTAGGTTGCGCCCGTGCAAGGCTAAGTCCAGAAACGGCCGATTTGAGCTAGGCCACAGAGTCGCACAGAGTGTCCTCATTTGCAGCGGAAAATAAATGAACACAAATTGAAGTGAATTCAACTCTTTATTGATATTCAAGAAGTTTACAAGCGACGCTAGGCCGAGTTTACAAGTCTCTCAAGCTCTCTCTCTCTCTCTGAAACATAAAAGGCGTGCCAAGTGGCTTACAAGATGGAATGATTCATGGCGATGTTCCGATACATTATGTCCTGTATATGGTGCTCCAGCTCCTTGCAACGCTCCAAGGCTCCAGAGATAGCTCCGCGCCTTAGCATGTTCGAGGAAAGCTCTGCACCCGCCAACGTTTCCTGCTTCCTGCAAGCAGACTGGGGGGTTATCAGTACATTGTTATGCACTGGTGGGGAGGCTAGCTCGCCCACAATGCTATCATTACCAAACACGTTCTATTTACTTTTGTGCATCTCTATCATTCATTGTCTTTCTAATCTTGCCTTAGGATCAATTTCATGGCATATTTCATAGCCTATCTCGTGTTGCCAATTTCAAGTGTCGCATGGAAATACATACATGACTTACCCATACTTACTTTCCGGCCTTCCCTGTTCAATGTAAAACAAATTAGTCAGCAATTCATATATTTCAACTTAACATGATTCACGTAAACATTCAGTGCCAAGGGCGTGTTCCTACCTTAGATTCTAACGCGTCGTAGGCGTGTTTTCTAACTCCTTTGCCGAAGTACTCTCGATTATCTGGTGTGTTATGTTCGAGCCTGTTCAGAAGGCACTTCATTTAGTTAACTTAGACTACTTTGATTTCAATGCAAGGACTTGCACGTGGATTGCCACCATCAAAGCCCACTTAATCTATATGCATTGGTCGCTGGCATCACAAGCCAATTTGGACATGTCTTCCCCTTGGTAATTTCTCACCTATCATGACGTGCGGCTTGGTACACCCTGATAGTCTTTTAAAATACTCGGTCTTATGTCCCCTGGTGGCCAAACCCGCACTCAGGCCTGTACGTAAGCCAAATTTTTTATTTCCGTCCGGACCGGCACGTCCTTCACACTTTGACTGTGCCGTTGGAAATACCCTTATTTCCCCTCTCCTCCGTATAAGATGGAGGTGTCCACGACCATTTCGTTTTATTTGTCATTTTACTCAACAGCTGTCTCCGAGCCTTAGGCTAACCCTTAGCCATAATGCGTTATCACCCAGGTTGGCGTCCGTGCAGCGCGGGTAGCGAGCCCCATTGCACGTGCCCGTCATACCTATCGCTAACCATTCCTTTCTTTCTTATGTTTTATTCATTCTTTCTTTTCACTTGTCCGTTCATTCATTTGATTCATTCACACATTCATTCATTCTTTATTTGTTCATTCTTTCATTCATACATTATGCAACTTCTCGTGCGGAAGTCGCCTTGGCGATCCATCGGTCCCATAGTCTTTCAATGTTGCTATACTCTACTCGAAACACGACTATGTTGATAGTCTTCCCGTTCCATTGTTGTAACCCATTCATTGTTTCATTGTTGAACGTATAAGGAACATAAACTTAAGCTCGTGTATTAGCATGAGCGTGGAGCGCGGTGCGAGAGATCTCACATTTTTCATATTCTTTTCCATATTCTATACAAGCATATAAGATGGGATTATTCCCTTAGCTAGGTGCGTTGAGTCATTTATTAGCATGCGCGGTGTTATCGCCTAGCGATTCTAGCAATAGTGTCTGTATTGTTATGTGTCTAGGCTAAGCAAAGACGGGTTCATCGGAGCCACCCACTTTAGCGATGTTCGCATAGGCCGAGCGATACTCCGAGCGCGCCTTTGAAAGTCTAAGTCTGGATTCATCTTGACGAGCCAATGTAAGCCTTGCAGAGCCAATGTAAGCCTTGCACCGATTCTTCTTCAGGTCGATGCCAACTCTTCGGGTCGACGGCTCGTTTGAGTCGTTGCACTTGCCGTTTGAATCGGCGTTCCGCTAGGGCGGAGCGGGTCATTACATAATACACCACTCAAAACAAGTCTCGTCCTCGAGAGTGCAGGTCATCCTACCGTTCCTTGACTCGTGTCGTCACGTTTCTTAGACAATCCTTATCGAATGGCTTTATCGTTCGATGGCATCGAACCATGCTCGGTAGCTTTCCAAGTTCCGCGTCGCATACGTTTGGTCGATTTTATTGAATAACTTTTCATTCATTTTCGAGTTGATGGCACTTATTCAATATAAGTGTTTCTTCGATTTGGTTGCTGTTTCGACGTGTCATGGGACTGAAATGGTCGCACGAGGTGCGTTGTAATTTATCAAATACGAGAGACGTAAGCTGAGGCAAACTCACTCATTCGTTCATGCGCATCTCAACACCCACTTGCAGCTGCATTCGAGTTCATCATATCGCTGAGTTTGGATCGTGCACGCATTCAAGGCGTCCCCCGAATACGTATTTCAACCAAGCTTAGCGACTAGCGAAATCGGACAAGCTAATCGTGATAGTTTCGATTTGCCGATCGTTTTGCTAACTTTGATTTAAAATCGAACTCATGCGTGTATCACATATCGTTTATCTCGGTCCTCGAGATGATTCGATTCTCTTCTCAAGCGCTCTTGTCAATGAAATCAATACGATTTCTTCTTAGCGGGGTCGACCAAGTCTAAGTAATTTCCGTCCGATTCAAGACCAAGTATTACACTATCATCGAGTACGTCTTCCAATCAATGATTCAATTCGTTATCCCAACTTTACTTGTGCATCGTCCATTCCTATCATTCACTTCGTTTGGGGCTAAGCTCGACGTCGTTCACGTACATCCCTAGTTCCACGTCCTACTCTAAGTCTTGTTGCCCCAAGTCTATCGTCCGTCCAGACGATATTGTAATGTCAATCGCGCAGGTTCAATCCCTCGGCATAGGGTCGTCCGCCTATCCGCTAGGTCAGTTCACAGGTCATAGTTACAAGTCAAGTCCGTGGCTCGTCGTGCAAGGTCGTTGCACGACGCTCACCCTAAATACTATGGCAAACCATTTGTTCGTTTGTACGGAAGTTTCTACCCAAGTTCACTCCACTCAAACTTCTAAACATCAAGCAGCGTTCACCCTACTCGCCTCAACACATTCTTCGTTCCAAGTCCGAGCTCGTTAGGAAAGTCATCCTATGATAGGTTATCCTCAACCAAAACCTGTATCCGCAATAACAATTATCGTAGTCTATCTCTTCAAGTATGTTTGATACAATCCACCTATCCAATTCACGTAGTCGATCACAAGGTCGTCTAGCCTTGCAATATGTTGCGCCCCGATCTCACGCAAGTCTGATTATCCACGGCGGACATGAATCACCATGTCAACATTCCCGCAGAATAATCGTCCTCATCGGAACGTAACTCTTGCGTTGCGTCTAGACTTGCTCATTTTCGATACGCGAATTGGGTCTACTCAATCCTCAAGTTTTCTCATTCTTCAATCGCAAGTCCTAACAATCCTCGAATTGACCTTCGCTTCAAACCACAAGTCGAAGCAATCAAAATTGCCATGTCATGATATTTTGAGTTCGACCGTTCCCGCTGGACATGAATCACCATGCCAACGCTCACGCGGAACGATCGTCCCAAATCCGACGTGACGCATGTGCAAGGCTGGAGTTGCGCTCGCGCATGACAAGATCGTTGTCGTTGTGGTTATCACCGAACAATCAAGTCACTTTCCTTCTTCATCCAAACATTCATTCCTATCAAAATCTCCAACATAGCATTCTTCAAAACAATAACTTCTAACACGATCGTCATTCATCGAATCAGAGTACCTCCGAGTTATTGTACATCGATCTTTGATACGTCTCAATACCATCGATGATGTACATAACCTGACGATCTTCCTTTTGCAACGAATTCTGAGTCGTGCAACTTAATTTCCTCAATTCACATTGTCTCGTGCTAACTCTTCATTGAGCAACATCCATTCCAAATCCTTGGTCATTCTCGTATCTCTAAACCAACGTTTTTCATACACGCTATCTTTCGATCGTGCTATTTTCGATCTCGTCTATGGGTATTTCACCTCAACTCAAGTTTCTATCCCTTCGACTAAATTTTAAATCGCATGCACGATCTTCCATGTTTCCTCGACCAAGACCTCCATTCGTTTTATCGTTCCGACTCTCTATTCAATTGTTTCGTAATTCGTACTACGCATTCTCAATTCGTTCGAACGATATCTCATTTGAGACTATCGAAGTCAAAACCAACTAAGCGTGACTCGTTCTAAGGCTTTGCGCGATATCATTGCTCGCCGACATACTCGTTCTATCCGCAAATCCTTTAGTCTCGCTCGAACAATTTCTATAACGTCCATACACCACTAAGGGTTCGAGCCACTCGACTAGTCAACGACACTCGCTCTTATTCTTCTTCGAACCTATCACATACACCACTCGGAGTCAAGTCATTCTACAAATCCTCAAAAGATTGTTCGATTCCCAATCGATGTGTTCAATCGCGCGTTCGTCCATTCCTCAAAGTCTAAGAATCATTTTCCCCGCGTTCGTTTTAGCGTTGGTCAAGTAGCGTCTCTATCGGCATACGTTCTAAGTCTCACATGTTGTCGTCCGAGCGATAGTCGGTCTCGCTCGTAAATCCGTTTGCACCAAAGGTCTAGGTGGGCGACACTCGGCACAACTTAGCCAAAAGACTGCGTGCATAACCATCCCGTTCGAATTATACTTCGGTCTCGTGTACTCGTCCGCTATTATCAGCGTAAGGTTCATTACACCAAAACAGTCAATTTGTAACACTTTATTTTTTCAATTCGTAACAGTTAATACCGTTACAAGTTACCAACGGTAAATACCGTGACAACTATTACATAACTGTTACTAAATTTATTTTTCATAATTTTTATCTAATTAATTTTATTTGTAATGGTAGCAAACCGTGATGATAAAAATATAAGTGTTACCAAAATTTCATTTTCCCTCTTCTAATTTAACTTCCCTCCTCTACTTCACCTTCCTCTAATATGCAGAGCTGTTACCATTAAAAATTTATCCGACTCCCACCGCAACCCTCCTCGTAGCCATCCAGAGGCCTCCGCCACCACTACGTCTCCGGCGTCATCACCATGGCAACACCACCATCACACTTCTATGGCTCCGTAGGAGATCCTCCATCAAATTGCCTCTGCCCCCACGCAAACCCTGGCTAGTGGAGGAACACGCGATAGATCTACCATAGGTGAGCTATGCTAGCTAGCTAGGGTTTCACTTCTCATCCTTTTTTATTTTAAAAATTAGGGGTAGGGTTCTAATTTGTGTAATATTAAGGGGCGTACAGGTGGGTGTCAAAGTTATGGAGGAAGAAGCAGTCGAACGTGATGCAGTATGAAATCTCTCTCAAATCCCCCCAAATCCCTCTTTTCTCCTCGATTTCATTAGGGTTCCTTGGTCGATTTGATGGATTTTTAAGGTTTCGGTGATCAAATGGTTCGCTTGTTGTTTTTGACGTTTGTAGGTTTGTGATCAATGGCTTCAAAGCGACTTTTGAAGGAATTGAAAGATTTGTAGAATGATCCTACTGTTTCCAATAGCACACGTCTGAGACTCTGAATCAATTTAAAATCTTTCATAATTCTATTTTTTGTTTGAGTTTCATTGTTGTGATCTATTTTTCTTATATGTGTGTTCATTTTTTTGGAGGATCTCGTGTCCTTGAAGTTGTTTATGTGTGTACGTGTTCCTTGCAAATGGTTCGAATAGGTAAACGAATATAGCAGCTTCGCATGGTGAGGTCTACCTCTCAATAGTCTTGATAACGAAGTTTACTTTGTATTGCTGCTAACTAATGTTGATCAGTATTTAGAGAGGTTTAAGGGTTGATTTTCTCCCACTGATTATCTACAAAAAAAGGTTTTGAATTCCTCAAAACAAAGTCAACATGGAAGAAAAAAGGGCTTAATTGGTGAATACTTTGAAATATGTTGGACAAAGACACAGATACAACACGATATGGGCGTTGATACGGACAAAACTTTGATTTTAACATTTTGTAGTATATTTTGGAGTATACGTTTTGTGTTGTGGCAGAAACGTGTCCGAAACGAGACGAGCATGTAGCTTGTTTCTGCAGTACAACTTCTTTCTAGACGCTATCCCCTATGTAATGAAATCAATGTCACTGTCAATGGAAACAATCATGAAAATTTGGCGCAAGTTTTCGATGGTCATTATACTTCCAATAAAAGCCAGTTTCATGTTAAGGTTTTGGTCGTGAATGGCAGAAAGTTTTCATCGGAGGCTACTCACTCCTATGTTAGCTTTTTAGCTTTTTATCTTGTTTACTATTCAATCAACCATCTGTAATTTCACTAATTATGAATGTAATTAGATTGATGAGTTAGGGTGGTACTTTTTATTTGAAAGAACAATTCATTTCTTAACGATGCATTATATGTAAAGACGTGATTCTGAGCTTGCTTTCAGTTAGAGATGTAAGGTGGGAGATAGTTCAATACAATTTCATTGGTTTTGTTCTTTGTCCTTTGTTGTGTGCATGAACAAAAAATGGTCTTCGGTGTTAGAAGAAGGGAAAAAAGCAAAGATGGAAGCCTAGAGTTATGAATTCTCAGTTTCATCATAAGGCCCTAGATAGAAAATGAGATTACAGTTGTGAAGGTAACTAATTTTGGTCAGAGATGTCAAGTGAGATATTGTTCGAAGCTATTTTTGGTTTTTGTACTTTGTCTTCTGGTGCATGTTGTTACATGAACAAAAGGTGGTCTATCATGTTACAAAAAGGAAAAAGGCAATGATGAAAGCTTCAAGCTGTGAATTTGCAGTTTCATCAAGATGGTCCTAGATAGAAAATAGGATTATAGCTGTGAAGGTAACTAATTAAAGTGTTTATGTAAAGCTTTGGGATATATAAGTATGTAACCATTTCAATGACCATTTAAGATTGGTATTAATAGTCTTAATAGCACAAGAATGAATATGTTATTCTCTATGTTCTCTATATTCAGTGGCATACAACTCTTGTATCTTAAATCATTCTCTCTATATCTTAATATATTTCTCATGATATACTGTTTCTATTTTCAGATCTATTGCGACCCCTGGATGTGGAATTCTTGCAATTGACGAGTATAATGCCATATATGGAAGAGGCTAGCATCCATGGGTTTGGACAACATAGAAACTGATCTCCAAGACTATAGGCAGCTTTTGCTAACTACTCCATGCTTGGGCGAATATATCTCTAGTGTCGTTCTTTTTTAGGTGACACTCTACCAGTCTACAACAGATGGAAAGAAGTTTGTGGATTGCTTGCGTGATGAGAACATTGTCCCTGACAAGGTACTTGTGCCAACAAGAATCTAGTTCATTCAGTTTTTTCTTTTCTGACAGATTTGGCTAAGACATATCATATATAATTCTGATGTTCTTTATAAGTGCTGGACTAATTGGCGTCTACCTTTTTTCCTGCCTTATTTCAAGGGTTTGGTGCCCCTTCTCGGTTCAAACAATGAATCTGGATGCCAAGGATTGGAGTGTTTGGCTTCAAGAAATGCTGAATATTACAAGCAAGGGGCACGCTTTGCTAAGTTGTTAGTCTAAATATATATGGGAGATACCTTCATTCCTCTTAATTTGTATTGTCTTCATATTAACCTCTATGATTACAAAAACCATTTATAGGTGAATAGTTGTAAGCATCCCTTGTGGTCCTTCTACACTTGCTATTAAGGAGGCTGCTTGGGGGCTTGCTCGCTATGCTGCTATGTCTCAGGTATCGTGTTCTATTAAGATTCCATAAGAACAATATACATGCTGAAAAGAAAGTTTAGATAATTAATCTTTCTTTGTAGGCATTATTTTCAAATGGAAAGAGAACTTACAATATCCTTGCATGCTTTATTTATAGATTTTATTGAGTATCTCCTATAAGATGGTCATGCAACAACATCCAGTTCTAGAACGGTTGTCTATCATTGAGTATGGCACCATTAATCTCTTAACTAGTATTGTAGTCTATCATTAAGTTTTTTCACCTTCCTTACTCTTCGTCTAGAATCCTATCTATTGCATTATTTAATTATTGGGAAACCTTCAGTTGCTAACTTATAATGGGATTTGCATTCTAGTTTATTTCGGAATTAAGCTTCATTAGTTTATTACTGATTTGTAGTAGTATTTTTCAATTCAAACAATTAGGAAGTGCCGTAAATATTGGCATCAGTTTTCTTGAGTTACAATTATAAATTACTACTTGGTATAGAGTATAGGCATCAATTTTACAAAAATCGGGGAGATGTGCCTTTTTGTACATTGATAAGTGAATGTTTTCTACATACATCGCTGAAATGAATTTTATGTTTCTCAATGACATTGTTTGAATTTTTATTCTTGGTATATTAGAACATGTCATTAGGATCTAGCCTTTTTGAAATTGTCCTATGTTGATTTTACCAAATAATGATTAAAGAAATATACATGTAATGAGTTCACCTGTATTGCTTTCCTTGAAAGCTTGTATTTGTAGTTTTTTTCCATTTGTATATCCATATGAGACTGGACCACACTTATTCTATTATGATAATTGGGAAGATGTGCCTTTTTGTGTACATTGATAACTTTATGTCTTAAATTATGAATTGTCTGCTTCTTTGAGAACGTGGTTTCTGATTTATTTAGGTTATGGTTAGAACATGACATAAAAAATCTAGCCGTTTTGAATTGTCCTATTTTTATTTTACTAATTAACAATTAATGAAATATACTTGGATCGAGTTCACAGTAATTGCTTCCCTTGAAAGCTTGGCTTTGTAGTTTGTTGCATTTATGTATCTATGTGAAACTGGTGCACAACAGGTACAAGAATGAGCTGATAAAGGCAGTTAAGGACCATCTTGTTCGCTTACTTCAATGTCAAAGCATCACTTGGTATGGATTTTGATGATAATTATATTAGATATTTGCTGTTGATTTCTTTTAGCAAAATGGATATCTAAATAACATATATTTTCTCTACACGGGTTACACCTGAAATATTTAGGGAACTGAAGGACAGCCATAATCGAGGAGAAAAGGAAGCTAGGGTGTTCTCAAATACACCAATGAGGAATATATACTTGTATTAATGCAGTCCGGATGTTCTCAAATACACCAATGAGGAATATATTCTCAAATTCTTGTCATGGGGTATCATTAGTCCTTGTTATGCTTCCAAGTCTTATTTTTCCTTCAGTAGTATTTACATCATGTTCTTTTCCTATTTAATATTTGGCAACTTTGAACGGTGTTTTTGCTAAGTTTTAGTTGTGATATATTTTTTGAATTATTCTTTATGACTTGGGATAAGTGTGTTTCTTTTGTTGCAATTCAGTCATATATATCTCTGTCATGTTATCCTAGACAAATATGACAATGGAGCACATCTATATTTGACATCTTACATTATACGTAAGAATGGATCAAGGCAGCAACGACAGGCAATCGAAAGGTCACCAAGAGACCAGTTACAAACTATTTTTGAGGTTTGTCACTTTGAATTTATTGCTTTACCTTTAAAACCATGATTAGGCAGAAATATTTGTTTATTAATAATATTTGCTGACTGTTACTACTGAATATGCTCATAGGCCTTTACTCTTTTATATACAAGCTCTAACTTGTTCTCAATTGCATTATTCTGTGATAAAGTTTAAAAAGTTTCTTCTTTTACTTATCATTTTGGAGGATAGGTTTCTCCCTAAACTTCCGATTCGATGAATGTTAGAGAACTTTCCCGTTGTAGTCATTTCCAACTCCTCACTGCCTTTAAAACTCCACTGTCATTTTGGAAATTGTTCCATGTTGTTCTTTTGATCATTTAGTCATCTTATGGGTATGAGAGATGCATAGCTGCATCTGCTATATTTTTTGCGTTCCTTTATGCTTTTCGCTTTATCATTTTTCTCTTTATCATTTTCCTGTCTTGCCCGATGATATCAAGTTTAACCGTAGATGGATGCAACAATCTTAATTCTTGCTAAACTTGATGCTAATTCTTACATGTGTGGGTCATTACATTTATTTCTCACCTATCCTATGCTTCTTGTTCGATGGCTCATGCTGATGTGATATCAGGACCTGAACATAATTGACAATACCATATGGAGACTAACAAAGAGTTCTTGAAATTGTGGATAGGATATGGTTAGTGGAGGTTGTTTGCTGATTTAGTTGATCATCAAGATGTAAGTTAAATTTATACGTGGATGATTTCTGCTACAGATAGTAGTTGTCAATGTAATTTTGAAGTAATTTATTTGTGGAGTGTGATGGAATGTTTTGGACATAATATAGAATTCTCAAATATACTTGTTGTGCAGATTTCCCTCCCCGAGAAGCCCGATTCGAAGATAAAGATAAAATTAGGAAGTGGAAGTAGAAACTAAAAGGTGTGAATTGGAAAAAGGTAATATGTTTGGTCGCTTAGTTAGCGTGGATTGGAATTCGATTGATTGATGAATTCTGACAATGGAGAATCATGTTATTGCAATTTTTTCCAGTGTCCAGGGTGCTGATTTATGGTGAATCTGCATATCGTATCTGAGTTATGGAAGTTGTCTTGGCAGAGCCTACGTATTATGGTATACCCAATCCTCCATTTTACTTATAAACCAATTTTTACTAAAATTATGTACTTGCAAAACATTAAATTGCCTGTTAGGTACTGCTTCTAGTTGCCATCTTCATGTTTTATTCTTTACCTAATATCTGGGAAATGACCAATGAAGAAGGCATCTGTAGTTCTTCCATGGCAGCCTATATATGAAGCACATACACTCCAAAAATGAAGCACATGTTTTATTTAATATTTTATAGTTACTTCTCTTATTTTGTTTATGGGTAGTCGAAGCTTGCAAATATTTCGCACACAAATGAGCTTTCTAGGCGTTTGAAAGTGCCTTTAAAATATGGTGTCAATCGAATGTCTTAGAATACACAATTTTAGTTGGGAAGAAATCTTAGTCATGTTTTTTACTGGAAAGCACAAGCAATATTCTGGTATATGAAATCCAATGAATGGAACTAGTGAATTTCACCGAATTGATTCAAACATACTAGATTATAAGCAGCGGGAAATGGATGCAAATGAAGTATAATATTGAAAGTCTTAACAGGAAAATGATTCAAATGAAAAGAAAAAAAATAAGATTCTTGTGCACATTGTTTTCAATGAACAAGGGTAGTCCGACACAAGAAAGAGAAGACATGGATACCTTGGTCGTAGGAGACTCATATGGACAAACCAGAGGAGCTCGGTAAGAGAGAGACACAAAGACACGGCAACATAAGGAACTATTGAAACTATAACATAGAAAATGGGAGAATATCTGATGACCGGCAAGGATATGACGATTTTCAAAGGAGTGTAAGCTAGTGACCTACGGGCGTCATTTGCAGTGTGGTAATTTACAATAATTGAGTGAGTGTCAGTCAGAAAGCTGCGAACCCTCACAAAGATAATTAATATACCACTTGTAAAAATCATTGGATGTGGAGATGTCAAGACTGGAGACACCAGGGTCATTTTACACAAATATGAGTAGAAGTGGAGAACTAAGGTTTTCAATGTATGGTGTTCAATTGTTGTATCTTCAGAACTTAAAGATGCTAAAAATACTTATAAAGGTTGTTCATGGGCAAAATGTTTGAAATTACTGGGCTAGAAACTTAGAAGCTTCTTCTGCTGATGGATGTATTGATTTCTAATAATTGTCTTGTGGGGGGTGTATCTACAGGTCAAACGTGCCTAATGGTCAGCCAAAGCGGCTTCTTTCCTTCATTCCAGATTACCCATTACTCAATTTCTTACTTGTAACAGCACTCTATCTCTTTGTAAGTACATTCCACTCCATTGATACAGAATTCATGAAAAAGATTACAATGACCATATTGTCTTATGCCATAACTGTTTTTCCCCTCAGATATCCTATCGGGTCTTTGACTTGACAAATACTCTTAAGATAGCTTTCGTCCCTGGTAAAGACAACAAGCGGTTGCTGCACAATTTTATTGCCGGAGCAGCTCTCTCCCTATGCTTGTATTGTATTGCATTGGTTCTAGTTTCGGTCCCTCGAATACTGGTATGTCACGGATCTGATGCTTCTCTTCTTTTGCAGATTTCAATAGGAAGTGATTTTTTCTAACAAATGACTGCATTGGACAGGCATGAAAAATATTTGTTAACAAAATGTTCATATACCAATGAAGAGCGTGAGTTTGATTTCTCAGAGTGAGATGCCACTCCACGGATTTTTGGATGTAGAAACATGATGAATAAGCTAGTCCCAAATCTGTAACTGGTTACAGCTCAGAGTGAGATGCCATTACCATGCGATCCTAAAAGGTTTCTTTCTTTGTTAGGCCCCCTTTAAAAGCTTTTTCCTTATGTAATCTCTTGCATTCAGTCGCGATGGAGAATAGTCAAGTTCAATTTTGTAACATTTATATTGGGTCCCTTTCTATTGACAGCTTACCGAAGTATGAAGCTTCACACGAGTTCCAGACTAAGAAGAAGCGCCAGCAAAAGAGGCAACACGAGGAGATGGCGAAGCGACAAAAACTGCAACATCCACAGCCACATGCTCGCCTCCCTCTCATTCAACAAATAGGAGGCCAGCCCCATCCTCAGATCAGACCAGGTCCCAGCCAGCCCATCCACAATCCCCAGCCCCATTCTCATTCCATTGTTGTTTTCATAATTTATGTCACGACCCGCTCCCGGATAATCGGATACGCGTCGGACACGCCCAGCCTTCGTCGTTGGACACGACGAAGTAAGCTGTACCAATACTAGGGAAACTAACAAGTAATCAGGAAGTAAGGTAACATCACAGCATCTATAAACGAAATCCCAGAAATAGTACAAGTCTATATGTTTTATTACATTCATCCAGAAATGTCAAATGTCTGACTAAGTCTCAAAATAGTAAATGACATAAAGGAAAGGTACTAAGCCTCTGCGGCCTCTAGGTCCAGCTCAGCTCCAGCTGGCTCAACAATAGCAACATCCCGTCCATAGAAGGTGTCGCAAATAGCCTCCAACTCACCTGCAACTTATCCAGTCAGGAGCGGAGCAAAGTACAGTTCTAGGTAATGAAACATGAACATGAAGGGATACAAGATGTACAGGAAATGAAATACAGGAATGAGCAGGTAATACAGGAAAGTAGTACAGGAACTAAGTACAGAAATATAGTACATGAATGTAAAGTACAGGAAATGTAACGTACAGGAATGTAAAGTACAGGAATGGAACTATAATCCTGCAGTACCAGACATGATGTACACAAAATTGAAATACATCTAGTCCATGTGACCGGCTAGGGTGAGTACAGGAGCATGCACAGGAGTACATGAATATGGTACGACTTAGGACCCGCGTGCACAGTGCGAGGCCTAAGCTAGGTACAGGAATATATAGTAACCGGGTTTGGTCACATGGCTAGTGTATTTCCCCCACCCGACACTAACAAGTACAAGAACAGGAGTACCAGAATACAGGAATACATATGTCGTGCTATAACAGTGTCACAAGAAATGAGTACAGGAATGTAAATGTACAAAACCATAGAAATTACTTGCCTTGCTCCGGAAAAGTACGGGTGAACAAGGGAGCTGGATGTAAGCCTGTATTTATAATTTGTACAAGTTGGTTATGAACTAAACATAATCTCTTGAGGTTATAGATTCTAGTTATAATAATCCTAATTTAATCTTTTAGGAGATAATGGCCATTTGCTTAAATAATAGTTGGAAGTTATTTCCTAAGCACATTTAGCCAACATAACTATTTGCAAAATAGAAGCAGTTACACACTTGAGTATATTACTACTAAATTTTACAAATGGAACATGAACAATCATGATAACAATTTACCAAGGTTCATCTATCCCATTCCGGCCCAAGTCTAAAACATTAGTCTAACTCACTATAAGCCCAACCTGGTCCATCATCAATATTGTTGCTAGTCCAATCTCTCTGCCCAAATTAACAGCCCAAAACACAGCCCTGGAATTCAGTGATTCTGGCCCAAAATCGAAAATCGGCCATTCAACTCAGCAACTTCCCAACCATCAGCATTATACAATACCAGATTGAAACATAAACCAATAGTTAAACCCAAAATAAATTTTCACACACACACACAACCCAGTCTCAAACACAACTATTTGTAACCAACTACAATTTATACAAAGGTGTTTGTAGAATAACATAACTCAAAATTCTTTTAAAACACAGCAGCTCTAATGGTTAAATCAACTTAAATTAGAAATCAGATGATTGTTCAATTGTAGGTTCAAACTGAACACTCAAATCAAAATCCATTTAATCACACAAATTGAATAAAAGAGATTAAGCAATAGTAATTTTTAGGCAACAGAACTTCTATCCTGCGGAACCCAGTCATCCAAGCAGATCACTATTCCATCATATAGATAGACTTCATTTAGAATTAAAATTACACAAGAAGAAAATATAATCACAAATCAAATTCATAACATAATAGGAGAATAAAGAGTCTTCTGCAGAAATAGCAACGGCACCCGGCATCTATACTACTCGAACACAGCTGACACACGCTAATGACTGCCACCAAAACCACACGCACCCACTGATGTCTAACGCCTCCCAGGTTCAACGGTTCCAGTCACTGGACGCTCCATGATAAATACGACTTAATCGAGTCGTATATAACCCAACACACCAACATGATCCAGCGGACACGAACATAACAGCACGAACACTGGCACAAAAATTACAATCGACATTACCCTTTCCCAAAACAACCAACAGGAAATAATTATTGGAAACAATTACCTGAATAGAACACAAGAGAGCTAGCTCAGGATCAACACTTTTCTGCTCCCAGTGTTCAGCAATTCACTGTCCAGGTATTCATCCAACCATTCCACACAAGATCAGAAAATAAACATATGTAAAATTTTATGATAAAACCATTTCTAAATCTGGATCCTGATCTTCCTGAATCCAGACTCGACTAAACAAATCCATATTAACCAGAACAACCTAATATCAAGGATCAACTATTCCAAACTGTACCCTAATTTACTGAATAAAATGCCTACAAATTTAGACACTCACCGAGTATAGGTCGTACTATTGAAGAACAGAAGACCTCGAACTCTGATTGGATCGACACCCGATCTAACGTCCTGTTGAAATCATTCAAACATCCAAATTCGCAAAACTCAAAAGAAATTCCTAACAGCATAGATCAACCTAAAATGATAAAACAACTCACAATTTAACGTCACTGGACTTAGGGAGTGAGCTCCTAACCGATCCGTCCAGAATCGAGTTCGCACGGATCGATTCCTAGGGGTAAATCCCACAGAAGAGAAGAAAGAAGGATCAATCACTAAACTTAAAGGAACCAACACCACAGCCGAATGAGTTTCGATGAGTTTCGGATGGCTTACTGTAACTCGACGAAAGAGAAGAAGAACACCCGGATCTACTCGTCGGAAGTCTCCTAGCTACTGTTGAGAAGACAACCGCCACAGTGGGTCGAGCTCCGTTGTGGACGATCAGAGCGTCGCCGGAGAAGCCGAACTATGCTAACGAGCCACACGCCGAGGAATCGGTGAGCTGGTGAAGAAGATCCATCATCTAAGTCATCACCGAAGTAGCCGCCTAGGTTGCCGAGCTCGGTCGAGAAGAGAAATCCCGTCGATGAAGAACACCGAGAAAGTCGTGGTTCAGGAGAGAGCCACCGCCTCCACCGTCAAAGTCTTCGAAGACGAAGTCACCACCGTCGCCGGGTCGGAACCCTAAATCGCCTCACTGGAAGAAACCCTAAATCGCTCACTCGAAGAAAGCTCAGGAAAAAGAGATCGGTGGAGAGAATAACTTTCTCTCTCCACCACAGGCTTAAAAAGGAAAGTAAAATTGCATTTTACAATTTACACCCTTCCTAAAAATATTTACAAAAGGTCCCTTCCGCCAAGTAAAATTTCCATAATAGTCCTCTGCTGTTTTACTTTTACAGAAAAAATGATTTAAAATCAGTTGAGAATCACATGGTGGACCCAAATCATTGTAACAACTTTTCAAATTTGAAAAGTGGTCCCCAATTAATTCCCTCCAAAATATTACCATCCAAAAATTTATTATTTAAAAACATTTTATTATTTAAAGCTTAATAATACCAATTGTTTAATAACTAGAAACTCATTATTTTGTTTTTTTAAAAAAAAATCCGGGAAGTGGAGTTACAAATCTTCCTCCCTTAAAAAATTTCGTCCTCGAAATTCAAGGACAAAATAAGCAACACAAAAAATCTCAGCAATCACAAGAGTCCAAACACTAGTCATTTATTGGAATTAGAATTCCACAACAGAATACAGTCAAATCAATCAAATAAAGTGGGATAGCGCTCCCGCATCTCGTCCTCGCGCTTCCATGTGGACTCTCCCGGAGAGTGATGTCTCCACATGACACGAACGAGAGAGATAGTCTGGTTCCGTATGCGCTTCTCCCTCCGATCGAGGATCTCTACTGGCTGCTCCTCGTAAGTCAATCTCGGGCCCACCTCTAGCTCGGAATAGTCTACCACATGGCTGGGGTCTGGAATGTATCGTCGGAGCTGAGATACGTGGAAGACATCGTGCACTCCCTCTAAGCTAGCTGGAAGCGCCAGTCGATACGCCACCTCGCCAATCCGTGTCGTCACGTTAAATGGTCCAATGAATCTCGGACTGAGCTTCCCACCTCTGTCGAACCGAATGACGCCTCTAGTCGGTGAGATCTTCAGGAATACTCTGTCTCCAACCTCGAACTCAAGCGGTCGTCTGCTGCTGTCCGCCCAGTGCTTCTGTCGATCCTGCGCAACCCTGAGACGATCTCTGATCAGTCTGACTTTCTCTGCTGAGTCCACCACCATCTCTGGCCCAAGTAAAGCTCTCTCGCCAACGTCGTCCCAAGATAGTGGCGTGCGGCATCTCCGTCCATACAGTGCCTCGAATGGAGTCATCTCGATGCTGGCCTGATAACTGTTGTTATAGGCAAATTCCACCAGGTGCAAATGGTCCTCCCACGATCCGCCGAAGTCGAGTGCGCAAACCCGCAGCATGTCCTCCAGGGTCTGAATGGTCCTCTCGTACTGCCCGTCCGTCTGTGGATGATAGGCCGTGCTGAACTTCAACTGTGATCCCAAGCTCTGCTGTAGACTCCTCCAGAAATGTGATGTGAAGCGGCTGTCTCGATCTGAAATGATGCTAACTGGCACTCCGTGAATCCTCACGATCTGACGTATGTAAAGATCTGCAAGCTTCTCGGTCGACAGCCCAACCTTGAACGGAATAAAATGGACAGACTTTGTCAATCTGTCCACGATTACCCAAATAGCGTCTTTGCCACTGGGAGTACGCGGCAATCCAGAGACAAAGTCCATGGTAATGTGCTCCCACTTCCATTCCGGAATAGGTAAAGGCTGGAGTAGTCCTGCTGGTCTCTGGCGCTCCGCCTTGACTTGCTGGCACACAAGGCATCTGGAAACAAATCTGGCAACCTCTCTCTTCATCCCATACCACCAAACATACTCACGCAAATCCTTGTACATCTTGGTAGATCCAGGATGTATAGAATACTGCGACTGATGGGCTTCCTGCATCACCTCCTCTCGCAAGTCCTTAGGCACACACAGCTGACTCCCATGCCTCAAGGATCCGTCCTCCGCAACGGTGAAATCGTCGAGCAGACCTAACTCTGCTCGAGCTCTAAGACCTTGGATTCCCTCATCAAGCAACTGGGCTTCCTTGATCTTCTCTAGCAACCCCGACTGTATCTGCATATGCATCATCTGACCTCCATACCCTGGGAGAACAATCTCAATCCCAAGGCTCTCCAGATCCTCCAAGAGATGCCGGTCCATGGTAAGATACATAGCAATAGGATATCGACTGAGAGCGTCTGCTACCACATTCGCCTTTCCAGGGTGGTACTGCAGACTGATGTCGAAGTCCTTCATGAGTTCCAGCCATCTGCGCTGCCTCATATTCAGCTCCTTCTGAGTAAAGACATACTTCAGACTTTTGTGGTCCGTGAAGATGTCCACTCTCTCTCCATATAGGTAATGCTTCCACAGTTTCAAGGCAAAAATGACTGCTGCAAGCTCCAAGTCATGTGTAGGATAATTCTTCTCATGGGGCCTCAACTGTCTAGAAGCATATGCTATAACCTTCTTGTTCTGCTCCAGCACACATCCCAAGCCTTTCCCTGAAGCATCACTGTAGATGACGAATCCTCCTGATCCTGATGGCAAAGCTAGAACTGGTGCTGTCGTGAGTCTTCTCTTCAATTCTTCAAATGCTGTCTGGCAGGCGTCGCTCCATATGAACTCCTCGTCCTTCCGCGTAAGCTTCGTCATAGGCTCTGCTATCCTGGCGAAGTCCTTCACGAACTTCCTGTAGTATCCTGCTAGATCCAGGAAACTACGAATCTCTGCTACTGACTTGGGAGGTGCCCATGCTTCTACTGCTTCAATCTTCTTGGGATCCACAGAAATCCCCTCTCCAGTCACCACATGCCCTAGAAACTCCACTCTGTCCAAGAAAAACTCATATTTCGAGAGTTTCCCGTACAGCTTCTCCTTCCGCAGAATCTCCAAAACAATCCGCAGATGCTCTACATGCTCCTCCTCCGTCTTGGAATAGATCAGAATGTCGTCAATAAAGACTACGACAAACTTATCCAAATATTTGTGGAAAACCTTATTCATCAGGTTCATAAACACAGCTGGGGCATTAGTGAGTCCGAACGGCATCACCAGGAACTCATACTGACCGTATCGGGTGTTGAAGGCTGTCTTCGGAATATCCTGCTCCCGAACCTTCATCTGGTGGTACCCCGATCGAAGATCAATCTTAGAAAAGACCTTCGCTCCACTAAGCTGGTCAAACAGCTCATCAATCCTTGGCAAAGGATATCTATTCTTGATGGTGATGTTGTTGAGTGTACGGTAGTCAATGCACATCCTCACCATCCCATCCTTCTTGGGCACGAAAAGCACCGGTGCTCCCCAGGGTGAAGCACTGGAGCGAATAAATCCTTTGCCCTCTAGCTCAACAATCTGCGCCTTCAATTCTGCCGCCTCCTTCGGGTTGATCTTGTAACAGTGCTGGGACTTCGGTGCTGATCCGGGCAATAGGTCGATGCTGAATTCTACATCCCGATCTGGTGGCAATCCTGGAAGCTCCTCGGGAAAGACGTCGAAAAACTCTGCGATAAGTGGATGCGGCAACTCCTGGTCTTCTGCAACAGCTCCGAAGTAGACTCCCTCTGGTCTCTCTGCAACTCGTCGGCTGATCTCGAACGGTGGAACTCCTGGCGGGCTGAAGATCACCTTCCCTTCATGGCAGTCTATTACGGCAAACTGCTCGCTCATCCAGTCGATGCCGAGGACTACGTCGAATCCAGGCAGTGGCATCACTAGAAGTCGAGCTCTAAACTCCTTCCCAGCAATAGTGGTAGGGCATTCCACCATCTCACTCACTGGCACTAACCCACCTCCTGTCATAATCCGACAGTTCCGCCTAGTGGGCTTGGGTGTGAAGCCGTGTCTATGCAGAAACTCATATGATACAAAGCTATGTGTGGCTCCAGAATCAAATAAGGCAATGGCAGGAAAAGAATGTAAAAGTATAGAACCTGTGATCACATCTGGTACTGCCTCATCCTCCTCAACTGCCGCCATGATGTAAGCACGCCCCTGCTGCTGTCCTCCCCTCTGCTGACGCTGAGCAAACTGCTGTTGCTGAGTGGGTAAAGCTGGTCCCCTCTGTGGTACAGCTGGTAGAGCTCTGGGTGGTACAGGTGGTGGTCCTCCAGCTCCTCTCGGTCCTCCAGTCAGTCTAGCCGCAGCCTGTGGGCAGTCCCTCATCTGGTGTGCGTCTGATCCGCAGAATAAGCAGAGTCCAAGCCTCTTGCGGCACTCGTCGAAGCGGTGTCCTGGCCGATAGCAGAATGTGCAAGTAATCCCCTGCTGCTGCCTCTGATGCTGATGTGCAGGAGCTCTGGCTGGTCGATGCTGCTGCTGTGCCTGCTGCTGGGGCCTCGCATGAGTCTGGGTCTGGACCCTCTTCGTCGGTGTCTGGAAACTGCTGCTGCCCACGTCTCGGTCCCTCTTCAGCCTTGGGTCTGCCTCCTTCTTTACTGCCTGGGCGATCTTGAGGATGCTAGAGTAGGTAGTCGCCTGGCTAATCGCCACCGCATGTCGCAGCTCCCTGTTGAGACCCTTCTTGAATCTCCATGCTCTGTCCTCTGGCTCCTTAACCAGTCTCTCAGCGAACCTGCTGAGTCTGGTAAACTCCGAAGTGTACTGCACAACCGTCATCGTCCCCTGCTGCAGCGCCTCGAACTGCATCCTCAACTCATCACGCTCCACCTCTGGAAAGAATTTCTCCTTGAACAGTGTTTTGAAAACTGTGCAAGACACCCGGGGATCCGTCAACTGGGGTTCCTCCCGGTACCAAGCTCTCGCCAAGTCGAAGAGTCGCATGCTAGCCACTGACACCTTCTGGTCCTCTGGAATGTTCGCCATGGTCA
Organism: Iris pallida; assembly: GCA_029216955.1. Classification (NCBI taxonomy): domain Eukaryota; kingdom Viridiplantae; phylum Streptophyta; class Magnoliopsida; order Asparagales; family Iridaceae; genus Iris; species Iris pallida. Next base: position 286,123 of record JANAVB010028442.1, read on the forward strand.
AAGTCCTCACTGCATTCTCCAGCCATTCATCTGCATAGATGATCCCCTCGTCGCCCCAGAAGTCCATCGGGCTAAGATGCAGGTACTCCTTCGCTGTCCCAAGTCTCGGTCCTCGCGGTCCTTGAGGTGCTACTGGTGCTGGTGCTGGTGCTGGTGCTGGTGCTGGCTCTCTGATCCTCAGCGCGTCGACGACAGTCGCTCTGAACTGCGCTGCCTGATGGTTCTGGGCCTCCAGAAAGTGCTAAAACAACGCCATCACCTGGTTGCCGTCAAGCATCATCGTCGGTGGCAGCGATGGTAAGATAGGAGGCGCTGGCGGAAGCGGATCTGCCTGAACGTCTGGTGCGGTCTGCTCTGAACTGCCTGCAACTCCAGTGCTGACTGCAACTCCTGAACTGCTCGCAACTCCTAGCTGATCTGCGGTCTTCCTAGTGGCGACCATCCTGCATAAAAAGAAAACTTTGTGATTGATAAAAACCTAACCTACCAGAAATGTAAATGTTTATATAATAACCATATGTACCCGATATACCCGTTTTCCTATGCTGTGATTCAAGTTTCCCTAGTATAATCAAGTCCCCCAATAGTACGCTAAGACCTAGGTACCATTAGGATAGACCTGCATGGGCCACCACTAAAAACATGTCACGACCCGCTCCCGAATAATCGGATACGAGTCGGACACGCCCAGCCTTCGTCGTTGGACACGACGAAGTAAGCTGTACCAATACTAGGGAAACTAACAAGTAATCAGGAAGTAAGGTAACATCACAGCATCTATAAACGAAATCCCAGAAATAGTACAAGTCTATATGTTTTATTACATTCATCCAGAAATGTCAAATGTCTGACTAAGTCTCAAAATAGTAAATGACATAAAGGAAAGGTACTAAGCCTCTGCGGCCTCTAGGTCCAGCTCAGCTCCAGCTGGCTCAACAATAGCAACATCCCGTCCATAGAAGGTGTCGCAAATAGCCTCCAACTCACCTGCAACTTATCCAGTCAGGAGCGGAGCAAAGTACAGTTCTAGGTAATGAAACATGAACATGAAGGGATACAAGATGTACAGGAAATGAAATACAGGAATGAGCAGGTAATACAGGAAAGTAGTACAGGAACTAAGTACAGGAATATAGTACATGAATGTAAAGTACAGGAAATATAACGTACAGGAATGTAAAGTACAGGAATGGAACTATAATCCTGCAGTACCAGACATGATGTGCACAAAATTGAAATACATCTAGTCCATGTGACCGGCTAGGGTGAGTACAGGAGCATGCACAGGAGTACATGAATATGGTACGACTTAGGACCCGCGTACACAGTGCGAGGCCTAAGCTAGGTACAGGAATATATAGTAACCGGGTTTGGTCACATGGCTAGTGTATTTCCCCCACCCGACACTAACAAGTACAAGAACAGGAGTACCAGAATACAGGAATACATGATGTCGTGCTATAACAGTGTCACAAGAAATGAGTACAGGAATGTAAATGTACAAAACCATAGAAAGTACTTGCCTTGCTCCGGAAAAGTACGGGTGAACAAGGGAGCTGGATGTAAGCCTGTATTTATAATTTGTACAAGTTGGTTATGAACTAAACATAATCTCTTGAGGTTATAGATTCTAGTTATAATAATCCTAATTTAATCTTTTAGGAGATAATGGCCATTTGCTTAAATAATAGTTGGAAGTTATTTCCTAAGCACATTTAGCCAACATAACTATTTGCAAAATAGAAGCAGTTACACACTTGAGTATATTACTACTAAATTTTACAAATGGAACATGAACAATCATGATAACAATTTACCAAGGTTCATCTATCCCATTCCGGCCCAAGTCTAAAACATTAGTCTAACTCACTATAAGCCCAACCTGGTCCATCATCAATATTGTTGCTAGTCCAATCTCTCTGCCCAAATTAACAGCCCAAAACACAGCCCTGGAATTCAGTGATTCTGGCCCAAAATCGAAAATCGGCCATTCAACTCAGCAACTTCCCAACCATCAGCATTATACAATACCAGATTGAAACATAAACCAATAGTTAAACCCAAAATAAATTTTCACACACACATACAACCCAGTCTCAAACACAACTATTTGCAACCAACTACAATTTATACAAAGGTGTTTGTAGAATAACATAACTCAAAATTCTTTTAAAACACAGCAGCTCTAATGGTTAAATCAACTTAAATTAGAAATCAGATGATTGTTCAATTGTAGGTTCAAACTGAACACTCAAATCAAAATCCATTTAATCACACAAATTGAATAAAAGAGATTAAGCAATAGTAATTTTTAGGCAACAGAACTTCTATCCTGCGGAACCCAGTCATCCAAGCAGATCACTATTCCATCATATAGATAGACTTCATTTAGAATTAAAATTACACAAGAAGAAAATATAATCACAAATCAAATTCATAACATAATAGGAGAATAAAGAGTCTTCTGCAGAAATAGCAACGGCACCCGGCATCTATACTACTCGAACACAGCTGACACACGCTAACGACTGCCACCAAAACCACACGCACCCACTGATGTCTAACGCCTCCCAGGTTCAACGGTTCCAGTCACTGGACGCTCCATGATAAATACGACTTAATCGAGTCGTATCTAACCCAACACACCAACATGATCCAGCGGATACGAACATAACAGCACGAACACTGGCACAAAAATTACAATCGATATTACCCTTTCCCAAAACAACCAACAGGAAATAATTATTGGAAACAATTACCTGAATAGAACACAAGAGAGCTGGCTCAGGATCAACACTTTTCTGCTCCCAGTGTTCAGCAATTCACTGTCCAGGTATTCATCCAACCATTCCACACAAGATCAGAAAATAAACATATGTAAAATTTTATGATAAAACCATTTCTAAATCTGGATCCTGATCTTCCTGAATCCAGACTCGACTAAACAAATCCATATTAACCAGAACAACCTAATATCAAGGATCAACTATTCCAAACTGTACCCCAATTTACTGAATAAAATGCCTACAAATTTAGACACTCACCGAGTATAGGTCGTACTATTGAAGAACAGAAGACCTCGAACTCTGATTGGATTGACACCCGATCTAACGTCCTGTTGAAATCATTCAAACATCCAAATTCGCAAAACTCAAAAGAAATTCCTAACAGCATAGATCAACCCAAAATGATAAAACAACTCACAATTTAACGTCATTGGACTTAGGGAGTGAGCTCCTAACCGATCCGTCCAGAATCGAGTTCGCACGGATCGATTCCTAGGGGTAAATCCCACAGAAGAGAAGAAAGAAGGATCAATCACTAAACTTAAAGGAACCAACACCACAACCGAATGAATTTCGATGAGTTTCGGATGGCTTACTGTAACTCGACAAAAGAGAAGAAGAACACCCGGATCTACTCGTCGGAAGTCTCCTAGCTACTGTTGAGAAGACAACCGCCACAGTGGGTCGAGCTCCGTTGTGGACGATCAGAGCGTCGCCGGAGAAGCCGAACTATGCTAACGAGCCACACGTCGAGGAATCGGTGAGCTGGTGAAGAAGATCCATCATCTGAGTCGTCGCCGAAGTAGCCGCCTAGGTTGCCGAGCTCGGTCGAGAAGAGAAATCCCGTCGATGAAGAACACCGAGAAAGTCGTGGTTCAGGAGAGAGCCACCGCCTCCACCGTCGAACTCTTCGAAGACGAAGTCACCACCGTCGCCGGGTCGGAACCCTAAATTGCCTCACTGGAAGACACCCTAAATCGCTCACTCGAAGAAAGCTCAGGAAAAAGAGATCGGTGGAGAGAATAACTTTCTCTCTCCACCACAGGCTTAAAAAGGAAAGTAAAATTGCATTTTACAATTTACACCCTTCCTAAAAATATTTACAAAAGGTCCCTTCCGCCAAGTAAAATTTCCATAATAGTCCTCTGTTGTTTTACTTTTACAGAAAAAATGATTTAAAATCAGTTGAGAATCACATGGTGGACCCAAATCATTGTAACAACTTTTCAAATTTGAAAAGTGGTCCCCAATTAATTTCCTCCAAAATATTACCATCCAAAAATTTATTATTTAAAAACATTTTATTATTTAAAGCTTAATAATACCAATTGTTTAATAACTAGAAACTCATTATTTTGTTTTTTAAAAAAAAAATCCGGGAAGTGGAGTTACAAATTACAACACAAAGATGTAGAGGGAAAGTGTACCAACCTTCATGTTGTCATTGAAACCAACAATAGAATGTTTCCTTATTAAAATATTAATGTATGGATGCTATTGAACATTATGTGGTTTAGTTGCTTATTAATCAAATATTATGTGGTTTAATTATTAATTTGAATGGTTGAATTGTTATTCGAAATTATGTGGTTTTGTTTCTAGTTTGGAATGGTTGAATTGTTATTGCAAATTATGTGGTTTAGTTATTGGTTTGGAATGGTTGAATTATTATGAAAGTGAAATATTATGAAATTGGATATGTGTTGTTTATTGTTTAGTTACCAGTTGAATGTAGTTTTTTTTATTTAATTTAAATAGTCCAATTGTAATGGTTATAACTATGACAATTATTGGAGAATAGTAACGAAAAAAATAATATAGTCACAGTAAAAACTGTGACAAAACAGACTAACTGCAACATTAATAGCTGTGACAAATAGAATATTGGTCACGGTTACAACCGTCACATAAATGGACTTCTATCACGGTTATAACCGTTACCAAAACAACTATTTGTCACGGTTTTAACCGTGACCAAAATAAATATTTGTAATGGTTATTACCGTGACTAAATATTAACCACGCCCCACTAGTAACGGTTATTACCGTGACGAAAAATAATTGTCACGGTAATAACCATGGGTAATCGCCTATTATGGTGTAGTGGTATTCAAGCACGCCTTGCATTTTGCTAACTTTTAGCATTAGTTTTCTTTCGACTCAAGTCTGTCATGGTTTGGCACAAAGGCCTTCACCTATCGATCCCGTTCAACCGAGTACTTGTACGAGCTTTTGAAAGTATTAGACTTATTGTATGGAACATCCCAAGGCACCACGAGAGAGAGCGTACACTTCTTTTGTTTCCAACGAGCTTTCAAAACTGAAAAAATCGAAATGAAGTCCAAAAAAGTAAAGCCGTGCTCTGATACCAATCTGTCACACCCCGCTCCCGCAGGAGCGATCATCCTCGCTAAGGCGTGATGCCGCACGGGCCTAGGTTGCGCCCGTGCAAGGCTATGTCCAGAAACGGCCGATTTGAGCTAGGCCACAGAGTCGCACAGAGTGTCCCCATTTGTAGCAGAAAGTAAATGAACACAAATTGAAGTGAATTCAACTCTTTATTGATATTCAAGAAGTTTACAAGCGGCGCTAGGCTGAGTTTACAAGTCTCTCAAGCTCTCTCTCGCTGAAACATAAAAGGCGTGCCAAGTGGCTTACAAGATGGAACGATTCATGGCGATGTTCCGATACATTATGTCTTGTGTATGGTGCTCCAGCTCCTTGCAACGCTCCAAGGCTCCAGAGATAGCTCCATACCTTAGCACGTTCGAGGAAAGCTCTGCACCCGCCGACGTTTTCTGCTTCCTGCAAGTAGACTGTGGGGTTATCAGTACATTATTATGCACTGGTGGGGAGGCTAGCTCGCCCACAATGCTGTCATTACCAAACACGTTCTATTTACTTTTGTGCATCTCTATCATTCATTGTCTTTCTAATCTTGTCTTAGGATCAATTTCATGGCATATTTCATAGCCTATCTCGGGTTGCCAATTTCAAGTGTCGTATGGAAATACATACATGACTTATCCATACTTACCGTCCGGCCTTCCATGTTCAATGTAAACCAAGTTAGTCAACAATTCATATATTTTAACAACATGATTCACGTAAACATTCAGTGCCAAGGGCGTGTTCCTGCCTTAGATTCTAACGCGTCGTAGGCGTGTTTTCTAACTCCTTTGTCGAAGTACTCTCGATTATCTGGTGTGTTATGTTCGAGCCTGTTCAGAAGGCACTTCATTTAGTTAACTTAGACTACTTTGATTTCAATGCAAGGACTTGTACGTGGATTGCCACCAGCAAAGCCCACTTAATCTATATGCATCGGTCGCTGGCATCACAAGCCAATTTGGACATGTCTTCCCCTTGGTAATTTCTCACCTATTATGACGTGCGGCTTGGTACACCCTGATAGTCTTTTGAAATACCCGGCCTTACGTCCCCTGGTGGCCAAGCCCGCACTCAGGCCTATACGTAAGCCAAATTTTTGATTTCCGTCTGGACCGGCATGCCCTTCACACTTTGACTGTGCCGCTGGAAATACCCTTATTTCCCCTCTCCCCCGTATACGATGGAGGTATCCACGACCATTTCGTTTTATTTGTCATTTTACTCAACGGCTGTCTCCGAGCCTTAGGCTAATCCTTAGCCATAATGCGTTATCGCCCAGGTTGGCGTCTGTACAGCGCGGGTAGCGAGCCCCGTTGTACGTGCCCGTCATACCTGTCGCTAACCATTCCTTTCTTTCTTATCTTTTATTCATTCTTTCTTTTCACTTGTCCGTTCGTTCATTTGATTCATTCACACATTCATTCATTCTTTATTTGTTCATTCTTTTATTCATACATTATGCAACTTTCCGTGCGGAAGTCGCCTTGGCGACCTATCGGTCCCATAGTCTTTCAATGTTGCTATACTCTACTCAGAACGACTATGTTGATAGTCTTCCCGTTCCATTGTTGTAACCCATTCATTGTTTCATTGTTGAACGTATAAGGAACATAAACGTAAGCTCGTGTATTAGCACGAACGTGGAGCGCGGTGCGAGAGATCTCACATTTTTTATGTTCTTTTCCATATTCTATACAAGCATACAAGATGGGATTATTCCCTTAGCTAGGTGCGTTGAGTCATTTATTAGCATGCGCGGTGTTATCGCCTAGCGATTCTAGCAATAGTGTCCGTATTGTTATGTGTCTAGGCTAAGCAAAGATGGGTTCATCGGAGCCACCCACCTTAGCGATGTTCGCATCGGCCGAGCGATACTCCGAGCGCGCCTTTGAAAGTCTAAGTCTGGATTCATCTTAACGGGCCAATGTAAGCCTTGCATCGATTCTTCTTCAGGTCGATGCCAACTCTTCGGGTCGACGGCTCGTTTGAGTCGTTGCACTTGCCGTTTGAATCGGCGTTCCGCTAGGGCGGAGCGGGTCATTACAACCTGCATGGGCCACCATTAAAAACATGTCACGACCCGCTTCCGAATAATCGGACATGAGTCGGACACACCCTGCCTACGTTGGAAGACTCAACGTAGTAAGCTGTAAACATCTAAGGAAAACTCCAAGTATAATCATGAAAGTAAATATCACAGCATCTAACCGTCCCAGAATTATCACCATAATCCACAAGTCATAATACAATTTATACATAAAAGTACCAGAGGCAAATTCGGTAACAATAATGAAATACAACTATGAACTCCCAATATACAAATCTAGAAATAAAGTTAAACAAATCTAAACCTGTAACCTCTAACTAAGTCATGGATCCATCCTGCTCAGCTATGATCCCGGCCTCTGGCCCATAAGGTAGACGATATCCTCAAGTACACTGCAACATATCCAGTCAGGAGCGGAGCAAACTACAATTCTAGGTAATGAACAATAACATCATGCAATAAAAAATGTACAAGAGAACATGTAAAGCACAGAAAAGAACAAAAAAGTGTATGAATGTAAAGTACAGGAAATAAAGTACAAGAATGCAAACCCTGAACCTGAAGTACAAGACATGACATGTGCACAATGTTTGAAATACAACTAGCCTATGTGACCGGCTAGGATAAGTACATGAATAAGCACAGGAGCACAGGAATAATGATACGGCTTAGAGACCGCGTGCACGATGCAAGGCCTAAGCTATCAACATAAATTTTTGATATCTGAGTTTGGTCACATAGCTAGTATATTTCCCCTCCCCGACCACAAGTAAGTACAAGAACATGAAAGTACATGAGAACATGATATCGTGTCATGACGTGTCACAGGAAAAGCACAAGATATGAATGTAAATGAACATAAACCATATAATGAACTTGCCTTGCTCAGGGTGATCAGGAATAATAAGAAGATCTGGATGTCCTCCTAGATAATTGGTACAAGTTGGTTAAGTCTAATTCTACATTACTAGTCTAATCTACTACTAACTAGAAATTTAACTAGTAACTAACTGACTATCATTTAAGATATTTATAATGATGAAATAATTTATTACAATGGCTAGGACATAGTTTATCTTAATATATACTAGCTAGCTCAATATGATTCTGGGCTAAAACATGAGTCTGGATTTTATAGCCAAATAAATTTATAGCACCTGCACTTCTACAACATCCCTTTTGGATTAACTAGGCTTGAAATATAATGAAACTACACATTCAATTCTTAAGCAAAATATAGGATTTCTCCCCTGTAGCTTATTCCTTTGGCCTCAGGTCAAACCAAGGTTGCATGAGTTCAACATAACTCAAATATATATCAATCTCACACAGACCAAACCCACACTGATTTCACATTCTCAGTAAGGAATTGGCAAAGCAACTTGACAAATTATACATAAAACTCTAGCATTGCATATAGTCCCCAAAGCCCATATGTTCACTCAAATAACTTACTGAACACCCAGGCTCAATTGGTAGTCTCCCAACCTTACTGTCAGGCAGAAATTGAATCAATACTCTAACCGGCTAAGAATTTAGAATAGCCACCACACTTCACTACTGTACACAACCATTGAGTCACTGGTGCTTAGGTTAAACCCCCAATGGCTATGATTTTCAAATTAATAAGAAGGGACAATCACAAAACATAAACAAAAAAAAATTTACAAACAAAATCAAATGGAACAACACCATGTATGTCTTCCTACATTCTCCCCGCACCCGACACCATCTGGATACTGCCACCATGACCCCAACACCAACAACTAACCTGATCACACACTGCAGGAATATGAATGAACTGGACACACCCAAGTTTCTGACACGAACCAAATCCCAGACCAAAAGAACACACGCTTGGACACGCCTCATCAACTGGACACGACTCCAACTCAGACATATTTCAGCGCTGGGCACGAACAAGAGAGAATACAATATTCTAAGAATCAAACTAATACAACTAATTGTCCTATTGATTTGAGGAGGATAGAAGTTACCTGAAATGATTCGTATCCGAAAGAATACCTCTCCACAAGATTGGACACAATCCTCACGTGTCCAGCTCACAATCGAATCCCTATTCAGACATTTATACAAATAGGTTCGTCGAGCTCGTCTGCCATGGTCGGTTCCTTAAGGCACTTGAATTGGGAAGGAGAAGAAGAATGAAAGGAGAGTGGATTCGTTGATGATAACAGAATGGAAAAAAATTGGCGAGCTGGTGCTTATATAGGCGGTTAACCGTTAACAGTGGTTTGGGAAGAATGAAAATAGGATTGGACGAAATTTGAATTTAGAGAAAAAAATTGAAGTGCTAACAAAGTGTGGAGCTAAGCTCAAGTTAACAGCAAGCTTTAACAATGAAGAAATGGCTTAAGGCTAAAGCCCAAGTGGCTGACAAGATCCATTCAAAATAAGTATACAATTTATTTACCATAAATTCTTACTAATATTTATAAACTGTGTCCTCCAATTCTCATAGAAAATAATCTTGAGAAAAGTGGGGTTACAGGACCCCATCAGAAAGTTTTTTTTAAATCTTTATTGTTTTGGAAAACTTTTTTTTTCTGATTTTTTGAATTATGTTTTCTTAATGCACAGTGAATTAAATCAAATTCTACAAAAAGGATTTCAAAACCCTATAGGTTGTCTACAAAATTGTTCAAGTGGATTTTTAAGTTTGTCTCTGATTTGACAAAAAATAGGACTTAAAATAGAGGCTTTGGGATAGTTTCTATATACAGAAAATTGAGATTTTTCTCAATTTTGAACTCGATTCTCGTCGCAAACAAAGCACAATAAATTAAACTAATTATAGGGGATCGAACTTGTTTATTTTGTCTACGCACCTGCGAATACGGTTCGAAAAACGGTGACTCGAGGTGACAGGTAAATCGTTGTGAGGTTGGCGCGATCGCTGCTATTGTACTGCAGTTGCTGCTGCTTCTGCACTATTTTTGTCGCTGCCGCACATGTACGCAAGCACGCTACTGTGCGGGTGGCTCTGTTGGCCGTGTCTGGCCACGGTGGAAGGCCGCGGTGGTCTACATGGCAACGGGTCACGTCGTCGACGGTGGTGGTTGTGTAGCGGCGGCTGCTGCCACTACGCTCAGGTGCTCGGGCAGGCTTTGTAGTGACCCGCTCCGCCCTAGCGGAACGCCGATTCAAACGGCAAGTGCAACGACTCAAACGAGCCGTCGACCCGAAGAGTTGGCATCGACCTGATGAAGAATCGATGCAAGGCTTACATTGGCCCGTCAAGATGAATCCAGACTTAGACTTTCAAAGGCGCGCTTGGAGTATCGCTCGGCCGATGCGAACATCGCTAAGGTGGGTGGCTCCGATGAACCCGTCTTTGCTTAGCCTAGACACATAATAATACGGACACTATCACTGAAATCGCTAGGCGATAACACCGCGCATGCTAATAAATGACCCAACACACCTAGCTAAGGGATTAATCCCATCTTGTATGCTTGTATAGAATATGGAAAAGAACATGGAAATGGTGAGAACTCTCGCACCGCGCTCCACGCTCGTGCTAAGGCACAAGCTTACGTTTACGTCTCTGATGCGTTCAAACAATAAAAACAATGAATGGTTTACAACAATGAAATGGGGAGACTATCAACATAGTCGTTCCGAGTAGAGTTTAGCAACATTGAAAGACTATGGGATCGATGGGTCGCCAAGGCGACTCCCACACGAGGAGTTACAAAATGTATAAATGAATGAATGAACGAATAAGTGAATGAATGAATCAACGAATGAAAGAATGAATACATGAATGAATCGATGAACAAACGGACAAGTAAAACAAAGAAAAGAAAGAATGAATGAAAGATAAGAGAGGAAAGAAATGGTTAGCGACAGGTGTGACGGGCATGTGCAACGGGGCTCGCTACCCGCGCTGCACGGACGCCAACCTGGTCGATAACGCATTGCGGCTAAGGGTTAGCCTATGATGATAATAATACGAAATGGTCGTGGACAAACGGCACGAGCGAGGGGTGGCGTATGCTGTGTCCGTAAAGAAAAGGGATTCCGCGGCATGATCAAAGGGGGGATATGCCGGCCTAGGCGGGATCAAAGTCATGGCTTACGGGCTGCCTGGGTGCGGACTCGGCCACCCGGGGGACGTAAGTGCAGGAGTATTTCAAGAGACTATCGGGGTGTGTGCCAGTCCTCACCCTATGCTAGTTGAGAAATACCACGGCTTGGATGTCCAAAATGGCTTGTGGTGCCAGCGACCGGTACATATAGAGTTAAGTTGGGCTTTGCTGGTGGCGATCCACGTGCAAGTCCTTGCATTGAAATCAAAGTAGTCTAAGTTAACAAAATGAAGTGCCTTATGAATATGCTTGAAATGTAACACACCAAATAAAAATGAGAAATTCATGCAAGTGTAGATAACGTGCCTACGACGTGCTAGAATTCGAGGCAGGGACACGCACTTGACATCGAAAAGTTTATATTGAATTGTTGACTAACTTGGTTTACTTTGGACAGGAAAGGCCGGACGGTAAGTATGGGTAAGTCGTGCATTCATTTCCATGCACACACTTGAAATTTGGCAACACGAGATAGGTCATGAAATATACCATGAAACTGATCCTAAGACAAGATTAGAAAGACAATGAATGATAGATGTTCCACAAAAGTAAGTGGAATGTGTTTGGTAATGATAGCATTGTGGGCGAGCTAGCCTCCCCACCAGTGCATAATAATGTACTGATAACCCCACAGTTTGCTTGCAGGAAGCAGGAAACGTCGGCGGGTGCGGAGCTTTCCTCGAACGTGCTAAGGCGCGGAGCTATCTCTCGAGCCTTAGAGCGTTGCAAGGAGCTGGAGCACCATATACAGGACATAATGTATTGGAACATCGCCATGTATCATTCCATCTTGTAAGCCACTTGGCACGCCTTTTATGTTTCAGAGAGAGAGCTTGAGCGATTTGTAATATCGGCCTAGCGCCGCTTGTAAACTTCTTGAAAATCAATAAAGAGTTTAAATTCACTTCAACTTGTGTTCGTTTACTTTCTACTGCAAATGGGGACACTCTGTGCGACTCTGTAGCCTAGCTCAAATCGGCCGTTTCTGGACTTGGCCTTGCACGGGCGCAACCTAGGCCCATGCGGCATCACGCCTTAGCGAGGACGATCGCTCCTACGGGAGCGGGGCGTGACAGATTGGTATCAGAGCACGGCTTTACGTCCTTGGACTTCATGTCGATTTCTCAGTTTTGAAAACTCGTCGTGGGAAAAAAAGAAGTGTACGCTCTCTCTCGTTGTGCCTTGGGATGTTCCATACAATAAGTCTAATATTTTCAAAAGCTCGTACGAGTACTCGGTTGGACGGGATCGATAGGCGAAGGCCTTTGTGTCACCACGACGGACTTGAGTTGGAAGGAACTGATGCTAAGAGTTAACAAACGCAGTGCGTGCTTGAATGAGCTTACACTGACAGTAAATGAGTACACGAGACCAAAGTATAGTTCGAGCGGGATGGTTATGCACGCAGCCTTTTGGCTAAGTTGTGTAGAGTATCGCGCACCTAGACCTTCTGGTGCAAACGAGTTGCGAGTGAAATTGATTATCGCTCGAACGAGGATAAGTGAGCATGCGAACTCGAATATAGTCCGCACGGGATAGCTATGCACACGACCTTTGGGCTAAGTTGTGCCGTGTGTCGCGCACCTCGACTTCTGGTGCAATCGAGTTGCGAGCGATATCAAGTACCGCTCGGTCGGGAACGGAGATACACTTAGAGTGTATATCGATAGGAACGCTATCAAACTAACGCTTAGGCGTGCACGAGAGATTGGCTTGGATTTTGAGGATTAGTCTGAACGACTTAGTACTTCGAGCGACGTGAGCGATTACGCTAGAGATTCGTCGAACGAATCTGAAGGATGTCTTAGCGCATGACGCGAACGTGATTGAGGACTAGATCGTATGGCTTGAATCCGAGTGGTGTATGTGATAGGTTCGGAGAAGAATAAGAATGAGTGACGACGACTAGTCGAGTGGCTCAAACCCTAAGTGGTGTATGGACGTTATAAAAATTGTTCGAACGAGACTACAAGATATACGGATAGAACGGGTATGTCGACGAGGCGACGCGATTGCACAAAGCCTTAGAATGCGTCACGCTTAGTTGATCGTGACTTCGAATGTCCCGAACGAGATGTCGTTCAGACAACTTGTGAATGGGCAACGCATGTTAGAAAACGATTCGAAACGATGAATGAAAGTGAATGGTCTTGATCGAGGAAACTTAGAGGATCGCGCGTACGATTTGGGATTGATTCAAATGAAATGTGACTTGAGTTTTGAACAACGATCTTGAAACGAGCTTGAGGATAGCGATCGAACTTGATCTTGAATATCGAGAAAATTGTGGATTATCCAACTCGGACAATAGCATCAGTCGCATGACTCGAAATTGGTTGCAAAGGAAGATCGTCAGGTTACGCACATCGTCGATGGTATTGAGGCGTATCAAAGATCGATATGCGATAACTCAGGGGTACTCTGACTCAGCGAATGACGACCGTGCAAATGTCATTGTTCCGATGGATGCTATACTATTGATATTGAAACGTGTCGAGGAAAATATAGACGTGGCTCGAGGATTTTCTAGTTGAACGAAATGATGAATGGACTATCGATCTTGGCTTGGATAGAAAATGAAATGTTGGATTTGCTTCGACGATAATCCCAACGTCGACATTCTTGTCTTATGCGAGTGCAACTCCAGCCTCGCACATGCGTCGCGTCGGATTTTGACGATTACTCCGCGTGAGCGCTAATATGGTGATTCATACAGCGGGAGTGATTGAACTTGATGGCGTGGCAATCTGATTGCTTCGACTTGTGGTTTGATGCGAAGGTGGACTCGAGATTGAATTTGTGTGCTTGAAGAGTTGAACTTGAGGATCGAGTAGGTCCAATCCGCGTATCGAGAATGAGTTAGTCTAAAACTCAAACAAGAGTTACGCCCCGATGAGAATGATTATTCCGCGGGAGCGTCGCATGGTGATTCATGAACCGCCGTGGATAATCAGACTCGCGTGAGATTGGGGCGCAATATATTGTCGAGCTGGACGACCTCGTAATCGAATACATGAATTGGTTAGAACTGGTGATTGAACAGAATTGAATATGTGCAACGTAAGTCTTGATGCGAATTAGGTGATCATGCTCGATGTTTAGAAATCTGAGTGACGTGAGCTTGGGTAGAAATTTCCGTACAAACGAACAAATGGTTTGACCATAGGATTTGGGGAGAGCGTCGTGCAACGACCTTGCACGATGTGCCACGGACCAACGTGTAACTATGACCTTGTGAGCTGACCTAGCGGATAGGCGGACGACCCTATGCCGAGTGATTGAACCTGTGCGATGGCATTTACAGTATCGTCTGGATGGACGATAGACTTGGGAAAACAAGACTTAGAGTAGGACGGGGAACTGGGAGTGTGCGTGAACGACGACAAAATTGGCCCTAGACGAAGGGAATGATAGGGATGGATGATGCGCAAGTAAAGTTGGAATAACGAATTGAATCATTGGTCGAAAGACGTACTCGATGATAGTACAATACTTGGTCTCGAATCGGACGGGAATTACTTAGACTTGGTCGACTCCGCTAAGAAGAAATCATATTGATTTTGTTGGCAAGAGCACTTGAGAAGCGAATCGAATCATCTCGAGGACCGAGATAAACGATATGTGATACACACATGAGTTCGGTTTTAAATCGAAGTTAGCAAAGCGATCGGCAAATCGAAACAATCACGAGTAGCTTGTCCGACTTCGCTAGTCGCTAAGCTTGGTTGAAATGCACGTATTCTGGGGACGCCTTGAATGTGTGCATGATCCAAACTCAGCGATATGATGAACTCGAATACAGCTGCAAGTGGGTGTTAAGATGCACATGAACGAATAAGTGAGTTTGCCTCAGCCTACAACTTCATATTTGACGAATTACAACGCACCTCGTGCGACCGTTTCTGTCCCATGATACGTCAAAATAGCAACCGAGTCGAAGAAACGCTTGGATTGAATAAGAACCAACAACTCTGAAATGAATGAAAAGCCATTCAATAAAATCGGCCCAAACGTATACGACGCAAAACTTGGAAAGGTATCGAGTATAGTTCGGTGCCATAGAACGATAGAGCCGTTCGATAGGGATTGCCTAAGAAACACGACGACGCGAGTTAAGGAATGGTAGGATGACCTGCACTCAGGAAGTCTCGAGGACGAGACTTGTTTTGAGTGGTGTATTATGTAGTGACCCGCTCTGCCCCAGCGAAACGCCGATTCAAACGGCAAGTGCAACGACTCAAACGAGCCGTCGACCCGAAGAGTTGGCATCGACCTGATGAAGAATCGATGCAAGGCTTACATTGGCCCGTCAAGATGAATCCAGACTTAGACTTTCAAAGGCGCGCTCGGAGTATCGCTCGGCCGATACGAACATCGCTAAGGTGGGTAGCTCCGATGAACCCGTCTTTGCTTAGCCTAAACACATAATAATACGGATACTATCACTGAAATCGCTAGGCGATAACACCACGCATGCTAATAAATAACCCAACGCACCTAGCTAAGGGATTAATCCTATCTTGTATGCTTGTATAGAATATGGAAAAGAACATGGAAATGGTGAGAACTCTCGCACCGCGCTCCACGCTCGTGCTAAGGCACAAGCTTACGTTTACGTCTCTGATGCGTTCAAATAATGAAAACAATGAATGGTTTACAACAATAAAACGGGAAGACTATCAACATAGTCGTTCCGAGTAGAGTTTAGCAACATTGAAAGACTATAGGATCGATGGGTCGCCAAGGCGACTCCCACACGAGGAGTTGCAAAATGTATAAATGAATGAATGAACGAATAAGTGAATGAATGAATCAACAAATGAAAGAATGAATACATGAATGAATCGATGAACAAACGGACAAGTGAAACAAAGAAAAGAATGAATGAATGAAAGATAAGAGAGAAAAGAAATGGTTAGCGACAGGTGTGACGGGCACGTGCAACGGGGCTCGCTACCCGCGCTGTACGGACGCCAACCTGGTCGATAATGCATTGCGGCTAAGGGTTAGCCTATGATGATAATAATACGAAATGGTCGTGGACAAACGGCACGAGCGAGGGGTGGCGTATGCTGTGTCCGTAAAGAAAAGGGATTCCGCGGCATGATCAAAGGGGGGATATGTCGGCCTAGGCGGGATCAAAGTCATGGCTTACGGGCTGCCTGGGTGCGGACTCGGCCACCCGGGGGACGTAAGTGCAGGAGTATTTCAAGAGACTATCGGGGTGTGTGCCAGTCCTCACCCTATGCTAGTTGAGAAATACCACGGCTTGGATGTCCAAAATGGCTTGTGGTGCCAGCGACCGGTGCATATAGAGTTAAGTTGGGCTTTGCTAGTGGCGATCCACGTGCAAGTCCTTGTATTGAAATCAAAGTAGTCTAAGTTAACAAAATGAAGTGCCTTATGAATATACTTGAAATGTGACACACCAAATGAAAATGAGAAATTCATGCAAGTATAGATAACGTGCCTACGACGTGCTAGAATCCGAGGCAGGGACACGCACTTGACATCGAAAAGTTTATATTGAATTGTTGACTAACTTGGTTTACTTTGGACAGGGAAGGCCGGACGGTAAGTATGGGCAAGTCGTGCATTCATTTCCATGCACACACTTGAAATTTGGCAACACGAGATAGGTCATGAAATATACCATGAAACTGATCCTAAGGCAAGATTAGAAAGACAATGAATGATAGATGTTGCACAAAAGTAAATGGAACGTGTTTGATAATGATAGCGTTGTGGGCGAGCTAGCCTCCCCACCAGTGCATAACAATGTACTGATAACCCCACAGTTTGCTTGCAGGAAGCAGGAAACGTCGGCGGGTGCGGAGCTTTCCTCGAACGTGTTAAGGCGCGGAGCTATCTCTCGAGCCTTGGAGTGTTGCAAGGAGCTGGAGCACCATATACAGGACATAATGTATTGGAACATCGCAATGTATCATTCCATCTTGTAAGCCACTTGGCACGCCTTTTATGTTTCAGAGAGAGAGCTTGAGCGATTTGTAATATCGGCCTAGCGCCGCTTGTAAACTTCTTGAAAATTAATAAAGAGTTTGAATTCACTTCAACTTGTGTTCGTTTACTTTCCGCTGCAAATGGGGACACTCTGTGCGACTCTATAGCCTAGCTCAAATCGGCCGTTTCTGGACTTGGCCTTGCACGGGCGCAACCTAGGCCCGTGCGGCATCACGCCTTAGCAAGGACGATCGCTCCTACGGGAGCGGGTCGTGACAGGCTTAGCGCTGCATAGATGCACCGTACAGGAGGCAGCAAGCGGACGATGCTCACAGCATGGGTGTGGTGCTGGGTTGGCGTGCATAGGCGGCCGGGGTGGTGGCGCTGTGAGGGCGCTGGAGTCCGATCCAGCATCCGGTTGTGTCATACGACCACCGACACGGGGTTGCTTGGCTTTGCCCCGGGCGGTCGCATAGACAAGGCTTTAGGCCATGGCGAGGTGGTGTCTGAAGAAGACGAGGTTTTATGAGGAGATTATGTATGTTGCTATATGTAGGTTAATTTGGGTTAAAAAATATATGTAAAGGAAACAAGAGAGAGATCGTACTCCTCTGTCCATATATAGATGTGTAGGAAAAATCAGGGTGAGTCTATTAAGAGATATACATGAATCATTATTTATTCGTGATCTCTTTAGTTAAACCTTATGTTTTATATATTAAGTTATGACATAGTCAATTTCTTATTATTTATCTATTGCACCTATGTGGAAACTCTATAAATAAATAAATAAATAAATACACAAATCAAATATATATATATATATATATATATATATATATATATATATATATATATATATATATATATATATATATATGGATAAATCATAGATGCTCTACAAGCCTAATTTGGAAGTTGGTTTGACTTTGGTCAAATATAGACTAATGCCAACTAGGACTATATACAAATATTTCATATACATAGAAACTTCTATAAATAGAAATATATTAATTTAATAAAAATATATATAATATATATCCACATTAAGGTACTTTGATGCACCACATGCCTACATGGACTTGGATTTGGTTCAGGTCAGGTTTGGCTAGTTTAACATAATCGGATCTCTTAAAATGCCAATAATCTTAATAAATAAATAATTAATATCTTTATAGGGGTCAAGTCACAACTTTGACTAGTTTTCCTAGTTGGGACACTGTTATGGCTAGGCCTCCCCTAGCATGGCTACTACACTAGTCAAGGCACACGACTACACTTTCCATGCCAAAATTCCTAATCGATGTGCTCAAACTTAACCATGACTAAGGCCATAATTATATATAATATTAGGCAATTATAAATATAATCATATATATACAAAATTGTATTTAAATATATTGGCTCTATAGTATCCCAAAATAGGTTCAAAATAATTCTACTAAGTCATGGCGACCTAACATGGCTCTACCAAGTGAGGTTGGCTAGGTTAGGGTCCAAATATATTTTTTAATCAAATCGAACTCGAAAGGTCAACCCATGAGTCTCTTGTGCCATTCGCAAATAAATAGCACATGGAGGCTCGATTGAGTGGCAAATCCTTGGCATGTGTATATAGACTCAAAATGGGTCAAACCCATATATTAGCTCAAATAGTTTTGATCAATGTCGAGTCATGAACTCAAGTTGGAAGTTAGAATTACGGTAAATAATCAAATGACCTAAATTGACCCAATGTTGTGCGACGTTAAAAGAATGCTAGAAGACAAGTTTGGATGTGAGTTGATATATCAAATTGAAGGTCATCATGTCTACTACTAAACTCATGAATGATATTTCAAGAGATGAGCATGTCTTGTGCTCCAAGAATCAAAGACACGAAAAAGTACATCTATAATCATAATTAATAAGAAAATACAGTACAATAAATATACAATCATCTAATCGTATAAAATAAATAAAAATATCCCCAAAAATTAGGGTCCTTACAGACTGAGAGTTCACTGCAGCCAGCTGCGCACTGGCGAGGCATGAACTCTAAGTTGAAATAATTTCAAATATTCGTCAGTTTTCGGGTATTGTTGAAACTTTGTCCTAAATTCTTGATATTTTGATTCTTTTGAGTTGATTCATTAATAATTGTTGAAAATGGATAAGTTGATAGAGTATTAGGTAACATATCATTATTTGAGTCACGGAACCGAAAGTTCACTGCAGCCAGATATACTGGCGGGGCATGGATTCTAAGCAAAGTGATTTCAGATATATATATATATATATATATATATATATATATATATATATATATATATATATATATATATAATATATATGCTTCGGATACCCTAGAAACTATATCCTACTTTATATGATAATTGACTTTCCTTGAGTCACAAATCCTTATACTCTTACCTTGATTTGATACTAATGTCTCCTTGGTAGATCCCATACGTCTTTTCAGTCACTCTTTGCAGCTTCTCCTTCTTACATTTTATTGATTAATCATTTGATTTTCTCAATAGTATCGATTGTTGTAATTTTGATTCCGTCCCACCTGATTTTCTATTAATCAAAGTTAAATCTTAATCGTGTTTTGTCTAAACTTTGATCATGCCTATCTAATCATGATTTTCCTATTTTGCTCTATTTTTAATCGTGCTAATTTTTGATTTAGATCGTGCTTAGAAGATCGTGCCTTCATGATTTTATTCCTCTAAGTCGTAATTAAAATTCATGTCATCTCGTGCCTATTTAAATCCTTGATCATTATTAGATCGCGTTATTTCAACTCCTTGCATGTAATTATCTATCTTAATTAAACTTTGGTTCACTTCGTGCTTGACCAATTTTGATCATTATCGATCATGCCATCTTAATCGTTTATTTTGTCATGCTAAGTCATTTTGAATCAAATCTCTAATCATATCTAGATAATCCTGATCACGCCTATATGCTATAATGACTAAACTTTTGTACCTATCAATCATGTCGATGATTTGAATTCCATTTTGATCATTGCTAAGTGGCATTGGTCGTAACCATTTTTGTTCTATTTTCATCGCGCCTCAACATTGATTCGAGTCTTGCTTAGTTGATCGTGCTAAATAAATTACTCTTCTGGCCATGACTAGATTCGGTTCTGTGACATGTCTAACTTAGTTGCTCAGTCTCAAATTTATTTTGATTGCTTAACCACATCTTCTGTACCCCTTTGAATTTCGAGGACGAAATTTTCTAAGGGGGGACATTTGTAACCCCAATTTTTGAATAGTAGTATTTTCGTGATATTTTAAAATTTTGGGAAATAATTATTTGAAATGTATTTTTGAGATTATTAATTTCTTGATTTATATTAACTTTATTTTATGAAGAGAATGAGTTTTAATCTTTATTAAAGGGGTTTATGGAGAAGAAGGCTCTAGAATTTGGTTACATGGTTGATTATTAATCAACCAAGGCTTACAAACTGAATTGGAGTGCTCTCCAAGAATTGTAACAAACTTCTTAACAACTCTCTAAGTGTGCAAATACCAAATTGTTTAGGGTTCAGGTGTAAGACTACTCACCCTTTCTTTCTCCCATATAAGTATTGGATGGAGGAGAGAGAATCCTTAATTTTCTTTTCTGCTCGATTCTTCACGAGAGCTCTGAAGCTCTCGTTCCCAAACTCTTTTCCCCAATTTCGATCCCTAACCCTAATTTTCTTGATTGAGCAATGGTGAGGCCCTCCTCCAGCAGCAGCGGCAGCTGAGCCACTTTCTCACCGAAGCTAGGCGCTCCGTTCTTTCTCCAGTGGCATCAACAATGAGCAGACCAGCTTCTCCACCGTGAGCTTGCCACATCGACGAGCGACAATGAACAGATCGGTTTCCTCGACTCCCCGATGACGAACAACAGCAACCCGACGGCGTTCGGCATCTAGGCGGCACCGAGAAGCTTCTCTGGTGACTTTTCCAGTGGCGTTCGTCTTCCCAAACGACGACATCACGACTAGCCGGCGACTTCGTCTCCTTAGACGGATCCGTGTGTTGAACTTCGGCACTCGGCAGTACACTCCAGATCGGCTTCTCGACGACCTCTCCGACGATGGCATCTTCCTCAGCGACTTGACGACCACCTCTCGATGTTCTCCACCACAAGTTTGACGGCGGCGACGAGGTGAGCTCATTCTTGATTTTTGTGGAGAGTTAATCTTCTCTAATTCTGTTCACTCATCGATTTCATTTTTAAGTTCAGATCTGGGACGAAATTGTTGCGTTCTTGATGAAGCGTTGTGGCTTCCTTTTCTTAATGGAAGAGTAGGAGGTGGGGATGCAAGAACGGATTGATCAATCGAGATCGTAACAGATTTTTGAGATCGAAATTCTCGGGTAGATGTTGTCTGGACTCCTTTGATCCTCTAAGATGTTTCTTTCAGCAAATTTTTGAAGGACAGTACAGATTACTCTCGATATCTAATTGCTTTATTTTGTCACAAATCTGTTTGACGGAATGTCCCAGTAGGACCTAGAACTACAGCCTGACACGGGGAGATCGTGTTCGTCTTCATGGCTCTAGATCGGATTTCCTGTACTCAAGTAACATTCTAACCTCTCTAATGTCGAGTTTTACATCGTTTTGATTTTAGCTTTGATAAGAGTGTTGGGCAGGATCGGGATCGGGGGAAGATTGTGTTCGTGTCTCGTGTTTGTGTTCGTGTCCAATGACTGCGTTCGTGTCCAGTTAGTTCATGATTCAGTTGGGTTGTGTCTAGTGGGAAGGATCGCAGGAGGATCTAATGCAGTGACGGGATGGAGAAGTTGACGGGAGGGGGATTAAACTGATGAATTGGTTTTTCTATTGTTAAATTAGGTTGGTATACATTTTTCTAAGTCTTCATTGTATAACTGTCCTATTATTTAGTTTGGTTTACTTTGTGGAGATTTGTTTGAAAACCAGTTGTATTATCCCTTGTTTTAAGTAGTCGTTGGGTTTGAATGAAGAGGGGCAGGCTCTATGGTTGTTAGCTAAGTTGTGGAATAGCTGAAATTTGAATTATTGTAATAACATGTGGTGGTCGAGTTGGGTTTTGAATGTTTTAGCTTAGTTCAATTTGTAACTTAATATATTATGATCTACAGTTTGATGTGGTTGCTATATTTTGAATTTTGATATGAGAGAGAAGTATTGAATGGGAGATTGGGCTGCTGGACTATGTGAATATTATTTTGGTTGAGTCTTGTTTTTGTATGCAATGGTGCCTGGGTTTGTATATAACCTATTTTTGCTTTGATACTATAGTAGCATGGACTGATGCTTGGACAATGAAAGTTGGACTGAGTTGAGCAGCTTAATGATAGGTTTTGATATGGTAGCAGTATTGGTGATGGGTTGCGCTCAATACTATTTTAGTTGTTAGTCCGAGCAAGGTATAGATGGTTCTTGGGTTGCCAGGTCGGGTTAGCCATATATGAAAGTATTAGATGGCAGCATTATATATATAGAACTGGTATAATAATTACCAGCGTTACTCGGATGTTCCATGGTGGTATTTTGGTAAAAGAATTTCTCTGTATAATCAGTTGCATGTATATTGGTATATATCTCAGTAATTTTAAACTAATACTTATTACTGTAATAATTTTTGAATTCTACTTGCAGAATATTTAAAGGATGAGTATAGAGTGGCAAATTATGGGTATCAATTCATATTAACTAACTATTTAGAAACAATAAGCTAGTTGATGCCCTAATGCATAACCTTAACCCAATTGTACCTATTATCAGGAGGACATCCAGCTTTACTTCCTTTTCCGATCACCCTGAGCACGGCAAGCACTGTCACGACCCGCACCCGAATATTCGGACACGAGTACATAGGCCACGTCCAGCCTACACCGCAGTATCAGCGGTAGAACGTTGTCAAGTACCCAATAAATATTTTCAACATCTAGATGATCTATAACGACAATATGTACTCCAATCACAAACATCTAAGAAGATACGAATAAGAAGAGATAACAGTATCACTAGAACAACTAGAATCTACAAAATGATCATATGAGACAAGAATGTAACGGAGACAACCAATAACAAAACTAAAACAACTACCAGATCTAGAACTCGAAGACAACTCACGGTGAAAGAATATCGAGATCAGCCCCAGCTAGCATCATCCTGTAGTCCAATAATGTGGGGCATAATAATTCCTAAAATTTTGTCAACGTATCCAGTCAGGATGAGAACGAGTACATAAACTAACAGCAGTTCCAAATGAATTAACAAATTCTATAAGAGACAATTATAATGGAATACAAGATGAAATATCAAGACTAGATTATAAACAGGATATGTAAAACTGGATATCATGTCAGGGTATGAAACGCTGGAATGTAAACTGTACAAAAATATTTGATGTATAATGTAAACGTAAACATTGCCTTGAGATATTAGTGCGTTATGTGATCGGCTTGGGTCGGGATCAGGATGTTCTATTTGACCGGCTATGAATCAGAAAATATAAGAAAATAAGACCAGGTCGGCCACAACGGAAAGCTATGAGGCAAGTAGTATCAAGTCAGGCTACACCCTACGTGCAATGAGGATGGAGCTATGATGCAAGAAGTAACAGGAATGCAGGAGGGGTATTGATCACATAACCACTAATAACTCCATATCCCTGAATAGTATATGGATTCGGACATATCACGTAATGACATAGGATTCTTCAAGAGGGTAGCTAATCCCCTCAAAAATTGGCGTCTATACAAGTACAAGAAAAACAAGATCGAACAATGTACCAATATACCATGGTAAACCAGGAATAACATCTCATGACAGGATCCGACGTATACTAGTCTGTGTACCATCGTACTGGAAATCAAGTAAAATACTACAACTGAATCGGATATAGCAGATATTAAGACAATGAAAACTATTAGAGAATGTACTCGCCTCATTTTAGTTGGAAGTTGACGTGCACGATACGAACATATCGACACGGAATAGGTATGATGCTAAGCTCCACAAGTGTCATACCCCAGAACCAGAATACTGGAGAGCGGGGGCAGACATAGCCAGCTACGTATATGAAATGGATTCCATCTCGCGATACGGTCACGGCTGTCTAGATACATGAGGGTTTACTACAAGCCAACAGTCTCTTAAGGTCATGAACAAGCCTAGTGTCTTAATCACAAGCATGTAAGTAAATGTTACAAGATGTAAGATCACCAAATATACAATAGTAAGGCGTCCCATACATTACATATTCAGTTGATCATGAAGCTAGTCGTTACAAAATGTTAGGACTAGCAAGAGTTTAGTCATACATGATCAACCCTAGGATCTGTCAATCATGTTACAGCCCGTAGGCAGACAGTAAGTAAGTGCAATCGAGCTAAACAGGTGCTCGTCGGCTAAACGCCTCAAAAGAATATTTTTACAATAGAGTGGGAGAGCCAAAAATAACCCACTCGTTGCCCTGGTTACGCCTGGTGGTCACCATCGGGCTGGAAAGTTGGTAGATCCTCTGGAGCTGCTCCGAAATCTGGCCATACAAAACCAGCTGGGTCAGATCCCAGAAAGAGCAAGTGCTACAAAGGAAGCTTCACTTAGGAACTAAAACCAGCAATTATCACATAAGATAATAATATATAGTAAAACTGGAGAAAATATAACATCACGAGGATATACGGTAAGATAACCATGGGACCATTCAGATAACCAGGTTACAATCCTTAAACCAAACAAGGACCAGAATTGTAACCCTTCGTCTGAATCGAACATGGTTTCTCCCATTTATCAGCTAGATGATATAAGAAAATCAAGTCATGAAACAATCTTGTGCAGGATCAAGACAAGACAGGTTATTCCTCATTCAATCAATCACGGCCAAGCAATGAGTACGGCTTGATACTTTAACTAACTAGGGTTATCACAGGCCTAGTTACTAGGGTTATCACAGGCCTAGTTACTAGCAAGATGCAGTGAGATTATTCCACAGCCACAAGCCCTGCAGACCATCCAGGTTACCCAGGTCAAAAGATTAGGGTTGAATTCAGGTGGGTACATCGCCCAGGAAACGCATGTACCCTTAGGTAGCTTGAAGGGTGCAACACATGACAGTATGCTGGAAATGTGCCCTACTCGACGGTAGGCTACAGATCCCAGGCGCGCCCAGGTAACGGGATTGCCTGTAGCTGAGAGATCTCTTTATGACTAATGTATTAATCTAGTTATTAGCCTTAGTCCATTTTAGTAGGTACTCCTGACCGTGGTACTCAGGAGTCCCCTCCTAGACATGATGCAAGACAGGACTGGATTATTTGTACAAGCACAATCGCCCATGGTGTCCGAGTTAATTATACTGGTCATATCATGTCAGATAGCCGTCGCAACAGCTTATCAAGATATATCATGTCAGGTTATCATGCCAATAAGTGTACTTGTCAGGAGTGCGCCACGATGGGCCACTATCAGGTCATGTCATGTCTACTTGTCACACCATGTCATGTACAATTGCCATTTCAATCATGTCAATCAAATCGTGATTTATCAAGTTCAGGACAAAAGGCGTAAGGATATAAAATGGGCATAAAAATATACAATAGGGGGGTCACAAGACATGGACAAATAATAATAAAATAATAGTACACAGGACTATTGGAGAACCATGCGGCTCAGGCATATGCGGCCAAAGAAGGAATCCTTGCGGGAGCAGCTCATGCGGCTAACGGCGGAAGCAGTTAGAAGCCCATGCGGCCTGCCGGGGAGAAGTTCCATGCGGCTGAAATGAATTGGGTCCATGCGGCGGAGAGAAAGGCAAGCTCATGCGGCAGGAAGGGGGGACAGCATATGCGGCTATGGAAAGAGGGAAGCGCATGCGGCTGGGGCAACAATCCATGCGGCAGGAAGATTGGCGCTTATGCGGCTAAGTGGGCAGTTCATGCGGCAGGGACAGGAGCGGAGCCATGTGTCTAAAAGTGTGCGCTTATGCGGCTCACGAGGGAAGGGCTCTTATGCGGCTGGAATAGACTCGGGTTCATGCGGCCCGCAGAGCAAGAGCTATGTGGCTGAACCGAGTCGAGTCCCATGCGGCCAGGGAATAAAAAAATTTATGCGGCTGGGAATGAACTTCTCATGCGGCTGGACTGGGAAGCTCAGTCATGCGGTTTAAGTAAGAAGGACTACATGCGGCTGGACGGAATACTTGCCGCATGAACTTGTCATGCGGTCAAGTCTAGGCAATAGAGCATGCGGTTAGAACAGTGAGCATAAGCGGCTGGAAAGACTTGCCGTATGAATGTTCATGCGGTCAAGTGCTGCCATGCGGCTCGGACTGTGCTTCTTCTCCAAATTTCTGAGAAGAAGTACACCATGAAGCCATGGCTTCCAAGCTGCATAAAACCTTCATCCGGGGTCCAAATCTGAACTTCAATAGGTCAAAATGGGGCAGAATAAAATGCTCTACAACATGGAACCATCAAAACTCAGAAATAACAGGATTAAGTTGATCAAAATCTAAGAATTTTGAAAATAAAATAAACTTAGATCTACAAGAATCTAGCCATGGAAAGTGGAAATGCCAAGTACTAAAGTAAGTTAAAATGCTGTAAGGAAGGGAATGAAGCAATAAATTTGGAGTTCCTCCATGAAACAAGTTGCACTTGCCTAGACCTCTCTCTCTCTCTCTCTCTCTCTCTCTCTCTCTCTGGTAGGTGAAGAAGTAAATGGAAGAAGAAGAAGAGGTTAATGAAGAGAGAAAAAGAAGAATAGGTAATAAATGGTAGTGGTGGTGGTAGGTAGGAGGTTCACCCTTGGTTCATAATGAACCAAGCAAACCGAGCCAAGCCGAACCAACCCAAGAATAAACCAAGCCACGAAGAAGCTAAGCAAGAAATCATGTAATACAAGATAAAATACGTACACGTATTCCAAAAATACGTAATATGAACCACATGCATTACACTCTACCCACCTTAAAAGAATTCCGTCCTCGAAATTTTATTAAGAGGCTAGAGAGAAGAGGACAAGCTATATTAATCACAAGCAAGCTATAACTAGGCAGGCAATCACTCATTCAAGCAAGGAACCGAAGGTATGAGGCATAAGGAAGACATTATACCTCACGAGTCGAACAAGTCGGGATATCGCGGTCGGATATCATCCTCATGCTCCCATGTTGACTCACCCAAAGAGTGATGACCCCAAGCGACTCGGACTAACTTCATAGTCTTGTTCTTGAGTATCTTCTCTCTTCGGTCCAATATGGATACGGGCCTCTCCTCATACGAAAGGTTGGTACCAACAACCAATTTCGAATGATCCAGGATATGGCTCGGGTCTGGGATATACGTCGTAATTGGGATACATGGAACACATCATGCACCTCGCTTAGCGACGGCGGAAGAGCGAGACGATAGGATACATCACCTACTCGCTCCAGGATATCGAATGGCCCTATATACCGAGGACTAAGCTTTCCCCGTACGCCGAAACGAATGACGCCACGGTTAGGCGAAATCCACAGGAATACATGGCCACCGACAGAAAACTCGAGAGGGCGCCAATGAGAATCGGCCCAATGGCGCTGGCGATCTTGGGCAACTCGAAGATGACCCCGGACTCTCCTGACTACTTCAACTGTCTGGGCAATCATTTTTGGACCAAGCATCTGCCTCTCTCCGACATTATCCCAGGCTAACGGGGATCTGCACTTCCTACCATACAGTGCCTCGAACGGTGCCATCTGGATACTAGCTTGGAAGCTGTTGTTGTACGAGAAATCCACCAGGTGCAAGTGATCTTCCTACGAACCACCGAAGTCAAGTGTACAGGACCGCAACATGTCTTCAAGAGTCTGGATCGTGCGCTCCGACTGGCCATCTGTCTGCGGATGATATGTTGAACTGAACTGGAGATGAGTTCCAAAACTCTCCTGCAGGCTACGCCAAAAGTGCGACGTGAACCTTGAATCTCGGTTCGAAGTGATACTGACTGGCACTCCGTGCGACCTGACAATCTGTCGAAGATACATCTCTGCTAACTGAGCTGTCGACTGACCAACTCTGAACGGAAGAAAGTGAGCTACCTTCGTGAGCCTGTCAACTATAACCCGAATAGCATCTCGACCAGCTGGGGATCTAGGCAATCCGGTCACAAAATCCATGGTCACATGTTCCCACTTCCATTCTGGAATCGGCAAGGGCGGAAGAAGTCCAGCGGGCCTCTGATGTTCAGCCTTAACTTGTTGGCAGACTAAACAACGAGAGACAAACCGGGCTATCTCCCTTTTCATGCCATTCCACCAAAAGTGCTGCCGGATATCACGGTACATCTTCATACCGCTCGGATGAATGGAATATTGAGAACTGTGCGCTTCCGGCATGATTTTATGTCTGATATCTCCACTGGGTACACAAAGACGCTTACCATGCCTAAGTGTACCGTCTTCATGAAGGCATAACTCTGGTCTTCGTCCTGCCTCACACTCTGCTCTGAGCCGCTGAAGCTTGGAATCTGCTGACTGCGCCATCCGGATCCTCTCGACTATAGTGGACTGAACTTGCATGCTGGCCATCAATGCTAAGGGAGAACAACTTCGATACCCATCTTCTGAAGATCTGCTAACAGCTCCGGTTGCGCTGTTATGAAATAAACTCCGGCTCTCCTGCTCAATGCATCTGCAACGACATTGGCCTTCCCGGGATGATACTGCAAGTTGACATCATAATCCACAAGAAGCTCCAGCCACCTCCTCTGACGCATGTTAAGATCCTTCTGGGTGAAAATATACTTCAAGCTCTTATGGTCGGTGAAAATTTCCACCCAATCTCCGTACAAGTAGTGCCTCTACAACTTAAGTGCAAACACTACTGCTGCCAGCTCCAAGTCATGGGTTGGGTAATTCCTCTCATGATCACGAAGTTGTCGTGATGCATAAGCTATTACCTTCCCATGCTGCATCAGAACACATCCTAGGCCTCTGCCTGAAGCATCACAATATACTGAGAATACTTCGGTTCCATCTAGAAGCACGAGAATGGGAGCCGTCATCAAGCCTCGCTTCAACTTCTCAAATGAATCCTGACACTCAGCCGTCCAAGCAAACTGTACCTCCTTGCAGGTCAATTGGGTCAATGGCGCTGAAATCCGAGCAAAATCTGAAACAAACCGCCGGTAGTAGCCGGCCAATCCAAGAAAATTGCGAACCTCTGCAACTGTGCTGGGCACTGGCCATGACTCAATAGTCACGATCTTCTGGAGATCTACTTCTACTCCTCCTCGAGTAATGATGTGACCCAATTACGAAATACGATCGAGCCAGAACTCGCATTTACTGAACTTGGCATACAACTGGTGCTCCCTG
The DNA here is from genome assembly GCA_029216955.1 of Iris pallida. Lineage (NCBI taxonomy): Eukaryota > Viridiplantae > Streptophyta > Magnoliopsida > Asparagales > Iridaceae > Iris > Iris pallida. Next base: position 315,769 of record JANAVB010028442.1, read on the forward strand.
AGAGTCTTAAGAACCACACGGAGATGCTGCTCATGCTCCGCCTCACTCCTGCTATAGACCAGGATGTCATCCAAGAACACAATCACAAACTGATCCAAGTAAGGCATGAAAATACGATTCATGAGATCCATGAATACCGTCGGCGCATTGGTTGCTCCAAAGGACATAACATGGAACTCCCAATGCCCATACCTCGATCTAAAAGCTGTCTTCGGGATGTCCTGCTCTCTGACCCTGATCTGGTAATATCCTGAGCGCAAGTCGATCTTCGAGAATACTGATGCCCCCTTGAGCTGATCAAACAAGTCGTCTATCCTCGGAAGAGGATATCTGTTCTTGATTGTCACTGAGTTCAAGGTACGATAATCAACACATAACCTAGACGTACCATCCTTCTTTTTCTCAAGAAGCATCGAGGCTCCCCAAGGCGATCCACTAGCACGAATGAATCCCTTGGCTCGAAGTTCTTCAATCATCTTGTACAATATCTTCAACTCTGAAGGCGCCATCCTGTAGACTCTTTCTGATACCGGGGCTGTCCCGGGAATCAAGTCGATGGTGAACTCGATCTCTCGCTCTGGCGGCATACCTGGAAGCTCTTCTAGGAAAACATCTGGAAACTCTTCGACTATCCGGGGCAACTGCACTGCTGCTACCGCCATCCGCAACACTGGAGTAGAAGGCTCAACTGCGCCTCTGGAAAATGAAAACTCTGGCTCTCCTGGAATGCTAAAAACAACCCTACCAATATGGCAGTCTATTCTAGCATACTGGTTCCTCAACCAATCCATCCCTAGGACCACATCATAATCGGTCATCGAAAATTCTATCAATCTAGCAAAAAATTCCTTACCGCTAACTACGATCCGACATGAGGAAAACACCCTATCGACTCCCACAAGTCCGTTACCAGTAAGTATATTGAGCCTTACTGATAATGACTCGGGCTCCAATCCTATCCGTGTCGCAAATCGTGCAGACATAAAAGAATGCGATGCACCAGAATCAAATAAAGCTGAAGCTGAAAAGGAGTTGACGAGAATAGTACCTGCCACTACCTCTTCTGATGCCAATCCTTCCTCTGCGGTCATCACCATAGCATGACCATGCCCTCGGGGTACTGGTCCCCTCTGCTGAAATCCTTGCTGCCTATTCTGACTTAAGGCTTGGGCCTGAGTATGCTGCTGGGGGTTCTGCTGCTGGAACATCTGGGACTGAGGTGGCAAGGGCCTCGGCAATGGATACTGCTGCTGCTGGACCGGAGCTGGTCCTCTCACCGAAGACCTAGAAAGGTTGGACGATGATGAACCACCCCTATTCGGGCAGGATCCAACCCTATGGTCTGGCGCTCCACAAGCCATACACAATCCCTGTTCCCTACGGCACTCTACCACTACATGGCCTGGCTTCCCACAATGAGAACATCCCACTGCGGAAGACTGCTTCTGTTTCTGCTATTGAGGGTGCGTCAGAGCTGAATGCTGAACAGACGTCACTTAGGCCGCCCGCTTCGGAGCTCCAATGGTCAAAGCCCTGGCTGCCGAGGCTGGTGCTGAAGACTGATTCATCTGGTCGTGGGATCTCTTTCGACCTCCGGCCCTATCCACAATCCTCTGGGAGGTATACTCATGCCTCCTAGCTGCTCTCAAGGCTGCATCAAAAGTCTGATGCTCAAACTGCTCAACTGTCAATAGAATCTCCAGGTGAAGCCCCTGCTGGAATCGCTGGGCTCTATCATACTCGGTTGCCACCAAGGTGGGAGCAAACCGACTGAGTCTCGAAAACTCGGCCGCATATCCGTCGACCATCCTGTCCATCTGCTTCAGATTGGTGAACCGGGTCTGTAGATCATACCGAGCTACATCATCAAAATACTTGGTCTGGAATCTCTCTCTGAACATCGCCCAAGTAATGGGTGCTACTAATCCAACGGCCTGAGCCGCCCACCAGCTGCGGGCAAGATCTAACAACTGCAGGCGCACTACGACCACCTTCTCTTTCTCTGGGGTCTTGGCTGCTTCTAGAATCACCTCTGTGTCTTGAAGCCAAGCATCTGCAGCGATAGCATCTTCACTACCGTCAAAGAAGGGAGGGTTCAAGCGCTTGAAGCTGTTGGCCGCGCTGTTACCCTGACGACCTCCTCTGGTCAGAGCATCCGTCACTGCCTGGTGCAAGGCATCTCTTCGACGATCTTGGAAAGCTATCAAGGTCCTGACGAGTCCTACCAAAGTGCCATCATCAGGTTCTACAGGCTGAACTGGCTGGAGTGGTGGCTCTCCGCCAGAAGTCACGACTCTGGAGGCTACTCCGAAATGCTGGGCCTGATCTCCAGGTTGCTGCTGGTCCTCGGAAAATGCTCCGCCTTGCTGACCGGCAGGTCCAGGAACGATGCCGCTGAAGAAGAAGACATGGAAAACAAAAAGGAAGGACCAAGACAGATCAACGATACAAGCATTTGATCAGGACAAGAATCCAGGGATTCAGAAGATACGAGCAGAGAACAAGGGCGAATACTGATTGAGATATCTATTCGGTAAACCCTCATATATCTTGATTTACAAGACCTGCATGGGCCACCACTTAAACCATGTCACGCCCCAGAACCAGAATACTGGAGAGCGGGGGCAGACATAGCCAGCTACGTATATGAAATGGATTCCATCTCGCTATACGGTCACGGCTGTCTAGATACATGAGGGTTTACTACAAGCCAACAGTCTCTTAAGGTTATGAACAAGCCTAGTGTCTCAATCACAAGCAAGTAAGTAAATGTTACAAGATGTAAGATCACCAAATATACAATAGTAAGGCATCCCATACAGTACATATTCAGTTGATCATGAAGCTAGTCATTACAAAATATTAGGACTAGCAAGAGTTTAGTCATACATGATCAACCCTAGGATCTGTCAATCATGTTACAGCCCGTAGGCAGACAGTAAGTAAGTGCAATCGAGCTAAACAGGTGCTCGTCGGCTAAACGGCTCAAAAGAATATTTTTACAATAAAGTGGAAGAGCCAAAAATAACCCACTCGTTGCCCTGGTTACGCCTGGTGGTCACCATCGGGCTGGAAAGTTGGTAGATCCTCTGGAGCTGCTCTGAAATCTGGCCATACAAAACCAGCTGGGTCAGATCCCAGAAAGAGCAAGTGCCACAAAGGAAGCTTCACTTAGGAACTAAAACCAGCAATTATCACATAAGATAATAATATATAGTAAAACTGGAGAAAATATAACATCACGAGGATATACGGTAAGATAACCATGGGACCATTCAGATAACCAGGTTACAATCCTTAAACCAAATAAGGACCGGGATTGTAACCCTTCGTCTGAACCGAACTTGGTTTCTCCCATTTATCAGCTAGATGATATAAGAAAATCAAGTCATGAAACAAACTTGTGCAGGATCAAGACAAGACAGATTATTCCTCATTCAATCAATCACGGTCAAGCAATGAGTACGACTTGATACTTTAACTAACTAGGGTTATCACAGGCCTAGTTACTAGCAAGATGCAGTAAGATTATTCCACAGCCACAAGCCCTGCAGACCATCCAGGTTATCCAGGTCAAAAGATTAGGGTTGAATTCAGGTGGGTACATCGTCTAGGAAATGCATGTACCCTTATGTAGCTTGAAGGGTGCAACACATGACAGTGTGCTGGAAATGTGCCCTACTCGACGGCAGACTACAGATCCCAGGCGCGCCCAGGTAACGGGATTGCCTGTAGCAGGGAGATCTCTTTATGACTAATGTATTAATCTAGTTATTAGCCTTAGTCCATTTTAGTAGGTACTCCTGACCGTGGTACTCAGGAGTCCCCTCCTAGACATGATGTAAGACAGGACTGGATTATTTGTACAAGCACAATCGCCCACAGTGTCCGAGTTAATTATACAGGTTATGTCATGTCAGGTAGCCGTCGCAACAGCTTATCAAGATATATCATGTCAGGTTATCATGCCAAGTGTACTTGTCAGGAGTGCGCCACGACGGGCCACTATCAAGTTATGTCATGTCTACTTGTCACACCATGTCATGTACAATTGCTATTTCAATCATGTCAATCAAATCGTGATTTATCAAGTTCAGGACAAAAGGCGTAAGGATATAAAATAGGCGTAAAAATATACAATAGGGGGGTCACAAGACATGGACAAATAATAATAAAATAATATTACACAGGACTATTGGAGAACCATGCGGCTCAGGCATATGCGGCCAAAGGAGGAATCCTTGCGGGAGCAGCTCATGCGGCTAACGGCGGAAGCAGTTAGAAGCCCATGCGGCCTGCCGGGGAGAAGTTCCATGCGGCTGAAATGAATTGGGTCCATGCGGCGGAGAGAAAGGCAAGCTCAGGCGGCAGGAAGGGGGGACAGCATATGCGGCTACGAAAAGAGGGAAGCGCATGCGGCTGTGGCAACAATCCATGTGGCAGGAAGATTGGCGCTTATGCGGCTAAGTGGGCAGTTCATGCGGTAGGGACAGGAGCGGAGCCATGTGGCTAAAAGTGTGCGCTTATGCGACTCACGAGGGAATGGCTCTTATGCGGCTGGAATAGACTCGGGTTCATGCGGCCCGCAGAGCAAGGGCTATGCGGCTGAACCGAGTCGAGTCCCATGCGGCCAGGGAATAAAGGAATTTATGCGGCTGGGAATGAACTTCTCATGCGGCTGGACTGGGAAGTTCAGTCATGCTGTTTAAGTAAGAAGAACTACATGCGGCTGGACGGAATACTTGCCGCATGAACTTGTCATGCGGTCAAGTCTAGGCAATAGAGCATGCGGCTAGAACAGTGAGCATAAGCGGCTGGAAAGACTTGCCGCATGAATATTTATGCAGTCAAGTGCTGCCATGCGGCTCGGACTGTGCTTCTTCTCCAAATTTTCGAGAAGAAGTACACCATGAATCCATGGCTTCCAAGCTGCATAAAACCTTTATCCGGGGTCCAAATCTGAACTTCCATAGGTCAAAATGGGGCAGAATAAAATGCTCTACAACATGGAACCATCAAAACTCAGAAATAACAGGATTATGTAGTTCAAAATCCAAGAATTCCGAAAATAAAATAAACTTAGATCTACAAATATCTAGCCATGGAAAGTGAAAATGCCAAGTACTAAAGTAAGTTAAAATGCTGTAAGGAAGAGAATAAAGCAATAAAATTGGAGTTCCTCCATGAAGCAAGTTGTACTTGCCTAGACCTCTCCCTCTCTCTCTCTGGTAGGTGGAGAAGTAAATGGAAGAAGAAGAGGTTAATGAAGAGAGAGAAAGAAGAATGGGTAATAAATGGTAGTGGTGGTGGTAGGTAGGGGGTTCACCCTTGGTTCATAATGAACCAAGCAAACTGAGCCAAGCCGAACCAACCCAAGAATAAACCAAGCCACGAAGAAGCTAAGCAAGAAATCATGCAATACAAGATAAAATACGTACACGTATTCCAAAAATACGTAATACGAACCACATGCATTACACTCTACCCACCTTAAAAGAATTCCGTCCTCGGAATTTAATTAAGAGGCTAGAGAGAAGAGGACAAGCTATATTAATCACAGGCAAGCTATAACTAGGCAGGCAATCACTCATTCAAGCAAGGAGCCGAAGGTATGAGGCATAAGGAAGACATTATACCTCACGAGTCGAACAAGTCGGGATATCGCGATCGGATATCATCCTCACGCTCCCATGTTGACTCACCCAAAGAGTGATGACCCCAAGCGACTCGGACTAACTTGATAGTCTTGTTCTTGAGTATCTTCTCTCTTCCGTCCAATATGGATACGGACCTCTCCTCATACGAAAGGTTGGTACCAACAACCAATTCCGAATGATCCAGGATATGGCTCGGGTCCGGGATATACCGTCATAATTGGGATACATGGAACACGTCATGCACCTCGCTTAGCGACGGCGGAAGAGCGAGACGATAAGATACATCTCCTACTCGCTCCAGGATATCGAATGGCCCTATATACCGAGGACTAAGCTTTCCCCGTACACTGAAACGAATGACGCTACGGTTAGGCGAAATCCTCAGGAATACATGGTCACCGACAGAAAACTCGAGAGGGCACCGATGAGAATCGGCCCAATGGCGCTAGCGATCTTGGGCAACTCGAAGATGACCCCGGACTCTCCTGACTACTTCAACTGTCTGGGCACTCATTTTTGGACCGAGCATCTGCCTCTCTCCGACATCATCCCAGGCTAACGGGGATCTGCACTTCCTACCATACAGTGCCTCGAACGGTGCCATCTGGATACTAGCTTGGAAGTTGTTGTTGTACGAGAACTCCACTAGGTGCAAGTGATCTTCCTACGAACCACCGAAGTCAAGTGTACAGGACTACAACATGTCTTCAAGAGTCTGGATCGTGCGCTCCGATTGGCCATCTGTCTGCGGATGATATGCTGAACTGAACTGGAGATGAGTTTCCAAACTCTCCTACAGGCTACGCCAAAAGTGCGACGTGAACCTTGAATATCGGTCTGAAGTGATATTGACTGGTGTAGGTCCTAAAAAATCAAGTTGCACACATCAAAAAAGTCAGAAAATCAAGAAATACAACTTTCAGATGAACTGCACAGACATCAGATTGCGCATCCTTCAGATTGTGCACGCTAGACTGCGCACACTCCCAAGCGCGTAGGCTGACGTGGCAAATCACCATCATTACCTGACACAAATCAAATCTTCTGACAGCTGACAGCACGGAGAATGAGGCGACCGTTCGTTTAATCGTACAGTACGGCACTCGAGGACAGCTGGCAGCGCAACCCATGTTGGCACAATCTATTTTGGCGTAAACCATTCCTGCGCAGTCCAAGTCTGCGCAATCCAATGTCAGCGTAATTCAGTGTGCACGTTCTATCAACACCAATGACAAAATACACGTGGCATTCATGCCATCAATTGCTCATTACGTGGCAACCGTCTATGCACGATCATGCGTATTTCAATCAAATGCTGCCATGTGTCCAAGACAGTTGGCCCATGATCCAGCAACTGCCTGCACAGTCCATTGTTGCGCAATCCAACTGCTGCGCAATCCATCATGCGCAGTCCAGAATAACTAAAAGTTAGTTATTTCTCAGAACTCTATAAATAGAGTTTCAAGTCTCCATTCAAGGGGATCAAGGATCAGAGATCAGAGATCAAATTATAGAGAGATCAAAGAGTCCATGAGTTCTTGTCCAAGTGTTGCTGCATTCTTCCGAGGCTTTTGCCTTCAATTTTCGAGGCTTTTTGCCTTCAAATTCCAGAGTTATCTTCAACTTCAGAGGCTTTGTCTTCAGAGTTCATATCGTCCAAGGGATAAAGCAATCGTCTTCTAGATTGGATTTCTAAAGTTATACTTTTCCAGAATTCAAATTGTAATCTTTTACAAAGTTTGTATCAATAAAGTTCTACAACTTTTGTTTTTGCAAACAAAATGGCGACTCTGCTGGAGACGACTTTCTCCTCCGACGAGGAAGTGACAACTCAATGTGACGTAGCGTCTATCGAAAAGACGCAGAAGACACTGGTTGTGAAGATCAATCAGACAGCCTACGAGGCTATGATCAACTCCAAGACCACTCCTCGCACTACAACCACTTCTGCCACAAGCAAAGTGCATCCAGTGTGGGTCCCAAAGACTACTGCGCAGCCTATTGATGTTGCCAATAAGACTTCTGCGCAGTCTGCCAGCAAGACTGTTGCGCAGTCCAAAGTTTCTGTTATCAAGCCTGCAGCACAATCTGACTCTGCTACTGCTGCGCAATCTGCTATTGCCAGTACACAGAAGACTTCATATGCTGCCTTAGCCAAGTACAAGACTCCTATGCCCCTGGCGCAATTGGCTGCCAATCTGTCTGCGCAATCCAATGCTCCAGCATCCAGAATCCACCCTAAGCACTCTGTAGCAAGAACTTCTGATGCGTAAACCACAGTTTCTGTGACCAAAACCAGTACGCCAACCATTCATGCGCAAACTGCTCCTGCGCAATCCAATAGTGACAGCCTTTTGGCTAGACTCTCTTCTTCTCATAACAAGGGAAAAGGCTCTGCTCCTCTTTCCAAACACACTATTGCTCCTGTGCAATCTACTGGGGGTAGTCCTTTGGCTATTCCTCTTCCTCTTCAAAATAAAGAAAAAGGCCCGTTGGTCTTTTCTCAAACTTCCTTATCTCATGACTTGGAAGACAATAGAGGGAAACGCTCTTTAGCTAACCCTTCTTCACAAAGCAAAGGAAAATGCCCTTTGGTCTTTTCTCAATCTTCTTCAGTTTTTACCGAAGAAGATCAATCTGAACGTACCTCGGCACCAATCAGTACTAGAACTCTTTCAAACAAGGATTCTTCTTTCCTTTATGACAAAAGCACTTGTACTGACCAAAGAGGTATTCTGCCTACCCTGGTAGCAGAATTCCAGGACCTCCCAACTCTCAAGATTTCCCGTTCCAGGCAAGGAAAACTGCTAGTGTCTCAAACAGAAACCCCTGGAGGCGAGTTTGCAGATCTAAGGATTTATCTCAATAGACCTACTTCGGTGAAACACAAACAACCAATGTCGAAGACCAAATATCATCAAAAACAAATCTCCAGGGTTAAAAATCCCGACACTTATACCAATGAAGTGAGCACTTCCATGTACACTCAAGGGACTAAACATTTGAAGAATCGGAATCATGTTCCGAACATTATCAAAGAACATATCCCTCAAAGTTTTTCTCATCCTGCTGTTGTTTTCGATCTCCGAGAACATCTCAGACAAAAATGAGACAATGTTTCAATACCTCCAGTTCAACCATATGATCATCATTGCAACCACAAAGTCATCATCCAATGTTGTTGTCAAACAACAAAACGATCTGTCTTCGATCGTCTGACTTTTGCTAAATCTGAAGTTATGTCAGAAGAAGATGAAATCTTGTATGCTTCTGTTAACATGACTTCCCGAGACACTGGGGGTAGAAGGTCCTCTAAGCATGGCAAACCTCGTAAACCAAGCCAACGGTATTTAGAATTACTCCAAAAATCTTCTGAAGGAGTGTTTCGACATACCCGTTCTCGAAGCCGAGATACAATCGGTCAAAGGAATCTTCCTCAGAACCCTTCAGGTTATTTTCCTACTTCTCAGTCAGGAGACGATTCTTTCTTCGACTATGATGCATACAGCAAAAGTTCTGAACAGACAGTGTCTTCCACTGTACCAAAAGAAGTGACAGCATATGTTGTCAATGAAGATCCAAATGCTTCAACGTCCACAAATCAGGAACAGCGAATCGATGCACTGGAAGACAAGCTAAAAACCATGGCTGAAATGGTTGCTAGTATGCATTCTATCATAGTAGCACAACATGCCCTACCACCAACTGTACCTGCTGTGAGTCCAGAGATCATAGCATCTTCAGTACCTGCCAATACTGGGCTGGGGGTAGTGTCTCCACAAATGCTTCATGTACAAGTACAAGTTCAAACTACACCTAGTCAGTCAGGAGCTGGGGGTAGTGCTTACAATGCTGTTCCTCCTCCTACCACTCTAACTCAACCTGCTCCTTCTTCATCATTTGAAGACGCCAATGAAGCTGTCAAACTCTTGCGAACCCAGTTCGAAGCTTTCAAAGAGAAAGACAACTTGCAAAGATTGGAGATCAAGCAGCCTTATCCAGTTGAATAGAAAGAAGTCTCATTCCCACCGAAGTACAAGATCCTAACGATTTCTTTGTTTGATGGTAGTACTTCTCCTAGTCAGTTCATCAATCATTTTGAGGTAATGACCATTCAACTCCAGCCAAATGACGCTCTTCCTACCAGAGTGTTCGTCGGTTGTTTAGCCGGCGTAGCATATGACTGGTACAGAAGTTTGCCCGATGGTTGTATCACTTTCTTTTCAGGTCTCAAGCAAATCTTCCTGGAACGGTTCTATGAAGGATTCAACGACATGACTATGTCGGCTCTCAACAAAATCAAACAGAAACACAATAAAACTGCTGAGAATTTCATCGAACGGTTCCACCGTGAAGCCTTGAAGATGCCTCCCGGGACTCCAGCTGCTGTCACTATAGATACTTGTAAGGCAAATCTTTTGCCTATTATCAGCATGTGGACAGGATCTACCCAGTTCTAGGATTGGCCTTCATTTATTGTCAATGCCAAAGCTACGGAAGTGAGTGCTGAAAAATTCAAGCAATTGGGGGTACAGATGTCTAACCCCGATCGAGATGAGGACCAGACATCAGGTGGTAGCAACCGCCAGAACAATCGTAAAGCAAAAGAGACTTTGAATATCAATCTGAACAAGAATAAAGAATCTTTGGCTGTCAATGTGGCTCCGCCTACATCCACTTCTACTCCTTCTGTACCTCCACCGAGGGAACCTCGTCCGAAAGTAGAATATTCCTTCGACGAAAATGACACTACAAGCATTTTTGATTGCTTACTCAAAAGCAACAAGATTCAGCTCCCAGACCCAAAGAAACCTGATGAAGTCGGTAAGACTGATCATCCTAAATATTGTGTCTACCACAGGTTCATTGGACACCCCACTCGAGCATGCTGCGTGCTCAAGGGCAAAATTCAAGAATTTGTCAATGCTGGTGTCGTCACTCTGCAACAAGACGAGAAGACCGTGACTGCAAACATGGTTTCAGTCCAGTTCGGTGACTTTCCGCCGCAGATGGTACAACACGGTGTCATTCCTATTCCAAAAGCTACTCTTGAGATTATGAATCTTCCTCTTCCACCAAATGAAGGTCTCGTCCCCTTGTCTCTTGACAATGGCAAAATTATGTGGATTCATCCCGATCTTGCTCCGGAATTCGAAGTGCCCTCTTCTTCCAAGAAGAAAGGTCGTTCTAAGGCAAGACAAAGACTTGCAACATGGTGTCTTTTGACCCCATAGTTGACGAAGAAATTCTGCTAGGCACCAGATCAGGGAAAGCCTATTTAAAAGATCATTCTGAAGCTCAAGAGGAGCCTGCCTCTTCTTCTGAACCTGCTCCAGCACAACCTATTTTCACTGAAGAGATCCCTTCTACGTCTTCACCAGTTGTAGTACCTATTCCTCCCAAACCGGTGGTTGCTGACAAAGACAAGCAATAAGTCCGCTTTGATAGGCCCCTGAAGAAATCATCTCCTACATGACTTGAGAAGCCGTACAACTTTGATATATTGGCTCAACTAGCCAATACACCGGCTAGGCTATCAATCTTCGAGCTCTTGCGCCTTTCCAAAGAGACTCGAGAAACTCTAAGTGAAGCCTTGATGTAGACTGAAACTTGCCTAACTCTTCTTAAAAAGTCGAAAGCAGAACCGGTCTCTTGTCGTCATTGTCACAGCATATTAGAGCTGATTCCAAACATCACTTTCACTCAGGATGATATGCTGCTGGGAGATAATAGACATGATCGTCCTCTCTACTATACAGGGTATGTCGATTCAATGAAAGTCGATCGTATCCTGATAGATCCAGGGTCTGCTCTCAGCATCATGCCAAAGACGATGTTGGACGCATTGAAGATACCAGTTCATAGTCTTTCAAGTACAATCACCACTATTTTAGGATTCAACCAAGGAAGGAGTGAACCTTTAGGCAAGATCCGCTTAAAACTCCAAATAGGCAATCTTCGCACAATGGTGACCTTTTATATCATCAACAATTATGGTTGTTCTTACAATGCTCTTCTGGGAAGACCTTTCCTCCATGAACATAATATTGTTCCATCAACTCTTCATCAATGCTTTAAATATATTGATGACAAAGGACAGGTTCACAAAGAAGTTGTAGTCCTTTATTCTTTCAAGGGTGTCGAAGCATATTGCAACGACGCTCGTATGTACAAGGAGGAATTTATGAAAGTGGTATTGGCAATGGATACTGAAGAAGATCAAGAAGCAGCACCCAATAACACTCTCATCATACCTGTCAAAGGGCGTGTTTCTCATCCCCAATCTTCTAAACCATTGGCTATTCACTTGCCAATTCAGAAAAAACCGGTTGATGGCGATCAAGATAAAAGGGAGCTTACCTCTTCTGAGCCACTTGTTATCGACTTACGTCGTAACAAGGACAAAAAGCAGCTCACTTCTTCTGAGCCTCTTGTTGTTGATTTAACTCATAACAAGGAAAAAAGGGAGCGCACCTCCTCTGAGCCGCCTGTTATCGACCTCCGTCGTAATAAGCCACCTCCACATTCTTTTTCTCCTCCTCTTGTAATCAATCTGACCAAGCCTGCTAAGGCTAAAGGTCCTGCTGTAAATACAAATATACAGATCAATAAAAAAGCATCTACTTTCCAGTATACTGATGTCATTTATCATACTAAATACTATTTGGATATGTTAGATAGCTTCAAATCATTTACAATGGGAGTTGTACAATCTCTTCAAACAGAAGTCTCATTTGAAGATCTAGATGACTATTACCGTATTGTCCCTGTTCGAAAGAAAGGCGAAAGTCCAATACTTTTTAGTAAAGGACCAGAACAACAATTCAGTTATACGGATGATAGCAAGCTTAACGATACAGGACATCTACAACTCCGTCGTTATAGTCAACAATCAAAAGACATCATCCATAAGATTGGTTTTGACTTTAAAAGTGGCCTCAACTACGGTAAGGGTAGACAAACTCCCATTCGTACAGCTGTTCCAAAAGGAAAATGTGATATGTACTATAGCAAGACCAAAAGAGGTCTCGGATATGCTTCTTCTCCGATGTTGTCCCCAGCAATTTCTGACTCTGATAGCGAAGAACGTTCTAATTCTTCCGATTCCAGATCATGGGATTCTGATACTAGCATCGATGAAGTCCATCGTGTGATCGTATCTTCTAATATGGTCTCCGCTGAACTTCCGGAAGGCTACGATGAGGACGTTGAAAAAAATTCCGAAACAGATCCTTGGGTTCAACAGATGGATAATCAGTGGGTACTCCGATTTGAACAAAGAGAACCTCCTACTGAAGATCAACTAGTTCAAGTTGATGTAGGAGAAAGCGGGTCACCTCGTCCAATCTTTATTAGCAAGAATCTTCCAGAAGCAGATAAGCAAGAGTTGATTCTTCTCATTAAAGAATATCTTGATGTCTTTGCTTAGAGTTACGAAGACATGCCAGGTTTAGATCCCAAAATTGCTACTCATAAACTGAACATTCTGCATAATACTAAACCAGTCAAACAACAGCAATGGCGATTCAAGCCTGAAATGATGGACGCAATTGATGATGAAGTCAAGAAGCTTATTGCTTTTGGCTTTATTCGAGAAGAACAACATCCTGATTGGGTAGCCAACGTTGTTCCAGTCCTGAAGAAAACTGGCAAGGTTCGAGTCTGTATTGATTTTCGGGATCTTAACGAAGCATGTCCAAAAGATGAATTTTCTCTCCCTATTACTGACGTCATGATTGATAATACATGTGGGTTCGAGCGAATATCTTTTATGGATCGATTCTCTGGATACAATCAAATCAAGATGAATCCTGAAGATGAAAAACACACATCTTTCCGTACTCCTCGGGGAGTCTATTGCTACATAGTAATGCCATTTGGTCTCAAGAACGTTGGTGCAATATACCAACGGGCTATGAGTACCATCTTCAGAGAGCATCTTCGTAAAACAGTTGAATGTTATGTTGATGATATCGCTGTTAAAAGTCGTCTGAAAGAAAATTACATACAAGATCTGAAAACAATCTTCAATCTCATGCGCCAACATTAACTCAAGATGAATCCCACCAAGTCATTCTTGGGTGTCTCTAGTGGCAAGTTTCTCGACTTCGTCATTACCTCTAAGGGTATACACGTGGATCCCGAGAAGATCAAAGCCATTCAAGAGATGCGTCCTCCACGCAACCTAAAAGAGCTACGAGGATTCCAAGGTCGACTTGCGTACATCAGGAGATTCATTTCGAACTTGTCTGGACGCTGCAGACCATTCACTCAACTAATGAAGAAGGGTGTGTCTTTTATTTGGACTGAATAATGTCAACAAGCATTCGACGACATTAAACGATATCTCATGAACCCACCAGTCTTGGTGCCACCAATCTCAGACATTCCATTCTTAATGTACGTCCGTGCTATGGACCATTCATTGGGTGCTTTACTCGTCCAAAAGAATAAAGAAGGTCGTGAACAAGCCATCTACTATCTTAGTCGTACTATGATTGGTGCTGAACACCATTATAGTCCGGTTGAAAAAGAATGCCTAACCCTTATGTTTGCCGTTCAAAAGACAAGGCATTATATCATTGGTCAAACTATTTATGTCATATCCCGAGTCAATCCTCTTCGGGTACTGATGAAGAAGCCTAGCACACTCAACTCTCGGCTGGCCACATGGGCCATTCTGCTAGCCCAATATGACATGGTGTATGTTCCTCAAAAGTCTGTCAAAGGTCAAGCACTGGCGGATTTCTTAGCAGCTCATCCTATTCCAGAAACATCCAAGCTTTACGATGAAATTCCAGATGAGACGTTGGAAGTCAACATGATCTCTGAAGAATTTCCAACCTGGCGTCTATTCTTTGACGGAGCATCTAGAATCGGACTTAATGGTGCTATTGTAGCAGGAGTTGGAGTTGTTCTCGTTTCTCCAGACGGATCAACTATCCAAAGAGCTTACTCTCTAGATGAATCTTGCTCTAATAATGTAGCAGAGTACAATGCTCTACTCATCGGTCTTCAGTTAGCTAAGCGATTGAATATCGAATATCTCGAAGTTTACGGTGACTCTAAGCTGGTTGTCAATCAGGTTAGAGGAACCTATGAAGTTCGACATCAAGATTTGGTGCCTTATCATGAAGCAGCGATCAACATGGCTACATCATTCAAAGCTTTCTTCATCGACTATGTTCGTCAAGCTTGCAATACCGAAGCAGATGCCTTAGCCAACCTTGCAGCTGTCCAAGCCATCCCTATCAAAAGACAGCAAGTGGTGGTTATCTCTAACCGAGAATTGTTCTGCATTAAAAACAATCGTAATATTGAGTTCAGCAACTTTGTTGAAGTCAATATTATCGATGAAGACTGGAGAACTCCTTTCATTGACTTTGTGGTTAACGACATACTCCCCGAAGATATTAAGGAGGCTACAAGTGTTCGACGACGATCTCTCCGATTCTATTACAGTCAAACTACTAAGACTCTTTATCGGCGAACTTATGACGGCCTACTCTTACGCTGTCTTGCTGGTGATGAAGCAAAACAAGTATTACGTGAAGCTCACGACGGTGTCTGCGGAGCACATCAACCCGGACCTAAACTACAAGATCGCATCCGACGTATGGGTTACTACTAGCCCTCTATGGTATCTGATGCCATCGAATATGCAAAGAAATGCCGAGCTTGTCAAATACATGCGAATTTCATTCATCAACCATCGGAATTCCTTCATCCGACAGTCGCTTCCTGGCCTTTCGAAGATTGGGGTATGGACATCATAAGTCCTATTAATCCTCCTTCCTCTAGAGGACATCGGTTCATTCTGGCTATAACGGACTATTTCTCAAAGTGGGCTGAAGCCATACCTCTGGTTGAAGTCAAGACCAGTAGTGTTATCAACTTTGTCAAATACCATATCATTTATCGATTTGGTGTACCTCGAAGGATTATCCATGACAACGGACCGCAATTCATCAGCCAAAAATTTACAAGATTCTGCGATGATCACCGGATTGACAACGTCGCTTCGACAACCTATAATCCTGCTGCTAATGGTTTAGCTGAAGCCTTCAACAAAACTATTATCAAGCTCTTCAAAAAGTTTGTATCCACTAACAAACGGAATTGGAGTAAAAAGCTTGGTGAATGTCTATGGGCCTACCGAACTACGGTCCGCAACCCTACAGGTTTTACACCTTTCTCTTTGGTATATGGCTGTGAAGCTGTTCTTCCTCTGGAACTTAAAATTCCTTCTTTAAGGATTGCCATTGCTAATAAGCTTACTACAGAGAATAATGATCTTCTTCGACTACAAGAATTAGAAGCACTCAACGAGAAGCGGTTAATGGCTCAGCAACATATTGAGTTATACCAAGCTCGCATCTCGAAGACTTTCAACCGCAAAGTTAAAGTCAGAGCCTTTCAACAGGGAGAACTTATTCTAACGGTCAGACGTCCTATGACTATGACTCACATGAGCAAAGGCAAATTCGATGCGAAGTGGGAAGGTCCATATGTTGTAAGCAAAGTTTTTTCAAATGGAGCTTATCAACTCTCAGAGCTTGACGGTCGAATTGCAATGATGCCTATTAATGGCAAGTTCCTTAAAAAGTACTATGTGCAAATGTAAATGCTTGTAAATCATCAGACAAGTTCAAGTGCATAAATAAAATTTTATTTTATCATGAATGATAGTACATGATATTAAGGAAGGTCACTATCATCTTTCTCTACATCTGGACGCGGACCACTGCCGTCCTTTTCAAAAACACGGTCAGCAAAAGAGCCGAGAACCTCCTAGCTGGAACCCACTAGGAACTTGCAAGCGGCTATCCTCATGTCTTCCTCTTCTTCAGTCCTTCCTGGTTCAAGCAAAAAGTCCAGGATGTCTCGCGGTGGCTTGGGTGCAGACGTACCTTCGCCTGCTTCTGCCTCCTTTGGCTGAACTGGATCGACAGGACATTCTTCAGTGCCCTTTTCAACCATCGGGGCAAGTTCAGCCTTCTTGGATGCATCTCCAGATGACATTTTTATGTTAGAAAAGTGGAAGTGCTCCTTTCTGCTAAAATTCTGTTCTATTTAAAGGTAGAGAACGAAGTGACACATTCACCCGACGGTTCGTCCGTTCATTATCATCTGACAGTTCATCCGTTCATTCAATTTACTCGACGGTTCGTCCGTTCATTATCATCCGATGGTTCACCCATTCACATTCATTCGACAGTTCATCCGTTCATTATCATCCGACGGTTCACCCGTTCATTCACTAGCACTTGACGGTTCATCCGTTCGTTGTTATCCATTTTGACGGTTTGTCCGTTCATTCCATCATTTGACGGTTTTCCTGTTCATCTCACATCCATATCAGCAACTTATCGTTTCGATTAAGTTGTCAATTGAGAAAATAATATTCGGTATATTCTGCCACGTCCATGTTACCTCTGAGCAGATATAATGAATATAATTATTTTCTACAAAATCATCAAGAAATATATCATGTCTTGCACCTCTGAATATATTTTCTATCTCTATTATTTATATCTGAATAAGATATACAACAAATAATGGAGCCACAGCAAAAATGTCTTTTATTAATCAAAATATGAGACATTACAAAAATACATGTACTACAAAAGACATAAAGATACAAAATGTTCTACTGAGGTAGAGGTGTTATCAGATTAGTAATTTGCTGCTTTAGAGTCTGCATCCATTCTTCACGAGTGGACATCACCCTCCTTCTGGCTTCTTCCATCCTGATTTCTTCATTGAAAGCAGGCATGGCCACCATTCGGCGAGTAATCTCAGCATTATGAGTCGCCACGTACTCATCCCTCTCCTGAACCAGAGCATTGAATTGTTGAACTGCAACCTGATGATCAGTAACTTCATCTTCTAACTCCTTCTGGAGACGAGCAATCTCTGCCCTCAGTTCAGCAGCTCTCTTCTCTTTTCTCTCAGCCATTAAGGTTACTAATTCCAGCTTGGAGTTATATTCAGCAGATTTTGTAGAGAAAGCCTCCAAAAGGTTCTGGAGATTCACCCTTTCAATGTCAGTTGCTTGGGCAAGTTGTTCGAATTCTTCTTGCACTAGAGACTCCACGTCTCCTTGGTTGAGCTCTTTATAGTTTTTGATGGAAATCTCTAGCTCATTCAAAATATGATCCAGGAAAGTGGCCTGAGCCTCGTCACCTTGTTCCCGGATAGCCCTTACTAAGAGAGAGGTTGGACCTCTAACCATAAAAAAATCAGTACCCTCTTTTTCTATCATTCTATTTACTAGAGGCCCCAAAGATTCAAAAAAGCATCTGGTAAAAGATTGGATCACAAGATTATTAATTGCTATAGCACCATGAGTTGCAGCTACTCCTGTTGATGACGAGGCTGCAGGATGTTCAATCTCTCGCGTCTGGACAGCAGGTTCTTTGAACAAAGGAGCCAAAGTGGAGCTAGTTGCCCCTCCTGGTTGTTCCTCTGCAAAAAGTAAAAATTGTCATTTTGCCTGTTGTTTGCTATTGCCCAAGAAGATTAAAAATGTAAATTGTCTTACCATGGTTGAATCCAGCAATGAACCTATCATCTGCTGGAATAGACTCTAGCCGAGCAGAAGTAGCTTCTGCCATAACAGCTTGGCTACTATCCGCTTCAGAACCACAGGATAAATGATGACTACTACTAACAATCACCGTCGTTATAGGCACTATGTCCGTGCACGTCGGAGGTGCTAGATGAGTCTCAAGATCTGCAGGAAATACAAATAAAGACATTAGCTATCAATCTATTTAAGAGAAGATTGCTAATTTCATTTTATACCTTGAGGACCAGTGGCGGGAGTTTCTTTCAGAGCTTCTTCATTTGCTGCTTTTTCTGGAGATATTTCTACCTCAATATCCTCTTCAGGATTTAAGGTATCAATGACGTTTTCTAGAACTTCTACCTCAACATTCTTTTCAGGATTTAAGGTATCATCGACAACACTAGGAGATAAGTTTACTTCGTCATCCCTTTCAAGATCTTACATATATTCATCAATGTTCTCGGACGAAGAGCTCTCCTCATCTTTATCTTCCTCTGGTGCATTACCGCTGGCAGTTGCAGCTTGGTCAAAAGAGTCTTCCAGTGGACTGTAGTTGCAATCTTCTAGAGCCACAATCACTTCACGATCTTCCTCTTCACGGAGGGTCCTAGGAGTAGGAGGAAGTTGAGTCGTCTCCGCAGCAGGTGGAAGAGAGCGTACAACATCTTGCTCTTCCTCCATGATACTTCCTCTGGGCTTTTCGGCCTCAGTTCTCGGATCAGGATCTTTCCTCTGCTCGATCTCTTCCCTATGTTCTGGACTAGGAGTTTTATTCCTAGACTCTGAAATAGGAGTGGGAGATGGCATAGTGAATCCCGCCGCAGCATCTACTATTGAAGACGGGACTCGTCTAGATGGAGAGGCCATTCGATTTCTTCTTTAGGCCCGCTTCTTTCTTTTCAGAGGCCTCTCAGGGCTCTCTATATGTACAGTCTCGACTTGTCTTTGGACAGAGGTCGGTGTGGTAGCCTCTTCTTGCTGAATTGTCTCGGCCAGCTGCCGAGATTGAGACCTTGTGGTAATCTTTTCAGAAGAATGATCTAAGATCAGTTTCTTCTTTGCTGCCGGAGCGGGAGGCTCCTCTCTTCTCCTCTTCTTGGCTGGAGATTTACCCACCTTCAAAGAAATACGTAGTGGTGCGTTAACCTCTTGAGGCAACATAACGTCCCTTGAAGCTTCCAAGGGTGCATCTACTGGTTCATGCACCTCATCATTTCCTGGGAGTGACTGTAACTCCACCTCCCAGTTTTTCTAAAAATAATAAATAATTCAATTTCTATAATTTGTGTTCTTGTTATTATTAGTTTCAATATTAAGTTAGTTTCAGTTTTATTTTTGAAATATTTTGGAGGGATTAATTCTGGGCAATTTTTCAAAATTGGAAGTTGTTGTAACAACTTTTATATTATTTTCCATATTTTAAAAACTATTTTTAAATATATTATGGAATTATGAAAAGGAGAAGGGTCTTCCTGAAAGTTTTCTTAACAAAAAGGACTTAAACGAAATAATTGCAGAGCGGGAGGGGTTTTGTGCATAATACACATTTTTAGGTTTTAAGTCTGAATTGAGGAGGAGAGAGAGTATTCTTCTCTCAAATTTTCCTCTGAAGTTTTCGAGAAGGTTTTCTTTCCCAATTCTGTTAGCCGAACCCTAACCCTAGATCTCGACCTCGGCAATTTCGACATTGGAGATAGCGACGGCTCCTCCTGATCGGACCGGCGACTGCACTCCTTTCTTCTCCGGCGGTCCTTCTCTTCCAACTGATGGCGATGATGACGACGATGGTGGCCGAGGTTTCCTGCGGCGAATGATCGGAGAGATTCCTCAGAGGTGTACGACCCCCTTCGGCGATGGCTCATCCAGATCGGCGACTGAGCTCCGATCACCACTGCGAGCGGCGGATCAGCGATTCACCAGCGGCGTACGGCTGTGCGGGCTCTCCCCGGCGACTGCACTCCTTTCTTCTCCGGCGAGCGCTTCTTCTCCGCGACGTTAGGCACGCCTCATCGAGCAACTGCGAGGCCCGATTCCTCCATGACGACGGCAGCGCTCAACTTCTTCCGCAGTGACGTCGTGGTGAGTTCTCGACCAAACCCCTGTCTCCTAAAATTGTGTTTGTGTCCTTTCCTTCTCGATAAATTTGGGAGTCATTCGTAAATGACAGATCGAGTGCTCGATCGAAAGTTTGATCGAGATTGAGAACCTTGTTCACCTGGAGAACTGATCGGTGAGTGATCCTTGTTTGTTTCGATTTGTAAATTCTTAATAAGTAATTGTAGACATTTCTGGTGGTTTTCTTTGATCAACAGATCGATCTATCGAGTGTGGATTATGTGTCCGATACCATGGTTTGAGTTTTCGATTCTGAATTGGATTTTCTTCAGGTAATTTTCTGTCTCATTGTTCCGTTCTATTCAATCGTTTTGGTACCTGTTTGATAATTGGGGTTTACTGCCAGTAATTCGTGTCCGGGGGTGATCGTATCCAGGGTTGTACGCTGGTTCGTGTCTCGTTCGAGTCATGTTCGTGTGTTTTGTGTCTGCTGTGGTGGGGCACAGGGATCGGTTATCAAGTTCAGTTGTGTCTGAGTTCATGGTGGTGTCGGGTGCGACTGTGTCCTGTGTACGTAAAGCCAGGGTATTATCGTAGTATGTGTGACGAAGGGTTGATGCATAATTTTTCCTGTTAAGATCAGTGGCGGGTTTTGATAAATGGTTTCGATTTGGTTGTAATCCCTTTTTTTTCTTGAATTTTTCTTCTTTCTTTATGCTCAAAATTGGAAGATAAACTTTGCTATAAGAGTGTTTGTTATTTGCAGCAGTAGACACTAAAATATTTTGAGCCTTATTTGTATAAGGAAGGGCTGGTATAGAAGGGAAGTTTTGTTTTGAGCTATTGTTTTAATATGACAGTTGAGAGTTGCCAAGTGACTAAGTTGTGTTGTATCAGAGTTCATGAAATGAGCACTAGTAGTCTTAACTGCACCCTGAAGTTATGGTTTCCAGGTCTGGGTTGAGTTCAGGATATGGGACAAGTTTGAGTTAAAGTCTTCTTTTAACTTTGGTGATGAGTATCTTTATAAGATACTTGATTTTGAAAAGGCCTTGGTTTAGATTTACTCATGTTAGCAGTAGGTTGTTTTATCTGAAATCTGGAATTAATTTTTGTCTAAGGATAGTGGTAGCATGGCTAATGTGTTAAAAACAGAGGTGTAAGTTACAGTGTGGTTTACCTTGTAGTTGCTAATCCTGAAATCAGTCTTTTATTGACAATAATAAGTTGCAGTGTATTACCAAGCTAGATTTTGATTGATGCTAGGTCTGTCCCAAGTATACCCCAGGTAATTCATTCTAGGAAAAAGGAAATCTGTCACTTGTACTCATGGTATGAATATTCTTATTTATAGGTTGCAAGTAGCTAATTGTGAGTGGTACTAGCAAGCAATACTTAAATAGTAGAATTTATGGTTATAAGTGAACCTTTGAAGAGTCTAATTTGTTATAAAGTTATTGATTAGAGAAACTAAACAAACTAGTGTAAATAGGCATGATTAGAATTAACTTGGTAACTAGTTCAACTTATTTAGATATTAACCAACTTGTACTAAATTCAGGTGAACATAGAGACTACTATCTCCCTATTCCCGATCTTCCCGGAGCAAAGGCAAGTACATTCTATGGTTTTGATCAGTGCATTTTCTTGTTCTTTATTGCTGACACACTGCAACACGTTCATGATCTTTTCTGGCTTGTTCTTTCATGATCTTACTTGCATCTTGGGGTGGGGAAATACTCTAGATATGTGACCAAACCCGGATACTTATTCATGATCTTTAGCTTAGGCCTCGCACAGTGCACGCGGGTCCTAAGCCGTACCATATATGATCTTTCAGGATCTTTCATGCTCTTTCATGGTCTTACCTAAGCCGGTCACATATTATAGAAGTATTTCAAATTTATAACACACATGTTCAGGATTTTATTTTACATTAGTTTTCCATGATCCTGATCTTGATTTTAGCTATAGTCGTGATCTTTCCTGCATCTTTATATAGTCGTGATCTTTCATGTATCTTTATAGCAGTAGTTCATGTTCTTCATGTTCTTTACATACCTTTTCTTATCATGTTCTTTCAGCATTTATTTTCCATACCATGATGTTATTGTTCATTACCTAGAACTGTACTTTGCTCCGCTCCTGAATAGGATATGTTGCAGGTATACTTGCAGGACATTGTTCTACTCTATGGGCCAGAGCCCAGGATTTAGCTGAGCTGGATGAGGCTTAGCTTGAGGCTTCAGGTTTAGATTACTTAGCTTTACTTTTAGATATTGACTTTAGAGTTCATAGCACTTTTCATTCCTGTTGATTCTGGTACATTATGATATCTGGATTTGTGGATTATGGTGATCATTCTGGGATACGTTTTTAAATGCTGTGATTCTATACTTTCATGTTTATCTGGTTAGTTTTTTCTAGCTTGGTACAACTTACTTTGTTGTGTCTAACAACAAAGGCTGGACGCGTCCGACTCGTGTCCGATTATTCAGGAGCGGGTCGTGACAGTGACATGGCGACTCCTTCCCTCTTCAATCTTGTTGAAGACGCGAAGCTATCCGCGAGATTAAAATTTTCAGCAAAGGTATTCGAAGATGTATAGAATACTGAGTATGTAAATAACATCCGAGGGCCATGATTGCTATTTACTGGCATCGAAAATGTTACTTTCGTATCTCGAGCATTATAATAAGCCCATGCTCGGGCCCCATCTATCAAGAAACCCTTTCCTTGAAGACACGTGATAGCATTTCCCACATGGAATTGGTCATATCCGAACTGCCGAGCAAATCGACTAGGGAGATATGGCTCTAAATAACATTCATCTTCAAACCGATACACCAAATGGGATGGTCGAATTGTCTTCAACCACTCAAAAGCTGCACGGCTCAAAGGTTGCATCTTCGAGACAATCATATTTGTCGGCATTTGTTCATGTCTAGCAGGAAGAGGAGTGCAACAAAAGTTCCATCCTTTGCTCAGGTTCAGAGCATATCTACAATCTCTCAGAGCAGTGTATTTCCACTTACCATGAGAGTATCTCCGCAAAAAGCTGCCGTCGACCGGTCCCATGCCGGGGTCCATTAAAGTAGGATGGTGAAGAAGCAACCACTCGAATAGATATGTATATGGCAATTCCAACCGAGGGAATTCTTTGTCACCCTTACCTTTCAACATCAGATTGACGTATAGACGAAGACCGGCATTCAACTTACAAGTTATCGCTGACAAAAGATCCATCTTATAGCCGAAGACTAATCTAACGGCGACAAAAAGAACACCGCGGTGGAAACGGTCTACAACACTGGATCCCGGGACTACAAACCGACGGAGCCAATATGTCAGAAACCCTGCTAATTGGGCTTCTTTTGACATAGATCTATATCCTACTCTCAAATAACTCTCAAGAGTATCTCCTTTCTTCAAAGGAGGGCATTGATGATCATCTTTCATCTCTTTATCAAAATTGCCACTTTCTTCCATCAACTTCATTACTTCTGTGTTGCTCAATGGCTTAAAGAAGTCAGGATAGCATCTATCTTGTTCTTTGGTCTTCGGTTCTTTAATGTGGTTAAGGAACAAATAAGGTAACCACTTTGAGGAATATCAGGTATTTGATGTAGCACTTTTGTAGAACAGAGAACAGATCTTATAATGGCATAGCAGTTCTTCGAAGACTGCTACCATTTCTGCGTTCTCTCTTCGGAGTTTGTCCAACTCATCATTTGTTGGAACAAATTCTTCATATGGGGCATCTCCCATTGGCAAGTAAGAGATGTACCGCATCTCATGAAGTGCAAACCCGATTTCTCCGCCAGGGGTCATGAAAGTCCCTGTTCTGTAATTGTACCTTTCTGCTAAAGCCAAGAACAGATGCGGGTTGGGAGCAAAACCATAAACAGTGGCATGCACTACTTGGTATAGGTTGATTTGCTGAAGTTTGTTTTTAAACTTGGTCAGGATCCAGTTTGCTATGCAGTTCCATCTCTTATAATCTGGATTCACCAATCCAGTTAATCTGATGTCCTGCTCAGGGTATCTTCTTTCGACCTTCTCAAACTCATTTGCGAATATTGGAGTTCTGACATGCAATAACAAGGAAGAATTCTCCGGCGGAATACAACCGGGTTTCAGACCTCTTAACAAGACACTGTACCGTTCTGAGGAACGGTAAAACATGTCCTTCTTGTTCGATCCCTTCTTCACAAAAATCTTTCCTGGTCGGGCATCTTGGAAAGGTGTAAGGTTCCATTCCATCTTCCTCGGATAGCTCGCATGAGCATACCGGGATAAGGGGAGGCAGCAGAAAATATCTGGAATCGAGAATGATTTATCCGTCTGATGGACAATCCTTTCTTCCATTCTTGGTCTCGGTTGAGAAATTTTCTCAAAAGCATCGCCGAACAGGAATAATGGCTTCTTGTGAATGACAGCATCTGCTGACTCCAGGGGTTGTCCATTCATCAAACATTGCAGTGTCTCATTATCTTGGGATATCAAAATGGCCTGACGGGAGGTTGGCAGATCATATTGAGGATGGTGCACATGAGAAAGGTCCTCTTTGTATTCTGACTCTGACAGGGTCCCTACAAAGTACTCATATCCGGGATCTTCTCTAGTGTTAACTGCATCAGATAGAAAAGACAAAAATTCAGTACAAGTCAAGTCAAAATTTTGTCATCAGATTGCGCAACATCAGATTGCGCAAAATCAAATTGCGCAAACAAACAGTCATCAGTTTGCGCTGACAGCCTCACGCAAATCAGCAAGTTGCGCTGACTTTTGTTAGCACAGTTCAACCGTTTGCGCAGAGAGTCGTCCTTCATAAAAATGAAGAATGAACTGATTTGTGCAAACAGAACCCGAAAAAGGGTGGCACAGTATGATCACATCTCTAAAAAGAGTTAGATTTTGAAGGAACAGTGAAATCAAAACTCTAAAAAGAGTTTTGATTAGGTTATTTACCTATCATTGCTGGATGAGCAGTTTTGTGACGAGAAGCACGTCGCGTAGCCCTAGTCGATGATTCGGCGGGGGCCTTGCCCTTAGCAGCGGCGGAGGATCGTCGGGGAGCCATCAGGATCGTCGGAGAAGAAAGGAAGAAAGAGCTTGGAAGTTCTTTTCTCTCAAGTGCACGAAGAAAACAAGTAAAGAACACTTCGAAGGAATTATGGGGCTATTTATAGTTTTTTAAATCGAAACGGCCGCCTTAGATTGCGCCTAAAAATGGGGCTAATCCCTCAGATTGCGCAGACAGCTCACTACATGCGCAAATTGATTTCAAATTCAAAATTCAAAGTATTTTGAAATTTTGAATAAATTCAACTTTCGAAAACTTTGAAGGGGGTCTTGTAGGTCCTAAATAATCAAGTTGCACACATCAACAAAGTCAGAAAATCAAGAAATACAACTTTCAGATGAACTGCGCAGACATCAGATTGCGCATCCTTCAGATTACGCACGCTAGACTGCTCACACTCCCAAGCGCACAGGCTGACGTGGCAAATCACCATCATTACCTGACACAAATCAAATCTTCTGACAGCTGACACCGCGGAGAACGAGGCGACCGTTCGTTTAATCGTACAGCACGGCACTCGAGAACAGCTGGCAGCGCAACCCATGTTGACGCAATCTATTTGGCGCAAACCATTCCTGCGCAGTCCAAGTCTGCGCAATCCAAAGTCAGCACAATTCAGTTTGCGCGTTCTATCAACACAAATGACAAAATACACGTGGCATTTATACCATCAATTGCTCATTACGTGGCAACCGTCTATGCACGATCATGCGCATTTCAATCAAATGTTGCCATGTGTCCAAGACAGTTGGCCCATGATCCAGCAACTGCCTGCGCAGTCCATTGTTGCACAATCCAACTCCTGCGCAATCCATCATGCGCAGTCCAGAATAACTAAAAGTTAGTTATTTCTCAGAACTCTATAAATAGAGTTTCAAGTCTCCATTCAAGGGGATCAAGGATCAGAGATCAGAGATCAAATTATAGAGAGATCAGAGAGTCCAGAAGTTCTTGCCCAAGTGCTGTTGCATTCTTCCAAGGCTTTTGCCTTCAATTTTCGAGGCTTTTTGCCTTCAAATTCCAGAGTTGTCTTCAACTTCAGAGGCTTTATCTTCAGAGTTCACATCGTCCAAGGGATAAAGCAATCGTCTTTTAGATTGGATTCCTATAGTTGTACTTTCCCAGAATTCAAATTGTAATCTTTTACAAAGTTTGTATCAATAAAGTTTTACAACTTTTGTTTTTGCAAACAACTGGCACTCCGTGCGACCTGACAATCTGTCGGAGATACATCTCTGCTAACTGAGCTGTCGACTGACCAACTCTGAACGGGAGGAAGTGAGCTACCTTCGTGAGCCTGTCAACTATAACCCAAATAGCATCTCGACCAGCTAGGGATCTAGGCAATCCGGTCACAAAATCCATGGTCACATGTTCCCACTTCCACTCTGGAATCGGCAAGGGCTGAAGAAGTCCAGCGGGCCTCTGATGTTCAGCCTTAACTTGTTGGCAGACTAAACAACGAGAGACAAACCGGGCTATCTCCCTCTTCATGCCATTCCACCAAAAGTGTTATCGGATATCACGGTACATCTTCGTACCGCCCGGATGAATAAAATATTGAGAACTGTGCGCTTCCGACATGATTTCCTGTCTGATATCTCAACTGGGTACACAAAGACGCTTACCATGCCTAAGTGTACCGTCTTCATCAATGCATAACTCTGGTCTTCGTCCTGTCTCACACTCTGCTCTGAACCGCTGAAGCTTGGAATCTGCTGACTGTGCCATCCGGATCCTCTCGACTATAGTGGACTGAACTTGCATGCTGGCCATCAATGCTATGGGAGAACAACTTCGATACCCATCTTCTGAAGATCTGCTAATAGCTCCGGTTGTGCTGTTATGAAATAAACTCCGGCTCTCCTGCTCAATGCATCTGCAACGACGTTGGCCTTCCCGGGATGATAATGCAAGTTGACATCATAATGCACAAGAAGCTCCAGCCACCTCCTCTGACGCATGTTAAGATCCTTCTGGGTGAAAATATACTTCAAGCTCTTATGGTCGGTGAAAATCTCCACCCTATCTCCGTACAAGTAGTGCCTCCACAACTTAAGTGCAAACACTACTGCTGCCAGCTCCAAGTCATGGGTTGGGTAATTCCTCTCATGATCACGAAGTTGTCGTGATGCATAAGCTATTACCTTCCCATGCTGCATCAGAACACATCCTAGGCCTCTGCCTGAAGCATCATAATATACTGAGAATCCTTCGGTTCCATCTAGAAGCGCGAGAATGGGAGCCGTCATCAAGCCTCACTTCAACTTCTCAAATGAATCCTGACACTCTGCTGTCCAAGCAAACTGTACCTTCTTGCGGGTCAATTGGGTCAATGGCGCTGAAATTCGAGCAAAATCTGAAACAAACCGTCGATAGTAGCCGGCCAATCCAAAAAAACTGCAAACCTCTACAACTGTGCTGGGCACTGGCCATGATTCAATAGTCACGATCTTCTGGAGATCTACTTCTACTCCTCCTCGAGTAATGATGTGACACATGTACGAAATGCGATCGAACCAGAACTCGTATTTACTGAACTTGGCATACAACTGGTGCTCCCTGAGAGTCTGAAGAACCACACGGAGATGCTGCTCATGCTCCGCCTCACTCCTACTATAGACCAGGATGTCATCCAAGAACACAATCACAAACTGATCCAAGTAAGGCATGAAAATACGATTCATGAGATCCATGAATACCGTCGGCGCATTAGTTGCTCCAAAGGACATAACATGGAACTCCCAATGCCCATACCTTGATCTAAAAGCTGTCTTCGGGATGTCCTGCTCTCTGACCCTGATCTGGTAATATCCTGAGCGCAAGTCGATCTTCGAGAATACTGATGCCCCCTTAAGTTGATCAAACAAGTCGTCTATCCTCGGGAGAGGATATCTGTTCTTGATTGTCACTGAGTTCAAGGTACGATAATCAATACATAACCTAGACGTACCATCCTTCTTTTTCACAAGAAGCATCGGGGCTCCCCAAGGCGATCCACTAGCACGAATGAATCCCTTGGCTCGAAGTTCTTCAATCATCTTGTACAATATCTCCAACTCTGAAGGCGCCATCCTGTAGACTCTTTCTGATACCGGGGCTGTCCCGGGAATCAAGTCGATGGTGAACTCCATCTCTCGCTCTGGCGGCATACCTGGAAGCTCTTCTGGGAAAACATCTGGAAACTCTTCGACTATCCGGGGCAACTGCACTGCTGCTACCGCCATCCGCAATACTGGAGGAGAAGGCTCAACTGCGCCTCTGAAAAATGAAAACTCTGGCTCTCCTGGAATGCTAAAACAACCCTACCAATATGGCAGTCTATTCTAGCATACTGGTTCCTCAACCAATCCATCCCTAGGACCACATCATAATCGGTCATCGGGAATTCTATCAATCTAGCAAAAAATTCCTTACCGCTAACTACGATCTGACACGAGGAAAATACCCTATCGACTCCCACAAGTCCGTTACCAGTAAGTATATTGAGCCTTACTGATAATGACTCGGGCTCCAATCCTATCCGTGTCGCAAATCGTGCAGACATAAAAGAATGCGATGCACCAAAATCAAATAAAGCTGAAGCTGGAAAGGAGTTGACGAGAATAGTACCTGCCACTACCTCTCCTGGTGCCAGTCCTTCCTCTGCGGTCATCACCATAGCATGACCATGCCCTCGGGGTGCTGGTCCCCTCTGCTGAAATCTTCGCTGCCTATTCTGACTCAAGGCTTGGGCCTGAGTATGCTGCTGGAGGTCCTGCTGCTGGAACATCTGGGACTGAGGTGGCAAGGGCCTCGGCAATGAATACTGCTGCTGCTGGACCGGAGCTGGTCCTTTTACCGAAGACCTAGAAAGGTTGGACGATGATGAACCACCCCTATTCGGGCAGGATCCAACCCTATGGTCAGGCGCTCCACAAGCCATACACAATCCCTGTGCCCTACGACACTCTACCACTACATGGCCTGGCTTCCCATAATGAGAACATCCCACTGCGGAAGACTGCTTCTGCTTCTGCTGTTGAGGGTGCGTCGGAGCTGAATGTTGAACCGATGTCACTGAGTCTGCCCGCCTCGGAGCTCCAATATTCAAAGCCCTGGCTGTCGGGGCTGGTGCTGAAGACTGATTCATCTGGCCGTGGGATCTCTTCCGACCTCCGGCCCTATCCACAATCCTCTGGGAGGTATACTCATGCCTCCTAGCTGCTCTCAAGACTGCATCAAAAGTTTGATGCTCAAACTGCTCAACTGCCAATAGAATCTCCAGGTGAAGCCCCTGCTGGAATTGCTGGGCTCTATCATACTCGGTTGCCACCAAGGTGGGAGCAAACCGACTGAGTCTCGAAAACTCGGCCGCATATCCGTCGACCATCCTGCCCATCTGCTTCAGATTGGTGAACCGGGTCTGTAGATCATACCGAGGTACAGCATCAAAATACTTGGTCTAGAATCTCTCTCTGAACACCGCCCAAGTAATGGGTGCTGCTAATCCAACGGCCTGAGCCGCCCACCAGCTGCGGGCAAGATCTAACAACTACAGGCGCACTACGGCCACCTTCTCGTTCTCTGGGGTCCTGGCTGCTTCTAGAATCACCTCTGTGTCCTGAAGCTAAGCATCTGCAGCGATAGCATCTTCACTACCGTCAAAGAAGGGAGGGTTCAAGCGCTTGAAGCTGTTGGCCGCGCTGTTACCCTGATGACCTCCTCTGGTCAGAGCATCCGTTACTGCCTGGTATAAGGCATCTTCTCGACGATCTTGGGAAGCTATCAAGGTCATGACGAGTCCTACCAAAGTCCCATCATCAGGTTCTACAGGCTGAACTGGCTGGACTGGTGGCTCTCCGCCAGAAGGCACGACTCTGGAGGCTACTCCGAAATGTTGGGCCTGATCTCCAGGTTGCTGCTGGTCCTCGGGAAATGCTCTGTCTTGCTGACCGGCAGGTCCAGGAACGATGCCGCTGAAGAAGACGACATGGGGAACAATAAGGAAGGACCAAGACAGATCAATGATACAAGCATATGATCAGGACAAGAATCCAGGAATTCAGAAGATACGAGCAGAGATCAAGGGCGAATACTGATTGAGATATCTATTCGGTAAACCCTCACATATCTTGATTTACAAGACCTGCATGGGCCACCACTTAAACCATGTCATGCCCCAGAACCAGAATACTGGAGAGCGGGGGCAGACATAGCCAGCTACGTATATGAAATGGATTCCATCTCACTATACGGTCACGGCTATCTAGATACATGAGGGTTTACTACAAGCCAACAGTCTCTTAAGGTCATGAACAAGCCTAGTGTCTCAATCACAAGCAAGTAAGTATATGTTACAAGATGTAAGATCACCAAATATACAATAGTAAGGCATCCCATACATTACATATTCAGTTGATCATGAAGCTAGTCATTACAAAATGTTAGGACTAGCAAGAGTTTAGTCATACATGATCAACCCTAGGATCTGTCAATCATGTTACAGCCCGTAGGCAGACAGTAAGTAAGTGCAATCGAGCTAAACAGGTGCTCGTCGGCTAAACGCCTCTAAAGAATATTTTTATAATAGAGTGGGAGAGCCAAAAATAACCCACTCGTTGCCCTGGTTACGCCTGGTGGTCACTATTTGGCTGGAAAGTTGGTAGATCCTCTGGAGCTGCTCCGAAATCTGGCCATACAAAACCAGCTGGGTCAGATCCCAGAAAGAGCAAGTACCATAAAGAAATCTTCACTTAAGAACTAAAACCAGCAATTATCACATAAGATAATAATATATAGTAAAACTGGAGAAAATATAACATCACGAGGATGTACGGTAAGATAACCATGCGACCATTCAGATAACCAGGTTACAATCCTTAAACCAAACAAGGACCGGGATTGTAACCCTTCGTCTGAACCGAACTTGGTTTCTCCCATTTATCAGCTAGATGATATAAGAAAATCAAGTCATGAAACAATCTTGTACAGGATCAAGACAAGACAGGTTATTCCTCATTCAATCAATCACGGCCAAGCAATGACTACGGCTTGATACTTTAACTAACAAGGGTTATCACAGGCCTAGTTACTAGCAAGATGCAGTGAGATTATTCCACAACCACAAGCCCTGCAGACCATCCAGGTTACCCAGGTCAAAAGATTAGGGTTGAATTCAGGTGGGTACATCGTCTAGGAAATGCATGTACCCTTATGTAGCTTGAAGGGTGCAACACATGACAGTGTGCTGGAAATGTGCCCTACTCGACGGCAAGCTACAGATCCCAGGCGCGCCCAGGTAACGGGATTGCCTGTAGCTGGGAGATCTCTTTATGACTAATGTATTAATCTAGTTATTAGCCTTAGTCCATTTTAGTAGGTACTCCTGACTGTGGTACTCAGGAGTCCCCTCCTAGACATGATGCAAGACAGGACTGGATTATTTGTACAAGCACAATCGCCCACGGTGTCCGAGTTAATTATACAGGTCATGTCATGACAAGTAGCCGTCGCAACAGCTTATCAAGATATATCATGTCAGGTTATCATGCCAAGTATACTTGTCAGGAGTGCGCCACGACGGGCCACTATCAGGTCATGTCATATCTACTTGTCACACCATGTCATGTACAATTGCCATTTTAATCATGTCAATCAAATCGTGATTTATCAAGTTCGGGACAAAAGGCGTAAGGATATAAAATGGGCGTAAAAATATACAATAGGGGGGTCACAAGACATGGGCAAATAATAATAAAATAATAGTACACAGGACTATTGGAGAACCATGCGGCTCAGGCATATGCGGCCAAAGGAGGAATCCTTGCGGGAGAAGCTCATGCGGCAAACGGCGGAAGCAGTTAGAAGCCCATGCGGCCTGCCGGGGAGAAGTTCTATGCGGCTGAAATGAATTGGGTTCATGCGGCGGAGAGAAAGGCAAGCTCATGCGACAGGAAGGGGGGACAACATATGCTGCTACGGAAAGAGGGAAGCGCGTGCGGCTGGGGCAACAATCCATGCGGCAGGAAGATTGGCGCTTATGCGGCTAAGTGGGCAGTTCATGCGGCAGGGACAGGAGCGGAGCCATGTGGCTAAAAGTGTGCGCTTATGCGGCTCACGAGGGAAGGGCTCTTATGCCGCTGGAATAGACTCGGGTTCATGCGGCCCGCAGAGCAAGGGCTATGCGGCTGAACCGAGTCGAGTCCCATGCGGCCGGGGAATAAAGGAATTTATGCGGCTGGGAATGAACTTCTCATGCGGCTGGACTGGGAAGCTCAGTCATGCGATTTAAGTAAGAAGGACTACATGCGGCTGGACGAAATACTTGTCGCATGAACTTGTCATGCGGTCAAGTCTAGGCAATAGAGCATGCGGCTAGAACAGTGAGCATAAGCGGCTGGAAAGACTTGCCGCATGAATGTTCATGCGGTCAAGTGCTGCCATGCGGCTCGGACTGTGCTTCTTCTCCAAATTTCCGAGAAGAAGTACACCATGAAGCCATGGCTTCCAAGCTGTATAAAACCTTCATCCGAGGTCCAAATCTGAACTTCCATAGCTCAAAACGGGGCAGAAGGAAATGCTCTACAATATGGAACCATCAAAACTCAGAAATAATAGGATTAAGTAGATCAAAACCCAAGAATTCTGAAAATAAAATAAACTTAGATCTACAAGAATCTAGCCATGGAAAGTGGAAATGCCAAGTACTAAAGTAAGTTAAAATGTTGTAAGGAAGAGAATGAAGCAATGAAATTGGAGTTCCTTCATGAAGCAAGTTGCACTTGCATAGAGCTCTCTCTCTCTCCCTCTCTCTCTCTCTCTCTCTCTCTCTCTCTCTCTCTCTGGTAGGTGAAGAAGTAAATGGAAGAAGAAGAAGAGGTTAATGAAGAGAGAGAAAGAAGAATGGGTAATAAATGGTAGTGGTGGTGGTAGGTAGGGGGTTCACCCTTGGTTCATAATGAACCAAGAAAATCAAGCCAAGCCGAACCAACCCAAGAATAAACCAAGCCACGAAGAAGCTAAGCAAGAAATTATGCAATACAAGATAAAATACGTACACGTATTCCAAAAATACGTAATACGAACCACAGGTATTACAACAAGATGGTCCCAAACGACGGCACAGGCGGTTCCACTGAGTCCAGAAAAGTCGAAAAAGCCTAGTTTGATATATTACAGTCTAGAATCAAGATTTGACACGATAATAGAGATGAGGAATATGAAACGACTATGATAGTCGTGCTTACGATTTAAGGAAAAAGCATAATTACAAATACATATCTATCTACAAATCATTTATAATATTTAGAAACTATAATTTTATTTACAAAATATTATTAGGTGATACTAGAAATCCAAAACCATATAGATTTTTACAAAACCATTTATATTTATATATATAAGCTAATATGAATTGTAAGTTGTAGATTATGAAAATATCAAGTTGCACCTTGTTATTCGTATATCGAAACCTACGACACGTAAATCGAGACAAGACGATCAACCATAAAGTTAACAATCTTATCATAGTGATCCACATGGTCATCTTGTCAATTTCAGCGATTTGAGATCACTGGAATCGACTGATCTCAGTTTCTTTGCACGAATTTCGAAATACGAATATAATAAGAATTTATTATAAATAATAATGATACATAAAAAAATATCTGCAGATGTTGTCAGATGTTGAAACAAACATCACCAACGTGTGAAGAATGGTCAAATCAGCTAGGATAGCCTACCCATAAGTCCAATTTGGGCACAAGGGTAAGAAGGTAATTTCGGGTCAAAATGATGTCCGTGTTGGACCCACTTTGCACCGAAAAATGTGCCATGATAAAAGTCTACTAAATTTAACAAATTATATGTTCACAAATCCAAAATGACGATACAAACCCAACAGTATATCCGAAATTGGATTTCGATGAGTCGATCTCAAAATGGTCCGTTGACCAGGATATTAGAATGTCGGTTTGTACGAAATGCGTGCTAGGGTCCACGTCCAAATCTAGTAAAATTTATATGAATTCGTGCCAGAAAGATGCTACGAGTCCAATGGTGGTGTCAAAACTGGAATCCGGAGTCCCGGGTTCAGAAATAGAATTTTACAAGTTGGAAATTATGGATTCGGACGGCCAAATTTGGCATCAAATTCAACTAATCAAACGAGCTCACAAAGAAACGAAACTTTAGGGATAAAAAGTTGGTTATACCAGCTGTGCACAGGAACTAGTGGTGCATCAAAGGGAGCTGCGACGGCGGAGATACGAGTCGACGAAGTTGGCTCCCCGAAACTGTCCAAAAATAACACAATTTAAATGGTCAACTTGGCGGCAGGTTTTGATCAATCAAACGATCGAAGTAATGGCTGAAACTTGACGAGAGTGAAGGGATATATACTGAGAAAAAGACGGAAGAAACGGAACGACGATCCAACGGTCGAATTTTCTAAAAAATGTGTACGAAGTTGCTGCCATGAAGTGCACTCTT
Source organism: Iris pallida (assembly GCA_029216955.1). NCBI lineage: Eukaryota > Viridiplantae > Streptophyta > Magnoliopsida > Asparagales > Iridaceae > Iris > Iris pallida. The sequence continues at coordinate 350,609 of JANAVB010028442.1, forward strand.
TGTCTTCACAAATCGTATGTCACGATGGGATCGACTTCCAAACGTAGATATCGACCCTTTCACTCGTTGTGGCTGACGATGGCCGCCAGGGATGAGTTCGTCGGAGTCTGCGCGGGGGTTGTGGGGGTCACCGGCGGCATTTGGAGCGATGAACGGTAGTCGCCGCTGTTACTACAGCGTTGTGTGCACGCGTGCTTGGCCGAGCGCTCATGGCTACCGTCCAGTGGGCACTGCCAATATCTTCGAGGATATTACGGAGGTTGGTGAGCTGCGGGGGAGACGACATAGCTACAGGTCACCTGCCGGTGGTGGTCGCGGGCGGCTGTGTGCAGCCGCCCTGTACTGTTGTAGCGCTTGCTGCTGCTCGCAGCTGCTACGTTCATAGTCGTGCGCTGCGACGCGCCCTAGTCGCACTGCTGCTGTGCGAGGGCACGTACGATGATGCGACGGCCAGATGGCTGCCCGGTGGTGGTGGCTGTTGTTGCTACCGAATAGAAGTGGAGGAGAAGAAATAGATGGTGAGGATAATGATGGTGATGGAGAGAGTGATGATGGTGGGGATGATGATGGTGGTGGAGAAAAGAAGAGAAGAAGGAAAGAATGTTCGACCAAGGAGGTGGAGGAAGAGATGAAGTTGAGGGGGGTTTGCTATCGGCTATGGAAGAGAATGAAGAAGCTGGTGTTAAATGAAGGAAGGAGGAAAGAAATGTGAGTGTTAGAAAAGTAGGGGGGAGAGAGAGTGTGTGTAGATTCTCTCCTAAAAGTAAAGAGAGAAAATCTGGGGTTTAGGGTCGGCCATGGAGTGAGTGTAGGGGGGTTGTCATATAGGGATGAGTGGTTGGGATTGATGGGGGCAAAATCAAGGGCTAGGGTTGAGTGTGCTAGGTTAAGTTATTTGAGGGTACGATAAATAAAGTTGCCTATTGAATATTAAAGGGTGTAGGCTTATGGTGTTTGCTGTTTTGTAGGGGGGTGACTGTTTGTATCCATGAGAGGGTAACATAAAGCTTGGGTTTGGTTCCAAGGAGTCGGGTCGGGTCAAAATCGGGATTGGTGCAATAAATGGTTTAATTTAGTCATTTATGATCACAGGTAAATAAGTAGCATGTTGGGGCTCAATTGAATGGGACACAAGTGTCATGTGGGTAGTAGGCTTAATGTGGGGCATTTTTATATTTTGGTTCGACAGGTTTAGGTCGAAATGGTGTCCCGAATTCAAGTCGGAAAAAAATGTGACTCCGTGGGATGAATTAAGATTGGGTCTTCTGTCAGAAAAGTTGTGCAATACAAATGAAGCACAAGATAGTGTGTCTGAGTGGGATACGAAGGTCATGGGTATAGAGTGTCTTGACTAGATCATGCATGTGAGTTGGTTTTGAGAAAACAACTAGTCTTGTGCTCCTAAATTAAAAGTCATGGCAATGTGCATATAATAATCATAAATAAAAGTGGGAATGGTCAAATGGCCTAAATTAATCCAGAATTTGTGCAATGTAAAAAGAATACAAGGGAACAAGTTTGAGTGGGACATCATATACCAATATGAAGATAATCTTACCTACTACAAAACTCATAAAGAAAGTTTCCAGAGATTGACATCTCTGACGCTCCAAAAATCAAAGCCACGAAAAAAAACATTTAATGATCAAAATAATTAAATAAAAATATTTATTGAAAAGAATTCATTTAGAATTTTTTTAAAATAATCCCTAAAATTTAGGGGGCTCACATCCTACCCACCTTATTAGAATTTCGTCCTCAAAATTAAAATAATCTAATTTGTCAAGCTAAAGCATGTAACTGCTACGGCTGCAGTACTCAATCTGTTACCCTTGTGATCATTTATTATGTTTCTCTCTACAAATATTTTAGTTCATGTTCAACAAGATTCTTTCCTTATAAACTATGTTATTTACCCCATGGAATCTTTCTTAATGGTTTCTAAGTCTACTATAGTCAGTCACTCGTACATGCCATATAAGCTTAACCTAATAAATTCCCAGGGAAATGTACTCATCACAATCACATAATATCATATTATAATTATACTATAGAATCTGTTAATAAGGTTCGGTTATTTCAGTCGTCTATTAAATAGAAGGTAACAAGGGCCTAAGACTGGGTCGAGCAATCTATATCAATATTCAAACAAGTTAAGGGTCAAGCAAGACAAAAGATTGTCGAAATATCTCCAAGAACGGTATGAGGCCAAACGAGATGCATAGGATGCAGTCGAAGTAAAACTCGAGAACCATATATCTCTGTGATTATGCCACATGAATTTACTATTGCGCTAGTGTGCATCTGGCTGCGATTAACTTTCTTGTTCCATAATACGACGGATAGCTACAGTACACAGCTGCCACGCTAGACAATACAGGTTCTTGAATTTATCTTGGCTAAATCTATGAAATATTAATCAAATGCACGTGGTATGGTTCAAGTAAGATCCGTGAAACATAAGTAACCACGATGTCGTCATCTAAAGTATTGTCTCGCCAGTATTCCTCTAGCCGCAAATACTCTCGATTCCTTAATATAAGGAAAATATACTTTCTCGAACCTTTCTTGAATCAATCCATAAGGCATTTCCAACAATTATCGAAAAGGACGAGAAGAATTACCCAAGAGGTTAGCAAAGAAGAGTATAGTCAAATCAAAGGAAAGATGGAACACAAAACAATCATGTTGAAAAAAATCCTAGTTGTAGATGTAGATAGGACAGAGTTAATCAAGACGAAGAAAAATGATGATAAGAATTTGTTCTTGCTCATTTTGTCATAACGAAGTGAACCAATTTAAGATATGATCTGATAACCATACACGTCTTCCTGAAATTATGTTGCCAGAATTTTCATCACACCAATAAGCATAGCTGCAATAAACGATAAAGTCATAACTAAGGTATACACCCTATAATCATGTTATCTAGAATTCTCACCACGCCAACTGGTATGGCTGCAAGAAAATCAAAATTCCATAACTAGATAAGTATATCCAAAATTAGGCTCTATGCTTTTGTCATACCAGCTAATATTGTTGCGATAAAATATAAACTCCATAATTAAAGCAGATATTTTTCTTTCTTACTGTCATCATCAAATATGCTATCAGAATACACCTCAACTCAAACCATAAAATTTATCTCGATGTAAAACCAAAGTCGACAACGAATATCATGAATCAAATTCAACAATAAATTAAGGAAGTGTAAACGGAAATAAGCAAAAATAGGTTTCGAGGTAGGATTTAGAGAGAGATTCTCAAGGGTTATCCTAAAGATATTATCTAGGTCAAAATTAAAAATTCTCGAAATACATTCTAAAACAAATCTCAACCTAAATGGTATATAAGTTCAACTTCTACTTTCTAGCTAGCTCTCTCTGGGGTCCATAAGACTCATTCTAGTGCAAGAATAGGGTTCAACAACGGACAGGTGGTTCGAAAATCAGGGTAAGCAAGAGCGAAATGAAATTAGACTCAATATAGTTTCGAAGTAAGATTCTCACGGGCTATCCCTGGAATCTATCAAAAGATCCTAATACAGGATAAGTACTACCACGACTTCGTATTAGTTGCAAAGAGTGACCTGCATGGGCCACCATAAAAATGTGTCACGGCCTGCACCCAAATATTCAGGCACGAGTACATGGACTGCATCCAGCCAATACCGCAGTATTGGCGGTAGAACGCTGTCAAGTACCCAATAAATATCTACAACATCTAAATGATCTATAACGACAATATGTACTCTAATCACAAACGTCTAAGAAGATATGAATAAGAAGAGATAACAGTATCACTAGAACAACTAGAATCTATGAAATGAGCATGTGAGACAAGAATGTAACAGAGACGAACAATAATAAAACTAAAACAACTACCAGGACTTGAACTCCTGGGAGACAACTCATGGTGAAAGAATATCGAGATCTGCCTCAGCTAGCATCATCATGTAGTCCAATAATGTGGAACATAACAATTCCTAAAATTTTGTTAACGTATCCAGTCAGGATGTGAACGAGTACATAAACTGACAACAGTTCCAAATGAATTGACAAATTCTATAAGAGACAATTATAATGGAATACAAGATGAAATATCAAGACTGGAATATAAACAGGATATATAAAACTGGATATCATGTCAGGGTATGAAATACTGGAATGTAAACAGTACATGAATATTTGATATAAAATATAAACATAAACAGTGCCTTGAGATATTAGTGCGTTATGTGGTCGGCTTGGGTCAGGATTAAGTTGTTCCATTTGACCGGCTATGAATCAGAAAATACAAGAAAACAAGATCAGGCTGGCCACAATGGAAAGCTATGAGGCAAGTAGTATCAGGTCAGGCTACACCCTACATTCGGTGAGGGTGGAGCTATGATGCAAGAAGTAACAGGAATGTAGGAGAGTATTGATCACATAACCACTAATAACTCCACATTCCCGAATAGTATATAGATCAGGACATACCACGTCATGATATGGTATTCTCCAAGAGGGTAGCTAATCCTCTCAGGAATTGACGTCTATACAAGTACAAGAAAAATAAGATCGAACAATGTACCAGTATACCATGGTAAACCAGGAATGACATCTCATGACAGGATCCGACGTATACTAGTCCGTGTACCATCGTGCCAGAAATCGAGTAAAAAACTACAACTGAATCAGATATAACAGATATCAAGACAATAAAAACTATTAGATTGTATTCGTCTCATTTTAGTTGGAAGTCGACGTGCATGACACGAACGTATCGACACAGAATAGGTATGATGCTAAGCTCCACAAGATGGTCCCAAACGACGGCACAGGTGGTTCCCCTGAGTCCAGAAAAGTTGAAAAAGCCTAATTTGATATGTAACAGTCTAGAATCAAGATTTGACATGATAATAGAGATGAGGAATAGGAAACGACTATAATAGTCATGATTTACGATTTAAGGAAAAAGAATAATTACAAATACATATCTATCTATAAATCATTTATAATATTTAAAAACTATAATTTTATTTACAAAATATTATTAGGTGATACTAGAAATCTAAAATCATTTAGAGTTTTACAAAACCATATATATATATATAAGCTAATATGATTGTAAGTTGTAGATTATTAAAATATCAAGTTGTATCTCGTTATTCGTATATCGAAACCTACGACACGTAAATCGAGACAAGATGATCAACCATAAAGTTAACAATCTTATCATAGTGATCTACATGGTCATTTTATCAATTTCAGTGATGTGAGATCACTGGAATCGACTGGTCTCAGTTTCGTTGCACGAATTCTAAAATACGAACATAATAAGAATTTATTATAAATAATAATGATACATAAAGGAAATATCTGCAGATGTTGTTAGATGACGAAAAAAACATCACCAACGTATCCAGAATTGTCAAATCAGCTAGAATAGCCTACCCATAAGTCCAATTTGGAACAGGGACAAGAAGATAATTTTGGATCAAAATGATGTCCGTATTGGACCCACTTTGCATCGAAAAATGTGCCAGGATAAAAGTCTACTAAATCTAACAAATTATATGTCCACAAATCAAAAATAACGATACGAACCCAACGGTATATCCAGAATTGGATTCCGATAAGTCGATCTCAAAATGGTCCGTTGATCAGGACTTTAGAATTTCAGTTTGCACGAAAATACGTGCTAGGGCTCATGTCCTCCAAATCTAGCAAACTTTAAATGAATTCATGCCAGAATGATGCCATGAGTCCGGTGGTGGTGTCAGAACTGGAATTCGGAGTCCTGAGTTCAAAAATAGAATTTTATAAGTTAAAAATTATGGATTCGGATGGCTAACTTTGGCATCAAATTCAACCAATCAAACGAGCTCACAAAGAAACGAAACTTTAGAGCTAAGAAGTTGGTTATACCAGCTATGCACAGGAACAAGTGGTACATCAAACGGAGCTGCAACGGAGGAGATACGAGTCAACGAAGTTGGCTCCACAAAACTGTCCAAAAATAACACAATTTCAATGCTCAACTTGGCGGCCGGTTTTGATCTATCAAACGATCGAATTAACGGCTGAACTTGACAGAAGTTAAGGGGTACATACAAAGATGGAGAAGAAAGAAATAGAACGATGATCCAATAGTCAAATATCTCAAAAAATACGTACGAAGTTGCTGCCATGAAGTGCACTCTTTGTCTTCACAAATCCCGCGTAACAACGGGATCGACTTCCAAATGCAGAAATTGACCCTGTTACTCGTCGTGGTCGACGATGGCCGCCAAGAAGGAGTTATTCGAGTGGTGCAGGGGTTGTAGGGGTAGTCGGCCGTATCTGGAGGCGGTGCACGATAGTCGTCGCTGCTACTACAGCGTTGTGTGCACGTGCACCGGGCCGAGCGCATGCGGCTATCATCCAGTGGACACTGCCAATATCGTCGGGGACATGGCGGAGTTTGGTGAGCCAACCGGTGGTGGTCGCGGGCGATGGTATGCAGCCGTCGTGCAATGCTGTAACGCTTGCTGCTGCTCGCAGCTATTATGTTCAGGGTCGCATGCTACGACGCGCCATGGTCATACTACTGCTGTGTGAGAGCATGCACGCAACGCGGCGGCCAGGTGTTTGCAAAAACAAAATCTTGATTACAAACTAAAAAAATAGTATAAGAGTACAATTGATTTTTGGGAAAGTACAACTGTAGGAATCTGATCAGAAGACGATCACTTTATCCCTTGGACGATGTGATATCAAAGACACAAGCCTCTAGAGAATGCAACAGCACTTTGTCAGGAGATTATGATCATTAGTTATCCTTTGGGACTGATTTGAAACTCTATTTATAGAGTTCTTAAAATAATTGTTAAGTAGTTATTCTGAGTGGCGCGCACTTCAGGTTGCACGCCTCTTATCCAATTGCGCGAGCGGTTACTTCAACAGTTGGGGACGCGTGGCATCATTTGAATGAGATGTTCGTGGTCGTAGGCAGTGTAGTGGACACATTCTTCGAGATTAGTGGCATGTGCACCATGTCATTCTGCTTTTGGACATAAAATTTGATCAAGTGGTGCCAACTAACCAGGTTCCGCGCGGGCGCAACTCAACAACTAGCGCCTTTGACTGGGTCTTCTGTGCTGTATTGATTATTTCTTGCGCCACTTGACGACTTATGCGGGCCAGCTGTCAGCATTAAATATATTCTGATAAAATCTTCTCGAGCGTCGCATTATGCGGAATTCGAATAGATTTTCTTCAATTCTTGTGTTGTCAGTTGTCAGTAATGATGACAGCCGTTACAGCTTCTCGAGGAGGCATGCCAAATGGTGTCGTGCACCGTGGCTTCGGCGCAACCTGAGACTGGCCCAACCTAATAATTTGGCGCCACTTGATGATAGAGCCCTTTAATGAGTGGTGCCCCTTGATTTTTAGCTTCTGCAAGACCCCCTTCACAGTTTTCAAAGTTTGAAAGATTTTAAAATTTTAAAATACTTTGAATTAGAAGAACTTAACACGGGTTGCGCTAGTCAAATGTTCAACAGATTTCAAATTTTAAGCGTTAGTTGCGTAACAGTTTCGAAAAGACTCTTTAGTCTATAAATAGCCGTCCAAAGAGAATTTTTAACTTTTTATCGAAAGTTAATTCTCTTAAACTCTTTCTTCTTTTTCCAACTCTCGAAGCTCCTCCGATGATCGTCAATGGCCCCAAAGAAGTCTGTTGCCGTCTATAGAAAGGCCATTGTTGGGTCTTCATCTCGTGTACCATCGACGAGGGTGTCTCAATACGCACCACCATCATCGAGAATTGAGAGAGCCAACCCGGCACTCAAAGGTGATTCTTCGAAAATGTACTGAACGTCAACTGGATCGACCAACTCTTTTTAGAGTTTTGGTCGACTCGCACGTTTCACAACGTGCGCCACCTCTTTTTAGAGTGTAGATGCGCTTCACAACTTGTGCCTTCTCTATTTAGAGTTTGGTTGTTGTCCATACGATGTTCATTTTTTACGAACTGTGTTGTGCGAGTTTCAAATTTGTGCTTTCTGATTTTGTGCGATTGTGCATGTATGTCAAAGTGGTGCAACTTGAAATCACGTGCAACATAGATGTCGTACTACGCAGATGCCGCATGTCACGCAATGTAGATGTCGCGCAACACAGATATTGCACAACACGGATGTCGCGCAACCTATGATGTTGTGTATTCTGCTTCCTAGAATTAAGCTCTTTTTGAGACTAACTTTTGTTTGTTCTTCATTTTTTGTAGTCGACCTTAGAGAAGACCCTGATGTCGAGAAATTTGCATCTGCTTTCAATGTGCCGGAGTATAAAGAAGACTTATCACATGTCTCGTATCCTCAATACAATGCTCCTGAATCCAGAAAGGCTATACTCACTGCCCAAGGGAGTAACACCTTGTTAAGTCTAATGAACGGTGAACCTTTGGAGAGTGTAGACAATGTGGTTCATAAGAAACCGGCCTTCTTGTTTGAAGATGCAATCAAGAAGACATCTCAGCCAAAGGCCAAGAAAGAAGAAAGGATTTATCAATGTGGGGACAGAATTATGTGTCTTACTGAGATGTCGAGACACATGTCCTTGTCCCGATATGAATTCTCCAGTCACCCTCGACGGATGGTATGGGACATGACTCCGATCCAGCAAGCCAGAGTCGGGAAAATATGTTACAGGTTAGGTTCGCATAGCAATGACCCATTTTACAGTACTTTAGACAGGTACAGCTCCCATTTGAGCGGTTTGAAGCCGAGCTGTATACCTCCAAAAGTTTCATCGATGCTTCTTCCCGTCAGGGTACCCATCTCTACTAACACATTCGCTAAAGCTGAAGGAAGATACCCAGATCAGGCCATGTGTTTGACAGGCCTAGTGAACCCTGACATGAAGCGTTGGAGCAGCTTAGCGATTTGGATTCTGAATCAGTTTAAGGACAAACTCCTCGAACTAGAACTTTATAAGGCCATCTAGACCACTGTTCACGGTTTTTGCCCAAATGCTCATATGTTCTTGGCTTTGATTGAAAGATACAACGACAAAACCGGTACCTTCATGACCCCTCACGGGAAAATTAGTTTTGCACTTCATGAGATGAAATATCTCTCACATCTTCCAATGGGTAACAACCCATATGAAGAATATGTGCCCACTAATGAGGAACTAGATATCCTGTCTATAGAGAACCCTCAGATAGTGGTTGTGTTTGAGCAGCTTATGTGCCATTATAAGATATGCTTCCTTTATTACAAAAGTGCTTCCACAGGGACCTGTTATACAACCAAGTGGCTGTCATATTTGTTTTTGGGCCATATCTTTGAAGACAAGGTAGTCGAGAGTCATGCTTACGATACTTGCTTCTTCAAACTGCTCAGCCGCAGCGACATAGAAAAACTGATGGAAAAGTCCAAGCATACCGATAACATCTTGGATGTAGACTGGCACCCATTTAAGGCTGTGCCACTATTGAGAGTTATTTTAGACAGGGTTACATACCTATGTCAAAAGAAGCCCAGTTGGCGGATTTTCTTTCTTTGTGGCTGCGACGGTTTGTAGTTCCCGGAGCCAGTACAGTCGATAGATTTCACCAAGGCGTACTATTTGCTGCTGTGCGTCTCGTATTTGGCCACAAGATGGACATTATTTCAACGATGACTTGTCGCCTGAATGCAGGACTGCATTCTTTTGTTGATACCATGCTGCACGATAAGGCTGCTTGGCTGGATTTTTCCCGCACCGAAATGCCTTATACCTATGTCAAAAGAAGCCCAGCTTGATGGACCCTGATATGGAAGAAGTTGGAGGCAACTTTATCAAGCATTATTCCAATGCTCGAAGGAACATAAACGCACTTTCAGAATGCAGAAGAGCTTTGAACCGATGATATGGATAGAGATTTCAATGTGTCCTTCTCCCTCCAGGTTATGAGAATCTTCCCCCACAGCTCATGGATTCAGAAACAGCGTTTATCCATCTGTCTCCGTCTAATTTTGCATGGTTGAAGATAATCTGACCGTCTCACTTATTATACAGATTTGAGGAAGGCTATTTTTTGGAATCGTATTTGCCAAGTCGATTCGATCAGCAATTTGGCTACGACCAGCTGCATGTGACAAATGCCACTACTTGCCTTCAGGCCAAGGGTTTCCTGATTGATGGTGCTAGACCTTAGAGATATTATAATGCCAGAGGTACCAAAGCTATATTATTCATGCCTAATAATCTTGCTCAGGGTTCACGTATGTTATACACATATGCGAATTTCTATACTTCGGCAAAGACTTTTGTCAAAAAATTCATCTGGCCCACAGCTTTGCTAGTGATAAGCGATCAAAGGCTGGAGTCAGTACTGCACAATTGTTCAGGGATGCAGAAGATTGAGACCCTGTCGATGAACCTCTGGAGGCTTCTCTTGTGGGCTTCTTTGTTACGACCCACTCTCGAATAATCAGACACAAGTCAGACACGTCCAGCCTTCGTCGTTAGACACAACGAAGTAAGCTGTACCAATGCTAGGGAAATCTAACAAGTCGGAATATAAGAGTAATACAATCCATCACAGCATCTACAACGATCCCAGAATGATCACCATAATCCACAAGTCAATATATAATTTATATGTACATATAAGTACAAGAGACAAACCCTGTAACCAAAATGAATACAGCTATGACCCTCAATGTACAATATCTATAAGTAAAACTAAACAGTCTAAACCTGAAGCCTCTAGCTAAGTCATGTCTCCATCCCGCTCAGCTAAGATCCTGGGCTCTGGCCCATAAGGTAGAACAATATCCTGCAAGTACACCTGCAACATATCTAGTCAGGAGCGGAGCAAAGTACAGTTCTAGGTAATGAACAAGAACATCATGATATGGAAACGGGTACAGGAGAACATGAAATATAAAGTACAAGAAAGAACATGAAAGTACAGGAATGTGAGTACAGAAAATAAAGTACAAGAATGTAAACCATGAACCTGAAGTACAAGACATGACATGTGCACAATATTTGAAATACAACTAGCATATATGACCGACAGGGGTGAGTACAGGAATAAGTACAGGAGTACATGAATATCGGTACGGCTTAGGACCCGCGTGCACGGTGCTAGGCCTAAGCTATCTACATGAATATCATAACATGGGTTTAGTCACATAGCTAGTGTATTTCCCCTCTCCGACTACAAGTAAGTACAAGAACATGAAATACAAGAGTACAAGATATCGTATAATGACGTGTCACAAGAAAAGTACAAGATATGAATGTAAATGCACATGACCATAGAATGTACTTGCCTTGCTCAGGGTGATCAGGAGTAGGAAGTAGAGCTGTCTGTCCACCTGATTTTAATAGGTACAAGTTGATTAATTTCTACACAATTATCAACTAATTATTTATTCTCTATTCACAACTATCTATAGTATAATTAATGTACTAACCATAACCTCCACCATCTATGGCTAACTAGATATGTTACTAACACCCTGTCTAACTAGGTGTAGAGTCAGTTTTTACAAAACAGATATTGAAACATTATACTAAAATAGGTTCAAGTGAAAATTGTATAAAAAGATAATGTCACTCTAAGAACCTGGAACATGAGAGTTTGGCTCAACTAAACTCATGCAAACAAATATCTACTTGTTGGATTCGAACCTTCAGGTTCTAGACTGCTAGTAGTACATTCAAAACTAACCCACACTATGAAATGTCCACACAAGATTTAAGCTAACGACCACCAACAAAATTATGAATAGGTATCACTGCAACAATAGGCAACACTTGAAACCCAGCTAGGAAGAAAAGACCCAAAATAATTAGTTGATTCAAAACTACAACAAATCAAATTTTTGATGTGAAAATAATTAGTTGATTAGTAGTCAATCAACCACCAGATTCAATACTCAACAATTCAGAATTGTATTCCAAGATTCAATCTAAACCACCATATCCAACCCACAACTACTACAGCTACTGATGGACTTTGAAACCAATGGCCATTTAATCCACATTCAAATAAACCCTAGGTTCACTCTTCAGAGCTTCTAAAACACATAAGACTAAGCTCTTGTCGAGTATTGCTCAGCACAAGCTACCATTCCCATATAAACTCAAAGATGAATCAAATTAATGTAAATAAAGACTTGTACAAATTAATTGACATGAATTAAGTTAGAATATACAGAGTCTACGGCTACTTCTAAAAAATAAAATCAAAAGATCTAAGAAAAGGAAAATATATAAAACTACTAAAAAGTACACCAACCCAGGAAGAACAAATACAACCAAATCGAATTTTGAAATAGAAAGGAAAGTTCACACTGCACCAATTCAAACGAGTCCTGCACTCTGTCGCCTTCAATGAGCACACTCTGCATGGACATGACGACATCGAACGCACACAAACCTGTAATCTGGACACAATTAAACTGTACATGAACACGCTTGCTAGACATGAACGAAAGGTCGGACACAAATCACCCAACAGCCCACACCCCAACCACAACCTCGTCGGTTCATCATAAATTTTTACCATGAGTTAAAACATACACAACATCCAAAGAATAGAGTAATAACTGCAGAGGACGAGTTCAATTCGACAAGGACACACCACAAGAAGCAGCTCTCACGTCTCAAGAAGATTTAAAACTTTGCTTCAGACATTTTCAAAATAGAGGAAGGTCATGGGCGATAAACAAGTTCTGGGAAGAATCCATATGTTTAAAGGAAAATTCTCAGGAACAATAAGAGAAATCCACAAGACAGAATTGCTCAATCAAAATCAAGTTTCTGAATCAATACCCAATCGATCTAACCCTGCTTTATCATCCAGCAACGAAATAATTTACTACTAAATCCAGAATTTGAAGAACTCACAGATCTAATAATTTCCTACATTTCTACTCACCGATTGTCCACACATTTTGACAAAGATGAGGAATCTCGTCCGATCGATCAACTAGTTGGCATCCTTAGAATTGTCTATACAAGGATTTAATTAACAAGAAGGGATCGGTCAACGAAAGGGTCAAAGACTCCGATCATTCAAGAATTCGAGTTTTGGTAAGGATCGAAGTTTTACCTACTAGAATCGGAATCGAGCTTTGAGAACGACGTCGATCCGATCGCCGGAGCTGACTCGTGCATCGCCGTCGTCGATCTGGACGAACAATCCAGAAGGAGCAGTCGAGGAAGAAGCTTCAAACTGTCGAGGGAGATGCCATCATAGTCGATCTGTGGTGGAAGAGCCTCCTGGTCGTCGAGAATGAAGTAGGTCGGTCGTCGTCAGCGCTGATCGAAGTCGTGCACCAAAAAGAAGGTTCGGTCGCCGTCTCTGTTGTCAAAAAATGGACTAGTCGCCCGGAACGCAAGGGAACCTCGCCATGGCAGCTCCGATGTTAGGGTTAGGGTTAGGCGGTTTTCGAGGAGAAAGAAATGGGCTCGAGCAGAGCTCATTTCCCATAATTTCTAACAGATAATTTTATGAAGAGGAGAGAGAAAAATCGAGAGTGGTGAATTAAATAGGGTTTCAAGGAGAAAGGAAATTTTATAAAAGAACCCTCAAGAATTTGCTCTATAGCAACCTGTACCAAAATTTGTTAGAAAATTTGTTATAGGTAGTTAGAGAATTGATTATTTGGTTACAAGTTTGATAAAATCTTGGAGAGCACTCCAAGTACTGGCTAGAACCTTCCTTTTCAAAATGGGATCCTTTAACAAAATATCTCATTTATAAAATTTATGAAAAGTCTTATGATTAATTAAAATAAATCAAAAATTATTATTTCTAAAACTTGAAAATGTCAGGAAATACTAGATTTAATATTTTTCGGGGAAGCGAGGTTACAAATCTACCCCCCTTAGAAAAATTTCATCCTCGAAATTTCAAGGACCACAACACGATACAGAAATGGCACGAAGTCAAAAATCGGTCAAGTACGAGTGTGAGTATGCTCAACGACTAGATACGAAAATCGTAAAGATTTGAATTGGATTATCATGACAAGATAAATAGATATAATGTCAATACTGATAATGATCAAAATCGTCAGGCACGAAGGAAACTAAAATGTATTTCAGGCCAAGTACGATAATTACATGCAAGGGATTGAAATAACGTGACCAAGCAATGATCAAGAAATAAATAGGCACGAGATGACATGAATTTAATCACAACTTAGAGGAGTAAATCATGAGGGCACGATCTGCTAAGCACGATCAAAATCGAGAATTTAGCACAAGTGGACTAGAACAAATTAGGAAAATTACGCATGATTAAGATCGAAGTTAGATAAATACGATCGAATATAAGTACGATTTAAACATTTAGTGAAACGTGATCAAAATCTTGCAGGGTATATTTATTGAGGAAATCAAATGATTCATTCAAGAAGAACTGTAAAGATTTATCGAGAAGGTGCATGGAGTCTACCGGGGAAATTAGTATCAAATCGAAGTGAGAGTGCAAGGATTTGTGATTCTCGAAAATCAATAATCATATGTAAAAGGGGATATAGTCTCTTTGGTGTCCGGGAACTGTTGACCCAAACTGGCTCACAGTCAACCAAATATTGACAAATTGACAATATAATACTTGTCATAATTTTATATGACACATCAAGACCGAACTCAGTACAAGACGAACGTCGTCTCTCTCCTGTAGCGTACTCATTTTTAGAGTCTGTATTATTTTACATTTATTGAGCCTAGTAAAATGTAAACTAAGTAGCGCTGGATATTTTGGCTTAAACCTTATCTCCAAATAATTAATGTTCAGATCTGAATCGAAAATACTCGATACTCACATGTTGTCACTGTTGATCCTGATGAAGAGGAGAGAATCAAACTTTCTGTCTTCTTACCTCCATGGAAGCTTCTGAAATTTCCGCCATTGCTGATCAGAGAGAAAGAATTAGGGAGGAAGAAAGGATGTACAGAAGAAAGGGGTTGTGCTTGTTTAAATAGTGGATCAGGAATTTTGAATTGAGGGAAAATTAGGAGGGAAATTGAAATGATGGAAGAGGTTGTTACAGAGCACATGGTGTGAAGAAGTGGAGTGCTCGATCTGGTTGATGACAGTTAGAGGAAATTTGAAATAAATTTTCTTCTCCTGATGCAAGGAAAGGAAATAGCAAATGGTTGTATTTCATAAAATAGAAATGAGTTCAATGTCTTGGCTCATGGGCCAGGCCCAACTCATAAGGAATATTGAGAAAACCTAATTAAATAAATGATCCATCTTTAAAGAAAATATAAATGTATTCAAAATAGGTTTTAATTCCTTCATGAATTTCATAAAATAAAATTGTGGGGCTACAAATCTTTCCCCTTCAAAAATTTCGTCCTCGAAATTTCAAGAAATGACAACATGTTTATTAAATAAATAAATGATTCATACCAAAATACAAATTATTTATTGAAATGGAAATTCTCTGAAACACAAAAGTACAATCAAGCAAATAAACTGGGATATCGATCCCGCATCTCATCCTCACGCTCCCATGTGGACTTTTCCGAAAAGTGGTGTCTCCACATGACTCGGACAAGCGGTATAGTCTGATTCCGTAGTTGCTTCTCTCTCCGATAAAGGATCTCCACTGTGGCTGCTCCTCGTAGGTCAAGCTCGGACCCACCTCTTCCTCTGAATAGTCTGCCACATGGCTCGGATTCGGAATGTAGCATCAAAACTGAGACACGTGGAAAACATCGTGCACTCCCTCCAAGCTAGCTGGAAGTGCTAGTCGATATGCCATCTCTCTAATCCATGTCGTCACGTCGAAAGGCCCGACCTCGGACTGAGCTTCCCGTCTCTGCCGAAAAAAATGATGCCCTTGGTTGGCGAGATCTACAGGAACACTCTATCTCCCACTGCGAACTCCAGTGGTCGTCTACTGCTGTCCGCCCAGTACTTCTGTCGACCCTGTACAACTCTGAGATGCTCTCTGATCAGTCTGACCTTCTCGGCCTAATCTACCACCATCTCTGGCCCAAGCAAAGCCCTCTCGCCAATATCGTCCCAGGATAAAGGTTACGACATCTCCGTCCATATAGTACCTCGAACAGGGTCATCTCAATGCTAGCCTGATAACTGTTGTTATAGGTAAACTCTACAAGATACAAATGATCCTTCCATGAACCACCAAAATCGAGTGCGCAAACTCGCAGCATGTCCTCCAGTGTCTGAATGGTCCTCTCGGACTGCTCGTCCGTCTGTGGATGGTAGGCGGTATTGAACTTCAACTGTGAACCCAAGCTCAGCTGTAGACTCCTCCAAAAATATGATATGAAGCGGTTGTCCCTGTCTGAATCGATGCTCACGGGAACTCCATACATTCGCACAATCTGACGCATGTAGAGGTCTGCAAGCTTTTCGATCGACAGCCCTATTTTGACCGGAATAAAGTGAGCAGAGTTCGTCAGTCTGTCCACGATAACCCAAATAGCATCCTTGCCACCGGGCGTACGCGTTAATCCAGAGACGAAGTCCATGGTGATGTGTTCCCACTTCCATTCCGGAATAGGTAAAGGCTAGAGTAATCCTACTGGTCTCTGGCGCTCCGCCATAACCTGCTGACACACAAGACATCTGGAAACAAATCTGGCAACCTCTCGTTTCATCCCATACCACCATACATACTCCCGCAGATCCTTATACATCTTGGTAGATCCAGGACGAATAGAATACTGCGACTGGTGGGCTTCCTGCATAACCTCCTCCCATAAATCCTTGGGCACACACAACTGGTTTCCATGCCTCATAGATTCATCCTCTGCAATAGTGAAGTCATCCAGCAATCCTGCCTCTGCCTGGCCTCTAAGACATCGGAGTCCCTCATCTAGAAACTGGGCCTCCATGATCTTCTCTAACAGTCCTGACTGTATCTGTATGTGCATCAGCTATTCTCCAACTCCTGGAAGAACAATCTCGATCTCTAGACTCTCAAGATCCTCTAGAAGATGTCGGTCCATAGTGAGAAACATAGCAACAGGATATCAACTAAGAGCATCTGCCACCACATTCACCTTCTCTGGATGGTATTGCAGATTGATGTCAAAATCCTTCATGAGTTCCAGCAACCTTCGTTGCCTCATATTCAGCTCCTTCTGAGTAAAGACATACTTCAGGCTTTTGTGATCCGTGAAGATGTCTACTCTCTCTCCATACTAATAGTGCTTCCACAGTTTTAAGGCAAAAATGACTGCTACAAGCTCCAAGCCATGTGTAGGGTAATTATTCTCATGAGGCCCCAACTATCTAGAAGCATATGCAATGACCCTCTTGTTCTGCTCCAGCACACATCCCAAGCCTTTCTCTGATGCATCACTGTATATAATGAATCCTCCATATCCGGATGGTAAAGCTAAATCTGGTGTTGTAGTGAGTCTTTTCTTCAATTCTTCAAATGCTGACTGGCAGGCGTCACTCCAAATGAACTCCTCGTCTTTCCGTATAAGCTTGGTCATTGGCTCTGCTATCTTGGTAAAATCTTTTATGAACTTTCGGTAGTATCCTGCTAGCCCCAGGAAACTACAAATCCCTGCTACTGACTTGGGAGGTGCCCATGCTTCCACAGCTTCAATCTTCTTGGGATCTACAGAAATTCCCTCTCCAGTCACCACATGCCCCAAGAACTCCATTTTGTCCAAGAAGAACTCGTACTTCGAGAGCTTCCCGTACAGCTTCTCCTTCCGTAAAATCTCCAAAATGATCCGCAGGTGCTCCATATGCTCTTCCTCGGTCTTCGAATATATCAAGATGTCGTCAATGAAGACTACGACAAACTTGTCCAAATACTTGTGAAAAACTTTATTCATCAAGTTCATAAACACTGCTGGGACATTGGTTATTCTGAACGGCATCACAAAAATTCATACTGGACGTAGCGAGTATTGAAAGCTGTCTTCGAAATATCCTGCTTCCGAACCTTCATCTGATGATACCCCGATCGAAGGTCAATCTTGGAAAAGACCTTCGCCCCACTGAGCTGATCAAACAACTCATCAATCTGCGGCAAAGGGTATTTATTCTTGATGGTGATGTTATTGTGTGCACGGTAATCGATACATCCTCACAGTCCCATCCTTCTTTGGCACAAAGAGTACCGGTGCTCCCCAGGATGAAGTACTGGACCGAATAAAACCCTTGCCTTCCAACTCATCAATCTGAGCCTTCAACTCTGCAGCTTCCTTCGAGTTGATCTTGTGGCAATACTGGGACTTCGGTGCTGATCCGGGCACTAGGTCAATGCTAAAATCTATATCTCGATCTGGCGGCAATCCTGGCAACTCCTCGGGAAAAACGTCGAGAAACTCCGCAATCAGCGGGTGCGGCAACTCCTAATTTTCTATAACTGCTCTGAAATAGACTCCCTCTGGCCTCTCTGCAATCCGCCTGCTGATCTCGAACGGTACAACTCCAGGCGGGTTGAAAATCACCTTCCTTTCATGGCAGTCTATTACAACAAACTGCCCACTCATCCAGTCGATGTCGAGGACTATATCAAATTCGGGCAATGGCATCACTAGAAGTCGAGCCCTAAGCTCCCTTCCAGCTATAGTGATAGGGCAATCTACCATCTCACTAACTGGCACTACCCTTCCTCCTGTCATAACCTGACAGTTCTTCCTAGTGGGCTTAGGTATGAAACCGTGTCTATGCAGAAACTCATATGGTACAAAGCTATATGTGGCTCCAGAATCAAACAATATAATGGCAAAAAATAAATGTAAAAGGATAGAACTTGTGATCACATCTGGAACTACCTTATCCTCCTCAACTGTGGCCATAACGTAAGCACGTCCCTGCTGTGGTGGTCCCCTCTGCTGCTAGTGTTGTGCAAAATGCTACTGCTGAGTAGGTAAAGCCTGAACCCTCTATGGTGCAACTGGTATAGCTCTGGGTGGTGCAGGTGGTGGTCCTCCAGCTCCTCGGGGTCCTTCTGTCAGTCGAGCTGCATCTTGTGGGCAGTTTCTCATCTGATGTGCGTCCGATCCGTAAAATAAATAGAGCCCGAGCCTCTTGCAGCACTTGTCGAAGCGATGTCCTGGCCAGTAACAGCATACGCAACTAGCTGTCTGCTACTGTATTTGTGGCCGATGTGCATGGACTCTGACTAGATGGTGATGCTGCTGTGCCGGCTGCTTTGGCCTCTCCTGAATCTAAGTCTGTGTCCTCTCCGCTGGTGTCTGGTAGCTGCTACTGCCGATGTCCCGGTCCCTCTTCAGCTTCGGATCTGCCTCCTTCTCCACAGCCTGAGCAATCTTGAGAATGCTCGCATACGTCGTCGCCTGACTAATCGCCACTGTATGTCGCAGATTCCGGGTGAGGCCCTTCTTGAACCTCCAAGTTCTATCCTCCGATGCTCTGACTAGGTTCTCCACGAACCTGCTGAGTCGGGTGAACTCTGATGTGTACTCCGCCACTGTCATGGTCCCCTGCTGCAACGTCTCGAACTGCATTTGAAGCTCATCTCGCTCCACGTCGGGAAAAAACTTCTCCTTGAACAGAGTTTTGAAATCTGCCCAAGAAACCTGGGGCTCAGCTAACTTGGGCTCCTTCCGATACCAAGCTCTGGCAAGGTCGAAAAGTCGTATGCTCGCAACTTCCACCTTCAGGTTATTCGGGATCCTCGCCATCTTCAGTGTCCGCTCTGCATTCTTCAGCCACTCATCCGCATATACAATCCCCTCGTGGCCCCAAAAATCTATCGGATAGAGGTTCTGGTAGTCCCTGGCGGTCCCCGGTCTCGGTGCTGCCGGTGCTAGAGGTCCTATCAGTGCCTATCATGTCGGATCTCGAGTCCTGAGTGCATCCATGACTGTCGCCCGAAACTGTACAGCCTGGTGGTTTTGAGCCTCCATGAACTGCTAGAACATGGCCATCACCTGAGCACCGTCAAATGTCATCGTCGAGGGTAGCGGAGGAAAGATAGAAGGCGGTGGCGGAAGCTGCTCTAACGGAACGTCCGGTACAGACTGTCCCGAACTTCCTACAACTCCAGGCTGATCAGCGATCTTCCTCGTAGTGACCATCCTGTAACAAAAGAAAACTTCGTGATTGATAAAAACCTAACCTACAAGTAAATGTAAATGTTATATAATATCCATATATACCCGATGTAAACGATTTTCTATGCTGTGATTCAAGTTTCCCTAGTTTAAATCAAGTCCCCCAATAGTACTCTAATACCTAGGTACTATTAGGATAGACCTGCATGGGCCACCACTAAAAATATGTCACAACCCGCTTCCGAATAATCGGACACGACTCGGACACGCCCATCCTTCATCGTTGGACACGATGAAGTAAGTTGTACCAATCTAGGAAATTCTAACCAGATAAATAGAAATAAGTGTGAAACACGGCATCTATAAACGAATCCCATAATCAAGTACATGTCTAAGAATTATTACATTTTCAGCAAATGAAAGTAAAGTCTGATAGTCTCAAATACAAAAAAATATAGACTACTAATGGGTAAGTGCTAGGCTTCCTCAGCCTCTAAGTCCAGAGCAACTCCAGCTGGCTCTATTGCATCTATAGGCTCTCGGCCATAATATGTGTCACACAAAGCCTCCATCTCACCTGCAACATATCCTAGTCAGGAGTGGAGCAAAGTACAGTTCTAGGTAATGAACAAGAACATCATGATATGGAAATGAGTACAGAAGAACACGAAATATGAAATACAGGAAAAAAATAAGAAAGTACAGGAATGTAACCATGAACCTGAAGTACAAGACATGACATGTGCACCATATTTGAAATACAACTAGCCTATGTGACCGGCTGGGGTGAGTACAGGAATATGTACAGGAGTACATGAATATCGGTACGGCTTAGTACCCACGTGCACGATGTGAAGCCTAAGCTATCTACATGAATATAGTAACCGAGGTTTGGTCACATAGCTAGTATATTTTCCCACCCGACACAAGTAAGTACAAGAACAGAAAATACAGGGGTACAAGATATTGTGCCATGACATGTCACAAGAAAAGTACAAGATATATAAATGCACAAGACCGTAGAAAAGTACTTGCCTTGCTCAGGGTGATCAAGAGTAGGTAAAAGAGCTGGATGTCCTCCTGTTTATTTTAAGTACAAGTTGATTAAACTTCTAAATAATCAATTATTTTAGATATTGCTAACTAATTACCTATCTAGGTTTTGATGTTAATCCAAAATGTATAGAACTAACCATCTATAGGCTATAGTAAAATAATATATACTAGCATTTAAGAATAACTCATTAAAAGTCTAAAAAAAAATTTAGTGAAATAGTATTAAACAACCACAAAAGAAATTGATACTAGAAGAACAATGAAAGTTCTTGAAAGCAAGGTGACCAAATAAACTAAGAAATTAAAACCCATCTACCATACTTAAATGACCAATTTAGCTAAAATAAACTCCCAGATTCCCAATACTGGAAACTGGAGGAAATATTAAGCAAGTGGCAATTCTAATAATGCTGGACTGTTCACTTGACACAGAAATTTCCTCTACCAGGTTACTACTTACCTATCCTAAGTTGGTCCTGAGCGTAGGTCTTCCCATACATCAACCCAATAATTCTGATGAGAGATTATTGTCAGTTATAGAGAGTATGCCCTGTTGTTACCTTTGGTTCAAGTCACAAGTTTGCTAGTATCCAAAATCAACCATGATACACCAACTCCTCTTAGTCAATGAACATCTATCACTCACAGGTTACTCTATAATGTGCTTAACAAAACTCAGCATTCAAAGTAAGGTTTTGTAAAATTAACTAATGAACCTACTGCTATTCACTAACAGGTTCCTGAATCTATTTATGTATCTTATCATAATGTCAGTCCTAGGCATTGGCATGGTGGGGTAAACAAGAGGCTATATATTGTCATCTATAAAATCAGTTTAACTCACAACTACTCGAGGTAAAAGCCAGCTACTGAGAATCAACATGTTAAAGAAGTTCATGGTCCAAAATATGGTATTCAGACAACAAGTAGCTAAAATTCCCTTGAAGGAACTTGCAGTCAGAACATCAGAATTATCCGTGTTCTAAGTTGAGCCTACTACCACCCTTCCCTGTCTCACTGACTAGTGAATCCCTTTGTTCTTGCACTAAACTCAGTCCCCTTGCCCAATCCTGCATGACCAGCTACTGATACAATTTGTGCCATAGCTCAGATAATAGGATCCATCTACACTAATCTGAGATGCAAGTCCTAATACTGCAGTTTGTATGCAATCACTTAGTCAAGCTGAAATGATAATAAACTCAGCTTCATGAAGCCTCTCAATTTGCAATTTTAGGTTCACAAGTAATATCAAAATCTGCAGGTTAACTAAGTTAGGAGTCACTCTAAATGTTACCAATTATGCCTTACAAGACTAGGAAAGAACAGGGCCAAAATGAAAGCTCTATAACTAGTGCATTGCTATTTAGAAATCAGTGCTATAATCTAAAGTTGAAAATTTCAATTCAGATATCAAATGGAATGAGTTCAACTGATACAAATCAGAACTAAACCTAAAAATGGATTGATGTGTTCGAAATCCCCAATCCTTCTTACAGGAATTACACCACTGACCTCTACTATTCCAGACTCCAGTCTATATGAGTTCCCTCTAACTCTCTTTTAAAACTTCACAGTATTGATAATAAAACCCTACGAAATTAGAATGGTATTTACCAAACTGGAAGTAAGTAATACCTGGTTGTGAAGAAATCTTAGTACAAAAAATAGTCATAAAGAACACAAGTTCACTCAAAGGTTCTGCACTAGAATTAATTGTTGAATGCATCAGTTGACAGGCTATTTTTAATATAAGTCCACAATCGAACTACTGCAACTTAATGTATCCTACCAGTCCAAATTCAGATCAAAAGATTCAGCCAAAGTTACTCCACTACTATTGTTCTTCAGAACTAAAACTCAAAATCAAACTAATTAGATCTAGGAAAAACTATCTAGTAACTGATTTATCAAGTAAAATAGAATATGCCTAAATTATCCATTTACAACCCATTTATCCTTTGCTAAACCAATTAATTCTCAAACATACTTCTATTTAATGATCAGCTAGGCATACATGAGGAATGGGATCTAAAAACTCTTGGTATCAGTATCCTCCTGATGCGGACATGAGCTATGTCTCCGATCGAAATACTGAAGAATTAACAGCAACAACTTCAAAAGAAATCTACCAACCGAGAGTTAAATTATCAACTCGAATTTAACTCAATTTATTCGCACGGATCGTATGATCTTACCTCCACTAAAATTCGAAAGCAAGGAGTCGATCAATCGAGTGTTGAATAATACACTCGGATCTGAAAATTACAAAGAACAGGGTCGATTCCAAATTCAGAGCAATAGAAAATAATTGATCAATTCACCTAAGTC
Source organism: Iris pallida (assembly GCA_029216955.1). Lineage (NCBI taxonomy): Eukaryota > Viridiplantae > Streptophyta > Magnoliopsida > Asparagales > Iridaceae > Iris > Iris pallida. The sequence continues at coordinate 374,005 of JANAVB010028442.1, forward strand.
GGATGAATCGATGAAGATCTTCCAGAGTTCGTCGAAGTTTCAAGAGATGGAGAATTGTTCTACTGATCATTCAAGAGAACTAAATTACTAATTCTCCAAATAATTAATGTTCAGATCTGAATCAAAAATACTCGATACTCACCTATTGTCACTGTTGATCTTGATGAAGAGGAGAGAATCAAACTTGCTGTCTTCTTGCCTCCATGGAAGCTTCTGAAATTTCTGCCATTGCTGATCAGAGAGAAAGAATTAGGGAGGAAGAAAGGATGTACAGAAGGAAGGGGTTGTGCTTGTTTTAATAGGGGATCAGAAATTTCGAATTAATGGAAAATTAGGACGAAAATTAAAATAATGGAAAAGGTTGTTACAGAGCACATGGTGTGAAGAAGTGGAGTGCTCGATCTGGTTTATGATAATTAGAGGAAATTTGAAATAAATTTTCTTCTCCTGATGCAAGGAAAGGAAATAGCAAATAGTTGTATTTCATAAAATAGAAATGAGTTCAATGACTTGGCTGATGGGCCAGGCCCAACTCATAAGGAATATTAAGAAAACCTTATTAAATAAATGATCCATCTTTAAAGAAAATATAAATATATTCAAAATAGTTTTTAATTCTTTTATGAATTTCATAAAACAAAATTGTGGGGCTACACTACTACAACGTTGGGTGTACATGGGCAGTTTTTACCTTGCTAGAAGATAGACCCGACACCCACATGCTCTTTGCTGCTGCTAAGTTCTATATTCAGGTCAATACCCTTCCTTCTCGGTATGACCGTAAGCTGAGTTTTATATCGGGGACTAGGTTTTCCCCTACTCTTGCTGATATAGGACGAGTACGTGCAATGGGGAGTAACATAAAGGAAGGTGTCACTCCCACAGTTGAACCGGCTGCAGCGATACAGCAGAGAATTGTTGTTGAGGAGCCTATTATTGCGGTGCCTCAGAGAGAGGATACTGAAGAACCTCTCCCTGACATTCCTCATAAGAGAGAAGCTTCCACCAAGCTGGTTCCACGGCCCAAAAGGAAGAAGGTAGTTGTTTTTTGGGAGAGGAAGAAGGTCACGGACGTAGGTACCGGCTCGCCTCCTCCCAGAAGGTCATCTCGGCAGACGGTGTTGCAGGCCGTTACCATTCGGGTGGTAGATCCCTTTCTAGACTCCATAGTCATTCTGGTCAAGCCTTTAGAAGCTTTCTCACCCTTGCGTTTGTCCTTTGTACAGGACCCTGAAGTTGTAGCTGAGGCAGGTGCCTCCTTGTCTGAGGAGGTGGATGTGACGACAGTATCCCTTGCTCGTCCTCGACCGATGGATGAGGGCGGATCTTCTTCAGCTGTAAGGTTTGAGCGACGGGATGATCAAGGCGAAGGCCCAGACCATGACGGCAATCAAAAGATCAGTCCCTCCTATAACTTTTTTTGGGGGATATGTCTACAATTGGAGCCGTGATGAGGGACTTAGATGAAAATCAAGTCCAATCGGCTCATCCTTCCGTGGGTATGTTATCTTTGCACCTCTCTTCGGATAAGATTTTTTGACTTCGATTTTGCGTGCTCCTCGTGAGGCTGACCACGACTGTATGTTCCCTTGTAGACAAGGAGAAGGAACCCCTCATGAAGATAGCCCCAGGCATTAGGGAAGGAACAGAGGTTGTCCCCATCTCCTCTAAATTTACTGTTAGTGAGGCGGTATTGGTTAAAGAATGAGAGGTTGAACGGCCTACTGAGGGGGCTTTTGCTGAATCTGCTCCCGTTCCAGCTGGAATTGCGGAAGATAACAGGCCTGATGCCACCCGAGGCCTTGATATTGTTCTTCTTGAACAGCCTGGGCCTGCTCTCAGTTTCCCTGAAGCCAAGACTGATGACGTAGCCTAGGTTGGCGCTGAGCATGCCGAAGGTACAAAATTACAACTCTTTTGCATTCCCCCATTCTCCTTTTTTGGTTACTGATGCATATATTATTTTCTTGTCAGGTTCGGCTTCTTGTCAGGTATCCATTCCTGGAGCGAAAGAAACTCTCCAAGCCTCCTCCCCGATAACCTCTACTAAAGACGACGAGATGGCCCAGGAAGTCGTCAAAGCTTTCTACTATGTGCTAAAAATAAAGCTTCCTGGAGTCCTGAATCGAAATGTTGCCTTTGGCCCTGTGAAGACTGTTGCCGAATGCCAAGTGGAGGCCCTCGAGAGTATTGTCGATTATGAAGAGCGGGCTGATACTTTGAGGAAAGTTCTGAATGACCTGGAGGGTCAGGTGGCCAGATTTTGGGATGCCAAACAACGGAGCCCAACATCGTTGTTCCGTGCAGAAGACAAGGCTTTGATCATGGCTCTCACGGAGGAGAAGGCTACTTTCCAGACAAGGAATGATGCCCTCATTTGAGAGATCAGCAAATTGGCTGATCAGTATGGTCAGTTCAACGCCGCAAGTGAGGCACGTGTTGTTAGGGTTATATACTAAAAGCATCACTTTTGTAGTAACCTTATTTCCTTAAATTTTGAATGAGAATCATATGGGCAAATGTTTGCATATTATATTTGTTACAAGTGTTAATACAAATGTCTGATATTTTATATTATAGATAATATGGTGTGTGGTGTCACACAGAAGATCATATTATCAGTTCTCTATGGAGTATATAAATAGTTTACAACCTAGATGGACTTGGACAATCTATTGGAAAGGTTGTAGTATAATCTGGTATTAGTCTATCTTGACTATAGATTTACACTATTACACTTTGTGTGTATTGAACATGACCACTAGAGGTTGTTCTCTTTGTACTGACTACATAAGAGAACAAATACCTCCGTTATTATGGATGCTTGTGCTCTTAATCCGGATATAATAACAGACATGTATATGCAATGTGTATTACTTTGACTCATGAAAGAGTGAGATTTATTATGGATCAATAACCTCTATGAATTGGGTAATAACATTGTATGTATGATGGGATGTTGATTATAAATAGAATCCATGTTCCGATACATCGGGTTGATGATATCCCCTTAAGGAGCTCATAAGGATTGTCATATAAACCCTGCAGGTGGATTATATTCGATATCATAAATAAAGTTGAGCGGTACTACTCAAGAATAAAAGATGTCGAATCAATATAGTTGTCAGTAACTTAATTTGATCGACGGAAATACGATATCTTAACATGGGAAGCCAAACGAGCATATAATAAAAGGAGTCCACAAACATAATTTAGGATTAGGGAGGTAGTGCAACAATAGCTCATTAGTGGACCGAGCTATTGTTAATGGGCCTGGATTGTGTGTGTGGGCTGAACACGGGATATCCAGATCTGTTAGGAGGACTAACCCTAATTTCTTCTCATGGTCCCTGCCGTAGCCTATATATATCCTCTATTCTCTGGCCGCCAAAATATAGATCAGAAATCTGAAGCTTTCTCTAAATTCGTGATTCACATAAGGAGAGAAAGAGAGGGCTGCCAAGGAGAAGAAAAGGTTGGAAGATCGTCGCCCATACGACGTCCAACTCGAGGAAGGAATACGTACAGAAGATCTTGGGATCGTCCGCTCGAGATTGCCAGGAATTACTTATCTTTTTTCTGCTTCAGGTATAATTCATGTGTTGCCTCAAAGAATAAACTGGCTACACAGATTATCGAAAAATATAATCATATAGTATAGATCTAAAGCGAGATTGCCCAACTGGAAGCCAACTTGAGGACAGAAACATCTGAGCAGGAGGACTACTTGGCTCAAGCTGCTATGACCGCCACCACTTTTGCCCATTTAAAAGAACAGCTGGTGAAGTTGGAGGGAGAGCACATGAGTCTGATCCTCTTCCAGGATGAAGCCGCTCGTCAAGAAAAGGCGCGCTGCCGAGCTACCGCGAAGTCTGAAGCCGAAATCGCAGCTCTAAGGGACAATATCAATCGACTATGTAACTATTAGATTTTTTGTTTATAACTGGTTCTTCTATCCGTCAAGGCTCTTGTACCCCTTTTTTTCCGTCTCTTGATAGACGTTAAAATAAAGAATCTTTGGCTTTCAACATTCATGATTGTAGTTTTGAAATATCGAAACTAGAGGTAATGTAGATGTAGTAAGGATATTTCTGATGGGTATTCTGCTGGAGAATTTTGATATGGACCTATTATCTATTTTATATTCAAGTTTTTTTTGAATATGGATAATAAGTTGAACGAAGCTGCTAATAGAGGTAATATGGACGTAATAGCAGAGGATGTTCTATATCTAACCAGAGATAATATGGACGTGGAAAGATATATAACATTAGGTAGGAGTGGATAATTTAGAGGTAATATGGACGTGATTATCCTTGATGAATACTTTGCTCAGAGGTTATATGGACATGGCAAAACGTTTCTTAATTATTCCACTGGGGAAATAATTATTGGAAAACAATTCAGGGGTAATAGGGACATGACTTATTTTTGTCAAACCGAGTTTGGGTAGAGTCAAAAACGGAAATGACTTCGCTGGGGAAATATTTTAGAGGACCTATTATCCAAGGCGTATTCAAGACTCTTGAAATACGAATAATAGTTAAATATTTTTTTCTTTTTCGAATCACATAAACATCGCACTGTACATTTACATGACTGAACATATGTGAACATTATTTAAAAAAGGTTACACATAATATTTCTTCAGGAACTTGTCATTGATAGGCATCATGAGCAAGTCACCATCAGGCTTGGTTAGTCGGTATGTACCGTTAGAATACACTGATTCTATAACGAATGGATCTTCCCATTTAGGCTGAAATTTTTCTTTTGTTTTGTGCATCATGACCATTGGTCTTCTCACTGCTAAGATTAGATCACCAACATGGAAGATTCTTTCCTTCACCTTTTTATTGAAGGCTCTGGAGAGGCGTGCTTGGTATAGCTCAATGCACTGCTGAGCTAACAAACATTTTTAGTCTAGCGCTTCGAGCTCCTGTAGTCGCAGACGGTAGCTTTCTTCGGCAGTCAACTCGCTTGCTAAGGCTACTCGAAGAGAAGGAATCTGGATTTCTAAGGGAAGAACTGTTTCGCTCCCAAAAACCATAGACAATGGCGTGCTGCCTATTGGAGTCCTGACCGTTGTACGATAGGCCCATAGACATTCGCCGATCTTCTCATTCCAATCGCGCTTGTTTGAAGACACGAACTTCTTGAGAAGTTTAATAATGGTTTATTGAAGGCTTCTGCTAGCCCGTTAGCCGCTGGATTGTAAGCAGTAGAGGCTATATTCTGGATTTGATTCCTATCACAGAATCGATAGAATGCATGGCTTTCAAATTGTGGACCATTATCATGGATGATATTGCAAGGTAGGATGAAGCGGTAGATAACGTGATGTTTGAAGAAACTAATCATGTTCGACGCCTTCACTTCAGTGAGCAGTATAGCTTCTGCCCATTTGGAGAAGTAATCGATTATGGCTAGGATGAACCGATGTCCTCCGGAAGATGGCGGGATGATTGAGCCTATGACGTCCATGCCCTAGGCTTCAAAAGGCCAAGATGTTGTCGTTGGGTGTACAAACTTCTAAGGTCGATGAATAAAATCGGCGTGGAACTGACAATCCCTATACTTCTTTGTATATTCAACAGTATCTGCTATCATCATAGGCAATAATAATCCATTCGTCTGAGACGATCTTGTAGTTTGGGGCCTGGTTGTTGTGCACCATAAACTCCATTGTGAGCCTTTTGGAGTGCATATTTGGCTTCTGTATCTGATAAACATCGTAACAGTAGCCCATCGTAAGAGAGTCGGTACAGCATCTTGGTAGTTGTGTCGTTGTAAAATCTGAGGGATCGTCTTTGGATAGACACTGCTTCCTTTGGGTCTTCGGGGAGGATTCCATAGACGGTGTAGTCTATGAAAGAAAATCTCCAGTCTTTAACGTCGACATTTGTTTTTATTGTGTAACTGTGATGAATATACAGGGCATCTTTTACACAGAATAGTTCTCAACTAGACACTGTGATCGACTGCTGAGTATTGGTAGGGACGGTCAAGGAAGCAACAAGACCAGCTAGAGCATTTGCTTCTATATTCTATAGTCGAGGCACGTGCTCGATGAAGAATCCAGCGAAAGTATACGCCAACTCAATTGTCGCTTTGTGATTGGGGATGAGATCTTCGTGACGAACTTCATAGTCCCCTTGGACCTGACTAACTATAAGCTTGGAATCGTCGTAAGCTTCTAGATAGTCAACTCCCAGTTGTTTTGCTAGTTGTAGGCCGATCAATAGGGCATTATATTCGGCCACGTTGTTGGTGCAAGGTTCCACGAGAGAATATGCACGATGTATAACCAGATGGTCGGGTGACACAAGCACGACACCTACTCCGGCCATAATATTTCCTTTAGGTCCTGTTCTTGATGCACCGTCAAAGAACATTCGCCAAATGGGGATTTCTTCAATTGCGATATTAGACTCCACTACTTATCGAGGATTTCGTCGTAGAGTTTGGAAGATTCTGGCACTGGATGAGCTGCTAGGAAATCAGCTAACGCTTGTCCTTTTACTGCCTTCTGAGGAACGAACAACATATCATATGGAGTCAATAGCATTGCCCATGTAGCTAAACGGGAATTGAGAAAACCCAGTTTATTCATGAGTATTCTAAGAGGATTGACTTTAGATATGATGTGGATAGTCTGTCCAAACACATAGTGGTGTGTCTTCTAGATAGCAAATACCAGTACAAGGCATTCCTTTTCCACAGGTGTATATATGTGCTCGGCACCCACCATTGTGCAGCTGAGGTAGTAGATTGCATGTTCATGGCCACCTTTATTCTTCTGAGCTAATAGGGTGCCAAAGGAATGGTCCATAGCACGTACATATAGTAAGAAGGGCTTCCCCATTATTGGAGCTACCAATACTAGGGGGCTTGTGAGATACTTCTTGATGTCGTCGAATGCGCGTTGACATTGTTTAGTCTGACATTGTTTAGTCCAGACGAAAGTTACGCCTTTCTTCATGAGCTGAGTGAACAGTTGACATCTTCTAGAAAGGTTCAAAATGAATCGTCTGATGTAGGCTAGCCTTCCTTGCAGTCCGCGTAGCTCTTTGAGGTTTCTTAGAGGATGCATATCGAGGATAGCCCTCACTTTCTCCGGATCAAGATGTATATCCTTTAAAGTGATGACAAAACCAAGGAACTTACCACTGTAGACTCCCAGAAAAGGCTTGGTTGGATTCATCTTGAGTTGGTGTCGTGCATTAGTTCGAACACCGTTCTCAAGTCTTGGAGGTGGTTGCCCTTAAGACGACTTTTAACTGTGATATCGTCTACGTAGCATTTTACTATTTTGTGTAAATGATCGCAAAAAATTATGTTCATAGCTCGCTGGTATGTCGCTCCTGCATTTTTCAATCCGAAGGGCATCACCGTATAGCAGTATACCCCCAACGGTGTTCGAAAAGATGTGTGCTTCTCATCGTCAGGGAACATCTTGATCTGGTTGTAGCCTGAAAACCCATCCATGAAGGACATTCGCTCGATGTTGCAAGTATTATCGATCATTACGTCGGTGATCGGTAGAGGGAACTCATCTTTCGGGCATGCAGAGTTCAAATAACGGTAATCGATACAGACTCGAACTTTATCGTTCTTTTTCATGACTGGCACGATGTTAGCGACCCAGTCAGAATATTATTCTTCGCGAATGAATCCACTTGTAATGAACTTCTTGACTTCATTCTCGATAGCCTCCATAATATCTGGTCGGAATCGTCGTTGATGCTGCTTCACTGGCTTAGCTTTAGACGATATATTCAGGCGGTGCTTGGCGACTTTAGGGTCCAAGCCTAGCATGTCTTCATAGCCCCATGCAAAGACGTCGATGTATTCTCTTATAAGCTGTATAAGAGATTGTCGTTCATCGCCAGATAGACTTTTGCTGATGAAGATTGGTTTAAAAGATGATTCATCTCCTAAATTGACTTGGATGACTTCGTCTTTGGTAGGTGGTTCACGTTATTCAAAATGCAGCTCCCACCTAGTATCCATCTTTTGAGCCCATTGTTCAAGCTCGATCGATTGGACATCATCTGCAATTTGGTCAACTAACACCATGTTGACAGACAAAGTTGCTTTGAACATATCGCCAATGCTGGATTATGAATCCTAGAGACAGGAATCAGAAGAATGAGAACAACGATCTGCTTCGTCATATGATCTTTTGGGAGTTGTCAGAGGAGTGACATAACCCAAACCATCACCGTTTTGTTGATAGTAGTTCTCGGGTTTGTCGGGAGGAGCAAAGTAACGTATTGGCAACCGTCGTCCCCGGCTGTAGTTTAGCCCCTGGTCGCTTTTTATGTCATATCCCATGTTATGGATGATATTCTTGGTCTGCCAACTATATCGAAAAAGTTGTATTTTTCTAGAGTCATAGTCAGCTTCCGTGTTGTGATTGGAAGAAGTAGAGTCCGGAACGAACTTTCTTTCGCCAATTATTTGACCGAAGATGATTAGTTCTTCACCCTTCTTTCTAGCTGGAAGGATGAAGTAGTAGATATCTTCTGGGTAAACCTTTTCCCGCAGATGAGGCATCGTGACCGGCATACAGAGGTGTGGTCCTATGCCGTTCTCTAGGGCGTATATCATATCTATATACTGGTTTACAGATTGGTAGACATCAGAGTAATTCAAAGATAAACCTTTACTAAGAAAATGTACAAGTTCTTCTTCAGGGATAACATCATCCGCTGAAGGTACATTATTATGAATATTGATAGACTCATTGAGAGGATCATTATCTGGAAGAGGAGCCACAGTCTTGGCCAAGTTCACCACGTAGGATAATTCTTCAGGATTGGGAGGGCAAACTTTAGCAGGTTCCATCCGAGGTGTCTTACGGAGAGTGATAGTCAATGGTTTGACCTTATCAGGGTTCTTCTTTTTCACCTAGATTGTGAGAGGCTTCGGAGTACATTTTGGAGTAGTACATCCTTTGACTCAGACAATCAGGGAATGAACTTGCTTCAGCTTCATCGTCAGCTTCGTTGCCGTCATCCTTGGAGGGCTAAGATTGGTAAAGTACCGAATCTCCATAGTAGGCTTCGATGCCCTTAAAAGGATCGACATCGGCAAACTCCGTCTTCACGACGCCATCGTTGTTGACGTAATTGAAACACTGGTGAAGTATGGAAGAAATAATCATATTCTTGTGTATCCACGGACGTCCCAACAAGACATTATAGGATACATTGGCATCAATCGCATAGCAAGAAACCTTCGTTCGGAGATCACCAATCTGGCACTTAAGACGGAACTTGCCCAGCGGGTGGCTTCTCATAGCATTGAAAGCCATGATAGTTGTATTGGTTGTAGATAGCTTGTGTTGAGGGATTTCTAGAATTTGAAGCAAACTTCTAGAAATGATGTTGAGGGAGGAACCTGAATTGATGTGCATCCGATCTACCTTAATCGCCCCAATATACCATGTATAGTACAGAGGTCTATCATGATGATTATTTTTGAGTAGCATGTCCTCATGTGAAAAGGTGATATTGGTGTAGCATCCAGTTTTCCAAATGAGGATAATTTTGAAATTTCATGTTTATAATTATTTTAATAATGATATTTAATTTATGATATAATTTTTGGTGATTTTAAATTATTTTAAAATTATTTAAATTAATGACTTGTGGTTTTGACGTTTTGCTAGTGAAACCCTAGAGACTGTTTGACCTAGAGCCTAACCATGTGATTATGACATTTTAATGTCATTTCTGGCCTAAGAATATTTTGCATTCGACCTCTTTGAATTATTTTGATATTATTTTATTATTTATGATATTGTTTTGGGATTATTTGAGTCGGGTTCGAATTTCATCTCAATCCGACTTGTAACGGGGACCCGGGGTAACTTAGACTCTAGTTGGACCCATGCATTAGTTAGCCATGGCCCACATTTTAATTAGTCATGTTAGAAAGATTAGTCATAATCCTAATTATTAGGTTAACCATTTAGAGTTTTTATTTTTGACCCTTTTACCCCCAAATCCTAACCAAAATTGTTTTAAACACTTGTAACTAAGGGAGGGGCAAACTTGTAATATTCAATGAGGGGGGATAACCATTGTGGCCGGCCCTAATAGGACTCCCATCTCATTTTCTTTCTTTGAGAAGTCTTCTTTCCCAAGTGCTCTCAAGCTCTCCCAAGGAAGAAGCCTTTCTCCTTGGATTTTCTCTCCTTTAGGTAATATTTCCTTCTCTTTTATTTCTCCATTTTGCATTTAGGAAAGTTTTAACCATAGGAATGACCCCCATTGTTGTGTCCCTATTTTGTGTCTTCTTGTGTCCATTATGTGTCCTTTAGGGATTTCTATTGTATTATTGTTGTGTCTTACGTTCATGGGAAAAACCCCCAAACTTGGACACACTTTATATTTAAAATATTGATTAAATGAATTAATTCATATTAAATCTCAGATTTGAATATGTAGAGATGTGTTCTTGAGTACTTTAGATTTCATTCATGTATCTCTTGTAGATATTTTCATATTACATATATGGATTTGTGTGTGTATATATATATATATATATATATATATATATATATATATATATATATATATATATATATTGTAATGAGAGTGTATCTATATTTATATATGTAATAAATGGTTCATGATGATTATATAATCAAGTTTGTGAGTGTGGTTCCTCATATTATTATTGTCATTATTGTTGTGGATAATTAGGATATATATTGTGTATTCTTTTGGCTCAAACTATCTAAATCCGTCATGATTTTTATCCATGTTTTTAATTTCAGTCCTAACTTAGAAATATCATAACTTCTAGCTCAAAGCTCGGTTTAATCTCCCTTTTTTAAAAAAAGAAGCGTATTGAAGTTAGCTTTCCAAAAACATGTATTAATAGGCCTAATTCTTTCTATAACTTTCTGGAGAATTATTTGAGTGTCAGTTGTACGAAAGACAAACACGTTCTCGGTGTTTTTATGATTTCGGGAGTTTCCGGAAACAAAAATGCGATCCGTTTGAAGTTTCGGAAAGCTAACACATAGATCTATAACATACTTTAATCCTAGATTTTAATTCATGCTGAGATGGTACAGTATTGATTATTAGTAGGAGTTACTATTTAGCATATGCATTTTGTGCACCCTTGTGAGTAATATAATGTTCTATTTGATTTTAACCCATGTTAATGCATATACATTATGTAATTAAATAGAGAATGCAAGCATGAGTAAATGTTTAAATAAATGATGTATGAGGTGTAAATATCCTATCTAATGTAAGCATGTATAAGTATGGCTTGTAATGAATATGTAGGTTCCATAGTATGTAATGTATGGTGCATATAGTAGTGCAAGAGAATAAATGAATGATGAATGAATGCAAGCATGAATGTAATGTAATAATAGATGTAATGTATGCAATATACAAGTTAATGAGGTGTAATGTTCTATGTTAACACAAATCCTAAATTACCTCATGTACCCCTTATACTATGTTGACACTATCACACTTGACACTTTGTTCACTTACACTTTGACACTCTTTGATATGTATACACTATGTATACCCATTTAACCCTCACTTGCCCCTTTGCCATGTTCACATACACACACATAGCCTCTTAAATAAGTATTTATGAATATAGTTAACTTAGCTATGTATGTATATTATATATATGTTAGCATATTGTGTTGTAATATATAAGTTTATATAACCATTTGAAATGCCATGATTATAGACCTAATGTTGAATACCAATATATGCATGTGTATATATGGGTAGACATATATAGCTTAAAGTAATAGATTACCTAGTGTATATCCAATGTGAATTCTTGCCTATTTGAGTATTGAATAATTGCATGCTATATAGAGTTGGGTGTATGTTAGCTTGTATAGCCTTGTATTGATGTGTGCTTGCTAGGATAGTCTTGGTTAGGCCTAGTAAGACTTGCTGGATTAGGACACGACCTAGTTTGACTTAGTTTGACTAGTGCAGTTGACCAAGGGTTGACTTTGGCCTAGTTTGATCTAGATTCATGTAGAATGCATTGTAGTGCTTTATATTACCCTTCTGGACATGTTGTGACTTGTGATGTTCTAATTAGGATCCAGACACCTCTCCTCGGACAGTATCTTTACCTTGGACATTCAGATATCAGGCGAGTACATTCTCTGATCATTTCATATCATGTTTAGGATTATATTTCCTGCTTTAGACTATCTTACTTGATGCTGACACGTTGGAACACGGATTGGTACAATATGGATCCCTTCATGAGATGTTATCCCTCTCGGGAGCATCAGATACTTTTATCATGTGTGTTTCACTTACATCACGTATCATATGCTTCTATCATCATGAATCTTCGGAAATCAGCTAGTAACTCATGTACCCTCATGATCACCGAGCCTTCACGAATCAATTCATGAATCACCCATTATGGGCAACGTAGTATAATCATGAATCTTAACGTAACTTGAATAGATCCTTGTGTATTGATTGGGGCACGGGGGAGTATGAATGGTCATGTGAATAAATATCCAAAGTAGTGTAGTCATGAATCACTCTTAGTGTAGTCATGAATCAGTCCTAAGCCATTCACATGTTCGTCTGTACTCTAAATCACTAGCACTGTCTCTCTTTATATATATCATAGATATTTACTTACAGTCTCTCTTTTACATTATGCTATTTCTTCAGATCCTGTATTTATTCTCTAGCATGATTACGTTTCCTTTCTTGTTATGACTTGTTGAGATGTATTGTGCTCGCTCCAGTCCTGACTGGACCTGTTGATAAATTTTACAGATAGCTTGGAGGTTGCCTGCTAGCCTAGAGGAGACAGTAGAGGTTGTATAGATAGCTAAGGTTTTGCTTATAGTTTATTCTCAGTTGTCTTGAGATGTATTTATGGATTACTGTATTTGAGTTTTGAGATGTATTCTGAGTTTATGTATCTTAGACACTTAGACTTCTATCTGTTGTATCTCTTGGATTTCATGTTTTATCTATCTTCCTTTATGCTCTACCTTAGATGTGATTGAGTTTACATTCTGCTATGTTACCCCCATTCGGGGAGTATAAACTGTTTAGTCTTATACTGTTAGATGCATTGAGACCTAGGACAGCGTTCTACCACCGATACTGCGGTGTTGGCTGGGCGTTGTTACGTTCTCGTGCCCTAACTCTAGGGTACGGGTCGTGACACATTTTTAGTGGTGGCCCATGCAGGTCGAGATTCGCATTAGTGCGATTTTGTAGTAGCGCAACGACTTAGTTGTACTACTACGAGTCTGATATAGGATATATAAATTAAGATGTTAGGATGAGAGGATATTCAATCACTGTTAGGATTCCTTGAGAGATTCCTGGGATGACCCTTGAGAATCTCATTTTGAATTCTGATTTAAACTCATTTTCCTTGTTTTGATTCACCTTTTTCTTTGATTTGAATTTGATTCTGTGGATTCATTGTAGAACTTTGAATCCTGGTATTAGTTGATGATTTTGATAAAATCTTGTAGTTGTTGATTTAATTTTATATTTAGATTAATATTTTCAAATCCATGGTACTCAATCACACTTAGGATTCTTTGAGAGATTTCTGGGACGACCCCTGGAAACTCATTTTGAACTTCAATTGGAATTCCTTTTCCTCTTGTTTGGATTCACCCTCATTCCTTGCTGTTGAATTTAAGCTTGATAGGTTCCTCTCGTTTGAACCGATGAGAAGGAACATATCTTCATTATTCTTTCTCGCGATTATTCCCTTGCATTCTTATTTACCTCTTATCTTAAACTCTGTCTCATTACATTAATTACCCATATATTGTCGTCCCTACCAGATGTACTTCGAAACCTTTGAATTTTCGTATCTTTTGCATGGGGAAGGCTAAGGAAGTGACGTAAATTATGTAGGTCAGAGAAGACGTAACTGGTTATTTTATGATGATCTAAAGGAAATCAAATGTGGAGTATTCCATATGGAAACTTGTGATAGAAATGTGGTAAAGGTATCAAATAGAATAAAGAGATGTATACTGCCAATCTGGAAACAATTACATTTAGAGAAATTTTGGGGTTATGAGATAGTTTATATGTGTATTCAAAACTAATGAGGATATCAGAGGTCAACCTAGTTTTGAGAACTTAGAAAATCTTGGTTATTAATTCTGGGGAAAACTTTTACTCTGAGGCTATGTAGAAGGTTAGTAATGGAAAAGAGAAGTTAATTATGTTTAATAAGGATATTAAACAAGATGTAGCGAGGAAATGACTAGGGATAGAGAGAACACAAAGTTATGGAAGTTTAGAGATTGTTGTGAAATATTTTTAGGAAAATAATATTCAAGGGTGTATGTCGAAGAAAATACAAAAGTTGATTTTATGATGGAAGATAAGTTTTGTAAGGCCTAGAGATTTAAATTAAATAATACGAGGAGAAAAATTTGAACAAGTTCAAGGAATTCGTAAACGGGATTTAGAGGTTTTGGGTCAAATTTAAGACAAGGTGAAAGAACTTGGAAATTTAAATAAATGGTTAATGTTGATTCCTAAATGTGAGGGCTGTGCTTCAAGAGTGATGTTTGGAAATTAGGAATTGCCTACTGTAGTTCATGGTAAGGGTTTAAGTAAAGGTTAAATTTTCATATAGAGACTGGTGAGGTAAAGATATGATTGGCAAGTTATGACCAGATGAACTTAAGAGTATCAGAAGCAGATGACTAACTCGATCTTCATTATTTTTGGGCATTAATTACCACCTCTTGAACTCCCACTTTCTAATTGAGATCCTTTGACATTCCTTATCGTGACTTCGATATTCGGAATGTAATACTAGCTATTACCCTCCAACAAATCTTATATGCAAGAACTAGACGAGCTCACCTTCGTGTAGGTATATCATGTCCCACTAAAACCCGTCTTCTTGTACTTTATTTTCTTGATATGATTTTCTGGTCAACTGGCTAAACTATAACCTCTACCATTATACTAAATTTCTTCTTATTTCAATTAGAAATCCAGCCTTGACTCAATTCTTTCGACCCGACATGTGATGGTGTTCTGCTTGTTTCCTTAGATGCTTAACCTTGTACCTTATCTGATTACTTGACTCGTTGGTTAAGAACCTTGGACTATGTAATTCCTTTCATCATTACCACCCTTCTATCTGCTAAATTAGTCTTATTTTTGCAAGCTTATCTATTTTCGAGCTTGGTCATGACATATTTTATTGGGTGGCCATCCACTAACATATTGTCTAATCAGAACCGGTACATGATGGTCTAATCAACCTATTGCATTTTGGTTCGCTTTTTCATGTATCAATCTACGAGAATGGAGACATAGTTAAACTTGACCCTAGAGTCTCATTCGCGACAGCCTTGACAATTCTCCTTGAAATCTTTTCATCGCCTATGAACCTCGTATTCGTACTCAGTCGAATTAAATTTAATCATGACCTGAATCTCTATCGTTGGATGCTCGTGCTCATACTTTGATTTAATTGATTTCCCTTCTTGCCCAAATCTCATTTTATCTCGAAATTGATCAACTTAGATCGTGTCAAGACAAAAATCTATTTGTGATTTATTGTGCCTAAATTTTTAATTTTTGTCATTTTATGGAATAGTAACCTTTTAATAATTTCTTAGTTGCTTGTTAATGACCAATTTTTATATAGGATGGTAGACAGCCCTACAACCTTGATGATTGTTATTCTCTTACCTTCCCAATTAGGACACCCTAGATTGTTTGTGTGTTGATACCATAGTACTATTTTGACCTAGAATGATTAGTGTACCTAGGTGAGACTTCCAACTGCTACGGTATGCCCTGACCCTGTATACGATTCCTTCAAATTGCATGATTTAGATATAAAAAAAAATTAGACCTTGATTGTTGGGAAATAGGGACGTCACCCGATTAGTATCAGTTGTAGATATATATAGGTTAGTCCTTGATGTGGGGATGTGTGTCTATAAACATGTAGCTTATGAGATTTATGAGAGATTATAGTATCAGCCTTGATAGGATGTACTAGTCTTTTGGTGAGTATAAATGTGTTATGAGAGATAGGGGCCTATATATCTTAGTAATGCATCGTTCCTATGGTAATAGAATGTATGAATAGATGGTTAATAGGAAGATAATAGTTTGAGCATACCTATAGCCTATGATCAGTTCCTTTCCATCCTTAGTTAAGACCACTTTAAAATAGGTCCAGTCCCTTGGATATAGGTTCCAGTCCATATTTTATTGAAGTTCCATTACCGCCGTACAGCAGAGCAGTGTTGGAGGTATTCCTAAATTGACACTATCTAGATATCCGTTTACTATTCAAGTGTTAGGATGTGTTACCTTAGATATTGGGTAGGTTAGAGGCTCTAGAAGGAGTACTATCGATCTTAAATTTCGAGGACGAAATTTTTCTAAGGTGGGTAGAGTTGTAGCACCCAGTTTTCCAAATGAGGATAATTTTGAAATTTCGTGTTTATAATTATTTTAATAATGATATTTAATTCATGATATGATTTTTGGTGATTTTAAATCATTTTAAAATTATTTAAATCAATGACTTGTGGTTTTGACGTTTAACTAGTGAAACCCTAGAGACTGTTTGACCTAGAGCCTAACCATGTGATTATAAGATTTTAATGTTATTTCTAGCCTAAGAATATTTTGCATTCGACCTCTTTGAATTATTTTGATATTATTTTATTATTTATGATATTGTTTTGGGATTATTTGAGTCGGGTTCGAATTTCATCTCAATCCGACTTGTAACGGGGACCCGGGGTAACTTAGACTCTAGTTGGACCCATGCATTAGTTAGCCATGGCCCACATTTTAATTAGTCATGTTAGAAAGATTAGTCATAATCCTAATTATTAGGTTAACCATTTAGACTTTTTATTTTTGACCCTTTTACCCCCAAACCCGAACCAAAATTGTTTTAAACACTTGTAACTAAGGGAGGGGCAAACTTGTAACATTCAATGAGGGGGGATAACCATTGTGGCCGGCCCTAATAGGACTCCCATCTCATTTCCTTTCTTTGAGAAGTCTTCTTCCGCAAGTGCTCTCAAGCTCTCCCAAGGAAGAAGCCTTTCTCCTTGGATTTTCTCTCCTTTACGTAATATTTCCTTCTCTTTTATTTCTCCATTTTGCATTTAGAAAAATTTTAACCATAGGAATGACCCCCATTGTTGTGTCCCTATTTTGTGTCCTCTTGTGTCCATTATGTGTCCTTTAGGGATTTCTATTTGTATTATTGTTGTGTCTTGTGTTCATGGAGAAAACCCCCAAACTTGGACACAATTTATATTTAAAATATTGATTAAATAAATTAATTCATATTAAATCTCAGATTTGAATATGTAGAGATGTGTTCTTGAGTACTTTAGATTTCATTCATGTATCTCTTATAGATGTTTTCATGTTACATATATATATATATATATATATATATATATATATATACATATATATATATATATATATATATATATATATATATTGTAATGAGAGTATATCTATATTTATATATGTAATAAATGGTTCATGATGATTATATAATCAAGTTTGTGAGTGTGGTTCCTCATATTATTATTGTCATTATTGTTGTGGATAATTAGGATATATATTGTGTATTCTTTTGGCTCAAACTATCTAAATCTGTCATGATTTTTATCCACGTTTTTAATTTCAGCCCTAACTTAGAAATGTCATAACTTCTAGCTCAAAGCTCGGTTTTAATCTCCTTTTTTTTAAAAAGAAGCGTATTGAAGTTAGCTTTCCAAAAACATGTATTAATAGGCCTAATTCTTTCTATAAATTTCTGGAGAATTATTTGAGTGTCAGCTGTACGAAAGACAAACGTGTTCTCGGTGTTTTCGTGATTCCGAGAGTTTTCGGAAACAAAAACGCGATCCGTTTGAAATTTCGGAAAGCTAACACATAGATCTATAACATACTTTAATCCTAGATTTTAATTCATGCTGAGATGGTACAGTATTGATTATTAGGAGTTACTATTTAGCATATGCATTTTGTGCACCCTTGTGAGTAATATAATGTTCTATTTGATTTTAACCCATGTTAATGCATATGCATTATGTAATTAAATAGAGAATGCAAGCATGAGTAAATGTTTAAATAAATGATGTATGAGGTATAAATATCCTATCTAATGTAAGCATGTATAAGTATGGCTTATAATGAATATGTAGGTTCCATAGTATGTAATGTATGGTGCATATAGTAGTGCAAGAGAATAAATGAATGATGAATGAATGCAAGCATGAATGTAATGTAATAATAGATGTAATGTATGCAATATACAAGTTAATGAGGTGTAATATTCTATGTTAACACAAATCCTAAATTACCTCATGTACCCCTTACACTATGTTGACACTATCACACTTGACACTTTGTTCACTTACACTTTGACACTCTTTGATATGTATACACTATGTATGCCCATTTAACCCTCACTTGCCCCTTTGCCATGTTCACATACACACACATAGCCTCTTAAATAAGTATTTATGAATATAGTTAACTTAGCTATGTATGTATATTATATATAAGTTAGCATATTGTGTTGTAATAATAAGTTTACATAACCATTTGAAATGTCATGATTATAGACCTAATGTTGAATACCAACATATGCATGTGTATATATGTGTAGACATATATAGCTTAAAGTAATAGATTACCTAGTGTATATCCAATGTTAATTCTTGCCTATTTGAGTATTGAATAATTGCATGCTATATAGAGTTGGGTGTATGTTGGCTTGTATAGCCTTGTATTGATGTGTGCTTGCTAGGATAGTCTTAGTTAGGCCTAGTAAGACTTGCTGGGTTAGGACATGACCTAGTTTGACCTAGTTTGACTAGTGCAGTTGACCAGAGTTGACCAAAGGTTGACTTTGGCCTAGTTTGACCTAGATTCATGTAGAATACATTGTAGTGCTTTATATTACCCTTTTGGACATGTTGTGACTTGTGATGTTCTAATTAGGAGCCGGACACCTCTTCTCGGACAGTATCTTTACCTTGGACATTCAGATATCAGGCGAGTACATTCTTTGATCATTTCATATCATGTTTAGGATTATATTTCCTTCTTTAGACTATCTTACTTGATGCTGACACGTTGGAACACGGATTGGTACTATATGGATCCCTTCATGAGATGTTATCCCTCTCGGAAGCATCAGATACTTTTGTCATGTGTGTTTCACTTACATCACGTATCATATGCTTCTATCATCATAAATCTTCGGGAATCGGTTAGTGACTCATGTACCCTCATGATCACCGAGCCTTCACGAATCAATTCATGAATCACCCTTTATGGGCAACATAGTATAATCATGAATCTTAACGTAACTTGAATGGATCCTTGTGTATTGATTGGGGCACGGGGGAGTATGAATGGTCATGTGAATAAATATCCAAAGTAGTGTAGTCATGAATCACTCTTAGTGTAGTCATGAATCAGTCCTAAGCCATTCACATGTTCGTCTGTACTCTAAATAACTAGCCCTGTCTCTCTTTATATATATCATAGATATTTACTTACAGTCTCTCTTTTACATTATGTCATTTCTTCAGATCCTGTATTTTATTCTCTAGCATGATTACATTTTCTTTCTTGTTATGACTTGTTGAGATGTATTATGCTCGCTCCAGTCCTGACTGGACCTGTTGATAAATTTTACAGATAGCCTGGAGGTTTCCTGCTAGCCTAGAGGAGACTGTAGAGGTTGTATAGATAGCTAGGATTTTGCTTATAGTTTATTCTCAGTTGTCTTTAGATGTATTTATGTATTACTGTATTTGAGTTTTGAGATGTATTCTGAGTTTATGTATCTTAGACACTTAGACTTCTATCTGTTTTATCTCTTGGATTTCATGTTTTATCTATTTTCCTTTATGCTCTACCTTAGATGTGATTGAGTTTAAATTCTGCTATGTCATCCCCATTCGGGGAGTATAAACTGTTTAGTCTTATACTGTTAGATGCATTGAGACCTAGGATAGCGTTCTACCGCCGATACTGCGACGTAGGCTGGGCATTGTTACGTTCTCGTGCCCTAACTCTAGGGTATGGGTCATGATAATTGGGCACCACTTCCATAGTACTGTCGTAGTGAGGATAGGAGACCTCAGCGGGAGCTTTGACTTCAGCAAGATAAGAGTCGGCATGTAGTAGTGCCTCACTTAAGGCCTTCCGTGTTTCTTTGGAGAGTCGCAATAGATCGAACAGAGACGATCTGGCAGGTGTATTAGCCAGCTGTGCTAGTATGTCAAAGTTGTAAAGCCGATCCATGCCTTCGGGAGTTGGTGCCTTCAGAGACTTATTAAATCGCGTCTCCTTCTGCTTGGCTTTGTCGGTAGTTGAAGGCTTAGACGGGCCGGCTTCTGAACTTATGGGGGCAGCAGGAGCTTGAGAAGGTACTCTTCCTATGCGGGGTCGTAAGTCCGTAGGTAAGCCTTTCCGGATCGCGTCTCGCCAGATAGAACTTCGTAGATGGGAGAAGACACCATATGGCATGACTTGTATTTCTTGTCCTTTTTGCTTTGGGAGATACCACCCCCTGCGTCATTTTTGTACAAGGTCCGGCTGGACCCATATGATCTCACCACGTTCAGTCGTGAGTGGCACCAAGGTTGAGTTGTGGGCTGGCGACAGGTTGACGACTTCCATTATTGCCTTGGGGATCGGGACCACGCCGTCTGGGACTTCTGTGGGAGGAAAATCACCAAACTGAAGAGAGATCATGTTAGAAGATACGACCTTATCTTTAGCTTCGAGGTTGATCACTTGGCTGTCGATAAGCTATTGTATCTTCTTCTTCAGGATGATGCAATCCTTGGTAGAGTGATGCACGTACTGATGATAAAGACAGTACTTAGGATCGTTGAGTTGGTTCGCCTCTGCAGGACATCATAGTGGAGGCAATGTCAGTTTATTATCCTTTGTCAATGTGTGAAAAATGGTAGTGACATCGTCTTCGTCAAAGAAGAAGGTCTTCTTAGGCTTGTCAGAGGTGCCCTGAGAATTGGAAGCTCCCTTGGAAGTGTCGACCTTTAAGTCTTCTTTTCCTTTACCCCTACGGACAGGGATAGTTTGAGGATGCTTGCCTTTGTCTTCAGATTTGGGTGTTTTCAACCCCAGTAATTCTAAATTAGGGACGTCGTTTTCAGCAGCATCAGCGGCCCCAATGAAAGCGGGCCATGTATCATACTTATGTATACCTAGACAAAACTTTACTGTAGGAAAGAAGTTATGTCGACAAGTATCCATAAGTTCTGAGTCTGGTATACCGAAGGGCATCTTCAACGCTAGCCGCCTGAAGCGTTCGATGAAAGCAATGACAGACTCAGTCCTCCTTTGCTTGGTCTTGATGAGGGTGGACATACTAACATGCATGCCACTCTCGTAAAACCTGTTGAGGAATAACCTCTGCAAGTCTTTAAAAGAATTGATACAACCGTCAGACAGACTGCAGAACCATTCAAAAGCTACCCCCTGTAAGGTGCTAATAAACAGCTTTGACAAGAACGGATCATCCCTGGGTAAGTATAGGGTCTGCGTGTTGAAGTATGTCATGTGTTGACGAGGAGAAGTCATCCCGTCAAATAAATTTAGCGTCAGCGGCTTGTAGTTATGAGGGCAAGTAGCATTCTCCCAATCAAAAGGATAAGGTTGAGATATCCCCATCTTCTGAAGCTCGTCTTTGTGTGAGATGGTATCGAGACTGGCAACCAAAGAATTAATTGCATCCTGTTAATTGAGCAGGTGTTGGAAAACGACTGTTATACGGTTGTCAGACGTCGTTGGTGAAGGACCACCCCCAGCATTTGCAAGGTTTGGAGGAGGCACAATGGAATGATACTCCTTCTGTAGTGAGGGAGGGTTGTTGCTATGGGTCAGCCCCAGCAGCTTGGATTGCCATGAGACTGGTAAGCATATCAGTAATCTTGGCAAATGTTGTTTGAAGACCCTCTAGCTGTTTGTTGGTCTGATTACTGGCTTCTTCAGGTCTTTCTCCATCTGCCATGTGTGTAGATAACATGCAAGGACGAACAAAGGAAACAGTACAACTGGTGCTAATATTGTCTGTCTCTGAGTTGACCAATCCCTCATCTTCCGGTAGGAAAGGTAGATAGTCATCGTCAGACTCGGAGAGATTATTGTCACCTGGAAGGCTACCCCCAGTGTGAAGGTAATCTGCTTCAGACTCTGAGGGTATACTACCCCCAGCTTGGGAGTCCTCGTCATCTATACGGAATCTCGCCTTTGATCGAGTACCCATATAGACTCCTTCAGATGTGACAGCCTGCTGGCTATCTGTTGGCAGACTTTTCCTTCTTTTATTTGCGGAACTGAGAGAAAAAGTTGGGTTCATGGTCCACCGTCTTTTATTGGGGCTTCCATAAGGGGGACCCCATGAAGCCATATTGGATGAAACACACAGTGGCTTTTCATCGTCAGAGAAATGCAGTCGTCGAAACACGGACTGCCTCTGAGGCACTCTCGTTGCTTTGGAGCAACAACAGATGATGACAATAATGTTGCACAGATGTACACCATGAATTATTGTGTCCTCTCTCGCTTTACGCTTATGATTTATCATGTCGCGTAAGTCAACGGAAGGGAGTTTTGCCTTAAAACCCATGTTATATACATCGCCGAGCTTTGCATGTGGATTTGTAAGGAGAGTTGGCACATCCAGACTTAGTTCACGTGCAGGGGCAACCCCCACACCTAAGTTCCGTGATGACCTTGAAGACAGCCCCGTGCTATACGCGTTGGGGCCTGTCTTTTTGCTATGGGCGCATAGGCCCTGGAGTCTGCCTTTGGGTGCATGCTTCTTGGCAGCATGTCTGAGCTTCCTCTATGTGGGCGCATAGTATGGGTCAGTTGAGCCTGGGCACGTAGCCTTGGGCGCATGACCCTGGATGCACAGTCTGTCGAAGACAGAAGCCTTCTGGCCAGAGTTATGTGCCCACATACTCTCTTGGGCGTATAGCTTTGGACGCATGCTTGGTGGAGCAGTGTTATTTTCTTCCAGCTTTGCCTCCTTCATTTGTGAGCCTCGCTGGGTTTGCCCAGAGTGTCGAACACTCCGATTCTTGGCATCATAGTATTTTTCTTTGCCAAGTCTCGAGCGTTGAACACTCCGTTGTTGGTTGCACAAGAGAGAAGTCACTAGGCTAGTAGAGCTCAGAATGGTATGAGCCTTCTTCATTTGTTGAGGTTCTGTGGCAGAGCTATGCGCCCATGTGACAGAGTCCTTCAGTTGTATATCTGCTATGACACTGGCAGGATATGCACGGCGAGACTTTGGAAGCCAAGTCTTACGATTGTTTGGCTTCACTGATTTTGAGAGAGTAGAGTCGTCCCTCAAGAGCATTTCTTCGAATGTCTGCTGATCGAACTTCACGATCAGCATCTTTTGAGTGCTCCCTACTTTGTCGGTATTGGATTGCGTCACCACCTTCTCGTCAGAGGAAAAGGTAGTCCCCAGCAGAGTTGCCATTTTTGTGGACACATACAAAAAGAAGAAGAAATGTTATCTTTTCTTTATTGGCACAAGGCACCACAAATCGAGTACGCCTGAGAGATCCTGTGCTGAGGATCCCCGAGTACAAAAAAAATTTTGGGAATGGAACGATGGAGATCGAGCGGCAGTTGCTCTTTTACTCCGTTGATACTCCGATTACAAAAGTGGGAGAAAACCAAAGAAAATTGCTAACTCTCGCCTCACTGGAAAGAAATGCAGCAATTTGGCTCTTGAAAACACTCTTCGTTCTGTCTTTGGAAGAGGTATGAGACCCCTTTTATAGTCGTTCTTGAGCTGGAATGATGTTATGCGCCCACATGAAAAAACACACTAGTTTTCATATGGGCCCATAGTCCTGCTTTGGGCGCATAGGGTGTAGGTGCATGCAGAATATGAGATCGTGGGTTGGTCGTGGTGTTGTCGTGGCCGCATTCTTCGGTGCATGATTGCTCGTGGAGACTGACGTGGCCGTATGCTTCAGTGCACAATTGATCGTGGGTTTGACCGAGTCTGGGGCTGTTCTGGCTTGGGTGTACAGCCTAAAACAGGGCTATGCGCCCCCCTTCTGGAGGAGCCTGTCTTGGGCGCATAGGGCTTCACTGATGACTTGGGCGCATAGGGCTTTACTGGTGACTTGGGCGCATGTGGCTTCACTGGTGACTTGGGCGCATATGAGTTCACTTGGGCGCATATGTTTTCATTGGCTTGGGCGCATGGGTGCAAGTCTGCTGAAATTTTTCATGCTTCTACATTAGTAAGAGGTCTGCCCGACATCACATTCAAGAAGGACACGATATGTGTCGAATGTGAACTGAATAAGGCAACCAAATCTTCATTTAAAGCCATAAATACTGTAAGTACTACTATACCCTTACAATTACTGCACATGGACTTATTTGGTCCCGGTAGAGTAGCCAGTCTTGGTGGAAAACTCTATGCTTTTGTTATTATAGATAATTTTTCAAGATTTACTTGGGTTTTCTTCCTTACAAACAAAAGAGATACTATTTCAGTTTTCAAAATCTTTGCCAAAAAAAGTTCCAAAATGAAAAAGGCTACATGATTACTCGAATCCGAAGTGATTATGGAGGCAAATTCGAAAATTCTGATTTTGAAAAGTTTTGCGAAACAAATGGTTTTGATCATGAGTTTTCTTGTCCTAGAACTCCTCAACAAAATGGTGTTGTGGAGCGGAAGAATAGGACTCTTGGCAATATGGCTAGAATCATGTTGAATAAATTTTCACTTCCAAAATATTTTTGGGCAGAAGCTGTCAGTACAGCTTGCCATGTTTTAAATAGGGTGCTTATTCGACCTATTTCGAAGAAAACACCCTATGAACTTTGGTTTGGTAGGACTCCTAATGTCTCTTATTTTAGAATGTTCGATTGTCGTTGTTTTATCCTAAATACCAAAGACAACTTAGGCAAGTTTGATGCCAAAACTGACGATGGTATTTTTTTTGGCTATGCTACCAAGAGTAAGGGATATAGAGTGTTCAACAAACGCTCAATGATTGTAGAAGAATCTACTAATGTGTCTTTTGATGAGAAAAATAGTACAGCGGCTATACCCGACGATGATGTCGAACCATCAACTTCCACACCAATGAATACTACCCCTGAAACCAATTCTCTAGTGGACTTACCGAAGAAGTTCGAATTCAAGCCATCACACCCAGAAAACTTGGTCATAGGTGAGGTATGACGCGAAGTAAGTACTCGATCGTCTTTAAGAGATTCTATTGCTAGCATTGCTTTTATTTCGCAAATTGAGCCTAAAAATGTTTTAGAAGCTTTTAATAATAAATTTTGGATTTCTGCTATGCAAGAAGAACTCAACCAATTCGAAAGAATCCAGGTCTGGGAACTTGTTCCTAAACCGGCTAACCATTCGATTATTGGTACTAAATGGGTTTTTCGTAACAAAGTAAATAAAGATGGTTCAGTCACTCGCAACAAAGCTCGTCTAGTAGCTCAAGGATACAACCAAGAGGAAGATATCTACTACGATGAGACGTATGCTCCGGTTGCAAGACTTGAATCCATTCGGATGCTTTGTGCCTTTGCAAACTTTCAAAATTTTAAACTTTTTCAAATGGATGTCAAAAGTGCTTTTCTGAATGGTTTTATTAAAGAGAAAATTTTTGTAAAACAACCTCCTAGTTTTGAAAATCGTAAATTTCTCGACCACGTTTTTAAGCTTTAGAAAGCGCTCTATGGCCTCAAACAAGCCCCCAGAGCTTGGTATGAACGCCTAAGCAATTTCTAACTGGATAAAGGTTTTTCAAAGGGGAAAATTGACACTACACTTTTTATCAAAACCTTTCAAGACACCATTCTTTTAGTTCAAATTTATGTTGATGATATCATATTTGGGTCCACTAATAAAAATCTATGCCAAGGTTTTGCTAAGTGTATGCAGAACGAATTTGAGATGAGCATGATGGGGGAGCTCAATTACTTCCTCGGACTGCAAGTCAAACAAACTTTGTAAGGAACATTCATCAGCCAGTCAAAATACATAAAGGATATGCTGAAGAAGTTTGATCGTGACAACGTCAAACCAGTCAGCACTCCCATGGCTACTACAACCAAGCTGGAACCTGATGAAAGCGGCAAACCTATTGACCAACGTAAATATCGAGGTATGATTGGTAGCCTACTTTACCTAACTGCTAGTCATTTCGATATCATATTTAGTATTTGTCTGTGTGCTCGCTATCAAGCTAGTCCTAAGAAATCACACATGTCTGCCGTTAAGCGTATCTTTCGATACCTTAAAGGTACTGTTACAGTGGGCTTGTGGTATCCCAAATCTACGTCCTTTGACCTTATTGGTTATTCGGATGCTGATTTTGCGGGATGCAAAGTCGACCGTAAGAGTATGAGTGGCACGTGTCATTTATTAGGCAAGGCTTTAGTCTCATGGTTTAGCAAGAAGCAGAATTATGTCGCACTATCCATAACAGAAGTTGAATACATCACAGCTGGTCATTGTTGTGCACAAATTCTGTGGATGAAGCAAACCCTTGCAGACTATAACCTTTCTTTTATGCACATTCCTATATTCTGTGATAACACTAGCACTATCAACCTTACTAAGAACCCTACATGTCACTCACGCACGAAACACATTAAAATTTGTTACCATTTTCTACGTGATCATCAACAACACGGTACTATAAATTTAGAATTTATTGACACTAATCATCAGCTGGCAGATTGTTTTACAAAACCACTATTCGAAGAGCGATTCAACTTTCTTTGTCGTGAATTAGGAATTTCAGATGAAACGGTTATTCATTAAATTGGCCTACATAAATATCAATTATGTCATGTTTCTTTATGGTGACTTTGCTATGGGTACAAGCCGAAAGGGTCCTTCTGAAAACAAGGCGTAAAAGCCTAAGCGACATGGTGCACTAGTATTCGGACTACCGCTAGTTGGGATCCGGTCCCTACAGCTACCCTATGGCAGTTTCATCGTAATGATCGTTGTCATAAATCCTTGTTTATTATATGGTTCAATTTCATTTATAACTTAGTTAATTCAAAATTTTCTAAATTCAATTCCATTTTTTACATTCATGGTTTTTCTCACAATCACACTTTTGATTTTCATCAAACTTTTTGCAAATTTTTCTATCTTTTACACTCCATCTATTTTTCTCCAATACTTGGTCATTTTTTTAATGTTTTGAGTTCTGGCCTCAGCACCCAGAACTCGGGCTGAACTCTGCCTCACATAGAGTTCGGGCCGAGTTCGGTCTTTTGTTTCCAGAACCCTAGTGCGCTCTCAGCCTTCCATTTATTTTGATCCAATGGTCCAGATTTAACCCGACCAGCCGACCCTACCTTCATATTTTCGAGAATTCCCTTCTCCTTCTTCTCCATTGCCACCTCTAAACCCTCTCCAAGTTCATTCTCTCCAACCCCTAACCCTAGTTCTCTCAATCCTTGGCTCTTTTACTCTCAAAATTCAAGGAGCTTAGGTTTGGGGCTATCCTCTTCCATATTCTTCTATTCTTTTGAGGTATCCTCTCTTCTTTTCTTCATTTCAAATTTCCAATTCTTATCATTATCAATGGCACCTAGGTTGTTCAATAGGGGAAAGAGGGCTAGAACCGAGGGTGCTTCCTCATCGAACCCTCCTCCTCAAGATGTTCAATCCATTCATCCACTTTTTAATCCACCACTACCTTATGACCCCAACACGTTCAATGAACAAATTTTTGTTTCATTGAAGGCTTCCAAAGAATGGTTCAATGACTTTCGTTCTAGGACCATGTATGCGGGTCATCCTATCAATTTTACTATATTTTCTCGATATGACTCGTTGTTTCATGAACTTTGTCTAGATGAGTTAGTATCTACATCATCTCTTATATATCTGAATGCTATTCAAATTTTTTACTGTAATCTCACTTTTGACGATGCACGAATCTATTCTCGTGTCGCCGAAATTGACATCACTTTCGATGATTTTGAACTTGCGGAATATCTCGAGATCCCGGAACCCAATTCCTGGAAGAAACTTGTCGATGCACGCAAGTTTCAATTTCCCGATGGATCATCCCTTGAGAGTTTTAAGGATGATTTGTGTACTCCCAACACTCGTCCACGCAAGTTACTTGCTAAATTTCTTAACCCATATTTCTACGAACTTCATCGTATCATTTTCTCTACGATCTTACCCAAAACAGGATTGACTGATAAAGTTTCTTATTTTGAGATCTCTGCACTTTATCATCTTCACTTCCATGTCTCGTTTAACCTCCCACACACTATAATGGACTGGATGATTAGTGCACGGAAGAGGCCTCCATCATTGGTCTATGCTCTTTATTTGCCAATGGTCTTTCGTGCGTTCAACATTCCTCTTGATGAGGGTCAGTTCCTTCCAGCCCCTGCCTATCTGTCTAAGGCAAGGTGGCTTCTGGCAGCTGCCGAGTCTCCGGCTGAGTTCGAGAATTATGGGTCTGATGCTTCGGCTGATCCATCTGCTTTTGGACAACCTGCACCCGAGCCATCTGCTACTCTTGAGTCTATCCAGACCATGCTGTGCGATCGTTTCATGTTGGAGGACGACCGCTGGACCCAGTTCGATTATCGTACCACTTTGTAGATGAGTGCCATCAGTAACTTATTGCATGACATCTGGTATACCATGTCTCGGCATCCCACTATGCCCCTTCCTATGGAGCGGGATCCATCTCGCATCGGTTACCGTATCGATGACCCTTGGGTCATGTGATATCTGGATCCAGATACAGATTTTGTGGATCTTCATCGTTCTGATACTGATCCATCTGACACCGCTGGACCATCTCGTGCTCCATGATGGATGTGGTTCCGTACCTACTGCTGCTACTGCTGATGATCTTCTTTAGTTTTCTGCTTTATGGACTTATGCTTATGTAGTTTCATTTTTTTGTATGAGTACATTTTCAGTTTCTGTGGATCTTTAGATTTTATCTGCAGTTATTATATTATTATTATTGTGTGATTGCCAGTTTATCCTTTATAGAGTCTTCTGCCTGTCTGCGTTGTGTCTATTTTGATAAATGCCAAAAAGGGGAAGATCTATTTGATATTTATATCCCTATCATATTATGTGATATCTGTGTTTTGGAGAAGATAATGTATATCAGGATAAAGCACATTGGTTTACGGGAAAGCTATATTTATGGGGGAGCTACTATTACGGGGGAGCTACTGCATTCTATGCTTGTCTACCACTTTCAATTTGTGTCCAGGTATGAACATTGAATATACAAATATCATTTTTGTCAATTATCAATATAGGGGAGAGTTTTGACCCAAACTGGCTCACAGTCAACCAAATATTGACAAATTGACAATATGATACTTGTCATAATTCAATATGACACATCAAGACAGAACTCAGTACAAGACGAACGTCATCTCTCTCCTGTAGCGTACTCATTTTCAGAGTCTGTATTATTTTTCATTTATTGAGTCTAGTAAAATATAAACTGAGTAGCACTGGGTATTCTTGGCTTAAACCTTATCTCCCAAACAAACCCAAAGCTCCACCAAGCCAAACTTAGCCCACAAAGCTCATCTGAACATTTTGTCCTATGAAGACAGAGTTCGGGCCGAACTCTGCGTTCACACAGAGTTCGGGCCGAACTCTGCCCCCTGATTTTCAGGACCCTAATTTTTAGGGTTTGCTGTATGATAGTTGTCCCATAGCCAAAAATTTGAATTCATGACACAGAATTCTGGCCGAATTCTGCCTATCCCAACTAGTATAAATAGGCCTTGAATTCTCTCATTTTCAATCATCCAATTATCTCTTCCTCTCTCATCTATAAGCCTCATACAAGCCTTAACCTTTTCATCTACTAGCCACAAGCTTCCTAAGCCTAAAAATGCTCAGTGCTATTCAGTTAGAAGTTTGTGCAAGAGTCAAGAAAGTCGCTTGGAAAATTCCAAGCATCGCCACAGCGATCTTTGTAAGAAGTTGACGTGCTCTTCTGAAGAAAAGGTACGGGGTATAACTACTATTTTACAAATAGTAGATTTAATCCTGAGCTAGAGTTCTCAGGCCTGAATTAATCCTCCAAGAGGGAAACCAGGTTAAAAATGACTGTGTTTACGTATGCACTCTTGATCTTTTTATTTTTCGTATTTACTACTATGATTATTTACTATTGCTGAAAAAAGTTAAATTTTATTTAGTCATTATTATTATAAACTCTATTCACCCCCCTCTAGAGTTGCCTACCTGTTCTTCAGGAACATATAGCCATTTGAAATCACTTTACTTAGAATCCATGTCTTATCAGTGTACATCTGACTGTAGTGAACTTCTGGTTCCGTGACTTAAATAACGATATATTATCAAATACTCTATCGACTCATCCATTTCAAACAAATGTTAACGAAACAACTCAAGGGATCAAAATATGAAGAATTTAGGACCAAGTATCAATTATACCCAAAAACCTATGAATGTCTGAAATCACTTCAACTTATAGTTCATGCCTCGCTAATGCGCTGCTGGCGGCAATGAACTTCCAGTCTCCGCAATCCAGATTACGGCAGCAGCGCGCAACTGCCACACCCTAGTAGGTCATCGAATAGTCTCTCAACCTTATCCATAGAAATTATAGAGGTTTCAAAGAATCTAAATGAGTTTCGATAGTCCTAGTCACAATAAAGATAATGTTATCAGGTATAACAATGATCAACTAGATTTTATTTTGTACCAGTAGCAACACGAATTAAGAAAAGATGGGACAAACAGTTATTGGTGCTACGAACAAACGGTAAGACATGGAGATTGTAGAAACAAGTCTCGAATGTAAAACAAAATCTTGATTAGGAAACAACAATTCGATTATAGGACAAGGTTTCAACAAGGTTTTGAAATAGAAGCAAAGGCTAGAATAAAATCAACTTCAAATACAACAATCTCGAATAGAAACAAAATCACGAATGAGAACAAGGTATCGAATAATGAAAAGAACATAAGATCCCGAACGAAAACAACCTCATATAGAGAACAGATCAAAATAGAAACAGAGTCCCAAGTAGGGAATGAAATATCGAATAGAAGATGAGTCTCAAATAGAAACAATCTCAAACAGGATCACGAATAGAAAACAAAATTTTCCAAGCAAAGTCTCGAATAGGAAACATAATCTCGAGTAAAATAAAATCACTAATAGGAAAACAAAGGCTCGAGATAGAGACAAAATCATAAATAGTTAATAGGAAACAGAGTATCAAGTAGTGAAACAAAGTCTCGGATAGAAAGCAAAATCTCGAAAATCTTAAATAGGAAACAAAATCTTCAAACGAAATCCCGGATAGGAACTAAATCTCAAACAAGTCTTAAATAGAAACGAAAGTTTTAGATGAGAAACATGTTTCCAAGACAAAATCTCAAGTAGGGAATAAAATCTCAATTAACACAGAGTTTGATGGAATTTCGAACAGAAGTCAAGAATAGGAGACCAAGCCATGAATAGTGAATACAAAAATATGGTATCAAAATAGGAAGAAAGTATCAAGAGGAATCTTAACAAACCTCAAATAGAAACGAAAGCTCAAATAATGTTTTGAATGGTGACAAAGTTTCAAAGTGAATTTTCAAGTAGGAATAAAATCTCGAATAGCACAAAGTTCGAATAGAGAACAAAATAGAAGCCAACCATAGAAAACAAAATCATGAATAATGAATATGAAAACAGGGTATCGAATAACGGATTTGAAACAAAATATCGATTAGTGAATATGAAACAAGTTTACCGAATAGGAAACAATCTTCAAATAAGGAACAAAGTTACGAATAAGGGATAAATTCTAGAATAGGAATAATATCTGGAGTATAAACCAAAGTCTTTAGGATAGAAAACAAAATCTATCAAGCTCTCGAATAGGAAACAAGAAAATTCTAGAAAGTCTGAATTGGAATGCGAATCATGATCCACGGTCTTCTCCAACCATACAAGAAAAACCTTCGGTCTTCAGTGTTCCTCCGAAACTAGAATTGCTTCAACTTCTTCGACTGTCCTGATGTAGGCTGGTCCTTGCGGTAGCTCCATGCGGTTGCTGAATCTGGAGAGGTGGGTCTCCTTGTTGTAGTCTTGGCGCTCCTCGTGCTTGTCCTTGGATAGTGTGATCAACGGTCTCCGGGCAATCCTTGACTTGATGGGCAGGCGATCCGCAGTACAAGTATAACCTCCGTCTTTTGCGGCACTCTTCATAGTGGTCCTGAGAAGTGGCAGAAATTGTAAATAATCATCGTCTGAATCTGGATCTCCCCGCTGGACTGGAACGCAGAGCCTCTAATAGGAATATACGGTTGTTGACGTACTGGCTGTTGAGATTATGATGCTCCTCAGCCTTTGTGATCCGCAACTTGCTGGCAATCTTTCATTCAGTGGGCAGAACATCCATAGGATAGGCAGAGTCCAAGTCTCTTGCAGCACTCCTCGAAGCGATGTCTGGATGGCGGTAGAAAGCACAAATGGCCATTATCTGAATCTGATGACGTGGCTGAAGAGGCACTGTCTGAGTGTGGCAACGCTTTGCTGATCCATAGTAGTTGCTATCTTCATCATAAGTCTTCATGTCCCTCCTAAGCTTCAGCTTTCTGTTGCGTCCTATTATCCATGTTACGTTCTGAATCTCCTGGCTGGTAGCTCAAATATTCAGAGGAGTCGGTCCTCGAAGACTTAGGTGATCTTCAGTGGCAGCTCCAGGTTCTCGATCTGCTCCTCGACACAAAATATGCGCTCGGTGTCGTGAAGTCCAAGGATCCTAGAGTCTAAAAATCAGAAGTTCTTCCTGGCTCGGAGGGTGTATCCCCAAATCTAGCTTGAAAAAGGATGGCATGCTCCCTCGGGGTGTCAAGGAACTCTTGAAACATCGTCGTCAACCGTGTACTGCCCATGCGGGATAGTAGGGCGATAGAAGGTAGTGGAAGCTCGAAACCCTCAAGTGTAGGTGGATTAACCGTTCTGGTGTCGCATGCTTGAACTATCTGAAAAATAGAAAACTGTAAAAATGTCCTAATCCTAAAAGCAACAAGTATTTATAGAATATTAATATACCCGATGCACCCAATTTCCTATGATGTAATCAAGTTTCCCAAGTTTAATCAAGTCCCCCAATAGTACTCTAATACCTAGGTACTATTAGGTCAGACCTGCATGGACCACCACTAAAAACATGTCACGGCCGCTCACGAATAATCGGACACGAGTCGGACATGCCCAGCCTTTGTCGTTAGACACGATGAAGTAAGCTGTACCAATGCTAGGGAAATCTAATAAGTCAGAATATAAGAGTAATACAATACATCACAGCATCTACAACGATCCCAGAACGATCACCATAATCCACAAGTCAATATATAATTTATATATACATATAAGTACAAGAGACAAACCCTGTAACCAAAATAAAATACAGCTATGACTCTCAATGTACAATATCTATAAGTAAAACTAAATAGTCTAAACCTGAGGCCTCTAGCTAAGTCATGTCTCCATCCTGCTCAGCTAAGATCCTGGGCTCTGGCCCATAAGGTAGAACAATATCCTACAAGTACACCTGCAACATATCCAGTCAGAAGCGGAGCAAAGTACAATTCTAGGTAATGAACAAGAATATCATGATATGGAAATGAGTACAGGAGATCATGAAATATAAAGTACAGAAAAGAACATGAAAGTACAGGAATGTAAGTACAGGAAATAAAGTACAAGAATGTAAACCATGAACCTGAAGTACAAGACATGACATGTGCACAATATTTAAAATACAACTAGCATATGTGACCGGCTGGGGTGAGTACAGGAATAAGTACAAGAGTACATGAATATCGGTACGACTTAGGACCCGCGTGCACAGTGTGAGGCCTAATCTATCTACATGAATATCAGAACATGGGTTCGGTCACATAGCTAGTGTATTTTTCCTCCCCAGCTACAAGTAAGTACAAGAACATGAAAGTACAAGAGTACAAGATATCGTGTCATGACGTGTCAGAAGAAAAGTATAAGATATGAATGTAAATGCACAAGACCATAGAATGTACTTGCCTTGCTCATGGTGATCAAGAGTAGGAAGTAGAGCTATCTGTCCACCTG
The DNA here is from genome assembly GCA_029216955.1 of Iris pallida. Taxonomy (NCBI): domain Eukaryota; kingdom Viridiplantae; phylum Streptophyta; class Magnoliopsida; order Asparagales; family Iridaceae; genus Iris; species Iris pallida. The sequence goes on from JANAVB010028442.1 coordinate 408,224, forward strand.
ATTTTAATAGGTACAAGTTGTCACACCCCGCACCCGCAGGAGCGATCGTCCTCGCTAAGGCGTGATACCGCACGAGCCTAGATTGCGCTCGTGCAAGGCGGGTTCCATAACGGCCAATTTCAGCGGCTGCGACGGGGTCGTCGCACAGAAGTCCCAAGCAGAGACATTGAATAACAGCAGCGGAATTTAGAACAAAACACAAGTCATTCAAAGAAGCTTTTTATTGATATTGAAACAACGGTTACATTAGGCGCAAGGCCAATATTACAATCACTCAAGCTCACTCTTCTCACATTTCTACAAGTTCACTCAGCTCTCTCTCATCTCTCAATTACAAGTCTTGATCCAGTGGAAGCTTCGGAAGGCGACGTCCATACATTATGTCCCGTATAAGTCTTTACTCCATGCGGCTGCACGCTTCGAATCGCCAAGGAACTCCATGCCTCGATGCATCCAAACGAGCCCCGCGCCACGAGCTTCTACCTGTACCTGCACATGTAAACTATGTGGGTGTCAGTACTCAACAGTACTGGTGGAATGAGCTCCTCGCCCACCCATACAAAACCCGCACGTTATTTTACTTTGTGCAACATAGTCCCTTCTTATCAATTGTCTTTCTAGTATTGCCTTAGGATCAGTTTTAAGACCGACGCCTTGCTTATTTTGTGTCTTTAGACCATCTCGTGCTTGCAACGAATGTTAACTCATACCTTGCCTCAAGACCCTTCTCGTGCCAACAATGTTAACCTATCGAGTCATGTTTGCCTTACGGCTTAAAATCAGAGACGCAACTACGCGATTAAGCTCCATTTTCCGTGTGACCGTGCTACAAACCCTAGCTGAGGCCGTGCTTCGCAATTTAGTAAGACTTAACCATATCGCCGCCTCGCGGCCCTTGCTGCCTAGCGGCCCTTGCTACTTTGACCACCAACTGACCAAATCAAGTCTTCTGGCCTAAGTATCACTTGACCGACTTTGTCTTGCAGCATTTTCTGACTTAAACTCAAACAACTCAACCAACTTAGGCAACTTATATGCCAAAAACTCAAGACTTGACGTCACATCTCGTGCCGAAGCATGATGCATATGTTGAAACCCAATCTTAGGCCCAAACTTTGTGTTCTAACTGTACACACCTGTACACACCTTTAACTCAACTCAATCCAAAGGCATACATGCGGATAGCCGCTATTTGTCGACATCTATATGAACTTGGTCACTAGCATCACAAGCTATACCTTGACGTATAGTTTTTTTATTCGAGATCCTTTCAGTACAAGGTAGCGATCCCCGCTGAAAGTCCCCGACTAACCTGAGCGGGAGCGTACTCCCAGCTCGACTATACCATGTTCCCTCCTAGGCCGAGTCGGCCCCATGGCCCAGGGTTACCGCTCGAGGGTTCATCGCCCTTGTCGACAAGTTGTCAAATGACCATGCAAGACTCGACACAAACTGACGTCTCACATAGTCATTCCTCTACCAAAACCAAGACTTCTATCCTTGAGACCCCTCGACGACCCACGGTCGCGAGCATTCCTTTCCTTGAGACCCCTCGATGACCCACGGTCGCAAGCATTCCTTTCCTTGAGACCCCTCGACGACCCATGGTCGTGAGTATTTCCTTCCTTGTTACCCTATCATTTGGTTCAACTCATGAATGCCTATTGATAATCCTTTCTCAAACTCACTTTGAATCAATTGTGATCCTTGCCTTAAATACTAAGCCCGTGCATCGTGCCTTAAGCCAATCATGCTCTGCGTGACACTTCTGCCTAAGTCGACGGGCCTTGAGATCGTGGGACTACTTAACTTGACAACCGCAGAATGAGCGGGACAGCACTTGGAATGACTTAGGTCGATCGGCATAACTTTGCCTAACTTACTCAAGCCTACAACTTCACCTGAGGGACGAGCAAAGGCTATGCCAAGCCTTGCGCAGTGGAAGCGTGCATGCTTTATCAAGCACTTATGCGGGCGACGCCTGTGACTTAGGCTAACTCTTAGCTTTTGCACCGAAGACCAACTTTCCTTCTCCCAAGCCACGGGACGAAGGACCGAGTGTCATTTTCAAAGCACGTCGTGCACCAACTCTAAGCCGACCGTTGGACCTTTTTCCATGTTCTAACTCATTTCGACCCGTCGGGATTATTCCCTTAGCTATGTGGATTCGTCTCTTTTATTATCAAGCCTATGTGCAAGTTGAAAACACACAATTTATTATGTGAAGGCTAAGATGAGGCAAGTTCACCGAAACTACCCCACCTGAGCGAGCGGTCGCCTCGACCGAGCGATGTCTCCGAGTAGCCGTTGTAAGGCTAAGTCCGAACGCTGTCGACGTTTCGATTCCTCCGATTGACTGAGCGGGACGGGGCACTACATCATACACCACTCAGAAAAAGTTTCGTCCTCGAAACTAACTGAGTACACTTATCGACTTATCACTTTACTCAACATTCAAAACTTTTGCACACAATTCTCCTATGCCATACTCAAATCCGAGCCACGTTCGTGCTACCCTCAATCCTTTCTTCAAAACTTACGATCTCAAAATCCTCGGTACTTTCTCGTTCCTCAAATCTTACTTGATTTCAACATATCACTTAGTATGGATCGTGCACATATCTTAGGCGTCCCCAAAATACATGCATTTCAACCAAGCCTCGTGATAGCGAATCCCGCCATCACCACTCGAGTCGGATCGTGCACACATTCAAGCGTCCTTGATATACATGCATGTCAACCGAGCCTCATTAGTGGTGCCTCCTCAATTCCTATCGCTCCGTACCGGAACGTCTGCCTAACTGCTAGGCTATGTCTTTCCGTCAGTATTGGAAACATAGTTCCCAAACAACGATATCAACACTGACCCCATCCTAAGGTCAAACCAAGTTGATAGTACGGGGGTTTGCTACCCAAGCTCGCATCACTCCGATTTTTAAACTTCGAGCATAGATTTCCTACACACATCCCAACATTTTGTCCTACGGGGTCCGAGTCATTCAGCAAAGCCATCCTATGACAACTTACATTTCAACCAATTCCTTAACATATCAATCTCACTCGTTCAACAAGCTATTTCGCATAGTCTATCTCTTTGAACACGTTCGACACAGATCGCCTATCCATCTTTCTCAATTCGAGCACGCTATGACGTAATTCATTGCTAAGCAAAATTCTACATTCTATATTTTCTAAGTTATCTATTCCAATTCACGTAATTGATCATGAGGTCGTCTAGCTTAACAATATGTTGTGTCCCGATCTCACGCGAGTCAGATTTTCTATGGTGGGCATGAATCACCATGCACGCTCCCGCGGGATAATCATCCTCATTGGGACGTAACTCTTGTTTTGCGTCTAGACTAGTTCATTCTCGATGCGCGGATTGGACCTACTCAATCCTCAAGTTTCTTTCATTCATCAGTCGCAAGTCCAACCATCCTCGAATTCACCTTCGCGTCAAACCGACAAGTCGAGACAATCAACGTTGTCGCGTCCTGATTTTCTGAGTTCGATCATTCCCGCGACATGAATCACCATATCAGCGCTCATGCCGAACAATCGCCCCAAATCCGACGTAATGCATGTGCGAGGCTGGAGTTGCGCTCGCACAAGACAACATCGTCGACGTTGTGGCTATCAACGTAACCATCAAGATACGATCATTTTCATCCAACATTCATCTCGATCAAAATCCTAAGTATCGCATCCGACCCGAACAATAACACTTACACGATCGTCATTCGCCGAGTCAGAGTACCCCCGAGTTATCGCATATCGATCTTTGATACGCCTCAATACCATCGACGATATGCGTAACCTGACGATCTTCCTTTGCAACCAATTTTGAGTCGTGCGAATGATGCCACGTCCGACTGGATAATTCCTCGATATTCAAATTCAAGTTCGATCATTATCCCTCGATTCATTCACAACATTAATTTCCTCAAACCAAACTCACGTATCGTTCATCCGTCCATCTTAAGTCATCGACCAACGTATTTCCTCAATTCGTATTCATTTCCTTGCTAACTCAAATCATCGATCAACATTCAATCCAATCCTTAGAGTCATTCGCGTAACTTCAAAATCAAGCCTTCCATGCACGCTATCTACTTGTTGTGCTAACTTTTCATATACGATCCGTATCAATTTCTCGATCAAGTTATCTATTCGCTACACCTTAACTTTTCCTCGATTCGATTTACCTACTCAATCGTTTTCGTGTTTCATACTTGCGTAATCCTCAATCCCGTGCACATTCCGTGCGCGTCCATTTCTAGGCCGTTCGAATCAACTTATCACTCTTCAAGACAACAACTCACTCCATTATATACGATCTAAGGCTTTGCATATGTGCGACGCTTGCTGATAGACTCACCGACACCCCGCATCCTCAATTGATCGATCGACATTCCTGAGCCCATCGCATACACCACTCAGGAATGAAGTCATCCAACAAATTCTCAAAACTATCCTTTGAATCAAAATCGACTTTTCGAATCTCGTTCGAACCATTCCTCAATTTTCAAGCACGACCATCTATATCGCACCGACGATATCGTCGCTCGATAGCACCCCTATCGACAGTCATCCTACTTACTCAACCAAGTCCAACCCATCCTTGTTCGAAACATTATGAATCCCGCACTCGACTTTGCTAAGGTCGACACAATCCTTGGTGTACCAGCCCGACTTAGCCAACCGTGCTTACGCGAACCATCCTTTTTGTTTTGTTGAAAACTGTTCACCTACATTTTGCAAAATAGATAGACTTATTGTATGGACATCCCGTGGGACATTTGAGAGAGAGCGCACCAACGATATCAATATGCGGAAGCAACATTCAGAGTTCGCGGAACAACGGAGTTAAAGAATTCAATCAGTAGTCCAAGGACGTAAAGCCCTGCTCTGATACCATTATGTCACGTCCCGTTCACGTATGAGCGATCGTCCTCGCTAAGGCGTGATGCCGCCCAAGCCTAGATTGCGCTCATGCAAGGCGGGTTCCATAACGGCCGATTTCAGCGGCTGCGACGGGGTCGTCGCACAGAAGTCCCAAGCAGAGACATTGAATAACAGCAGCGAATTTAGAACAAAACACAAGTCATTCAAAGAAGCTCTTTATTGATATTGAAACAACGGTTACATTGGGCGCAAGGCCAATATTACAATCACTCAAGCTCACTTATCACATTTTTACAAATTTACTCAGCTCTCTCTCATCTCTCAATTACAAGTCTTGATCCAGCGGAAGCTTCGGAAGGCGACGTCCATACATTATGTCCCGTATAAGTCTTTACTCCATGCGGCTATACGCTTCGAATCGCCAAGGAACTCCATGCCTCGATGCATCTAAGCGAGCCCCGCGCCACGAGCTTCTACCTGTGCCTGCACATGTAAACTATGTAGGTGTCAGTACTCAACTGTACCGGTGGAATGAGCTCCTCGTCCACCCATACAAAACCCGCACGTTATTTTTTTGTGCAACATAGTCCCTTCTTATCAATTGTCTTTCTAGTCTTGCCTTAGGATCAGTTTTATGACCGACGCCTTACTTATTTTGTGTCTTTAGACCATCTCGTGCTTGCAACGAATGTTAACTCATACCTTGCCTCAAGACCCTTCTCGTGCCAACAACGTTAACCTATCGAGTCGTGTTTGCCTTACGGCTTAAAATCAGAGATGCAACTACGCGATTAAGCTCCATTTTCTGTGTGACCGTGCTACAAACCCTAGCTGAGGCCGTGCCTCGTAATTCAGTAAGACTTAACCATATCGCCGCTTCGTGGCCCTTGCCACCTAGCGGCCCTTGCTACTTTGACCACCAACTGACCAAATCAAGACTTCTGGCCTAAGTATCACTTGACCGACTTTGCCTTGCAGCATTTCCTGACTTAAACTCAAGCAACTCAAACTTAAGCGACTTATATGCCAACAACTCAAGACTTGACGCCACATCTCGCCGAAGCACGACGCCTATGTTGAAACCCAATCTTAGGCCCAAACTTTGTGTTCTAACTGTACACACCTGTACACACCTTCAACTCAACTCAATCCAAAGGCATACATGCGGATAGCCGTTATTTGCCGACATCTATATGAACTTGGTCACTAGCATCACAAGCTATACCTTGATGTATAGTTTTGTTATTCGAGATCCTTTCAGCGCAAGGTAGCGATCCCGCTGAAAGTCCCCGACTAACCTGAGGGAGCGTACTCCAGCTCGACTATACTCCGATAACAGAAT